>SJYF01000068.1:2204337-2233342 GCA_006410515.1 Procapra przewalskii
TGGACAGAGGTTCTTGACAGGAAACAGGGATCAAGACCATCCCCATGGAAAAGAAATGCAAAAAAGCAAAATGTCTGTCTGGGGAAGCCTTACAAATAGCTGTGAAAAGAAGAGAAGTGAAAAGTAAAGGAGAAAAGGAAAGATATAAGCAACTGAATGCAGAGTTCCAAAGAATAGCAAGAAGAGAAAAGAAAGCCTTCCTCTGCGATCATTGCAAAGAAATAGAGGAAAAGAACAGAATGGGAAAGACTAGAGATCTCTTCAAGAAAATTAGAAATACCAAGGGAACATTTCATGCAAAGATGGGCTCGATAAAGGACAGAAATGGTCTGGACCTAACAGAAGCAGAAGATACTAAGAAGAGGTAGCAGGAATACACAGAAAAACTGTACAGAAAAGAAAGGTCTTCATGACCCAGATTATCACGATGGTGTGATCACTCACCTAGAGCCAGACATCCTGGAATGTGAAGTCGAGTGGGCCTTAGAAAGCATCCCTACGAACAAAGCTAGTGGAGGTGATGGAATTCCAGTTGAGCTATTTCAAATCCTGAAAGATGATGCTGTGAAAGTGCTGCACTCAATATATGCCAGCAAATTTGGACAACTCAGCAGTGGCCACAGGACTGGAAAAGGTCAGTTTTCATTCCAGTTCCAAAGAAAGGCAATGCCGAAGAATGCTCAAACTATCGCACAATTGCAGTCATCTCACATGCTAGTAAAGTAATGCTCAACATTCTCCAAGCCAGTCTTCAGCAATATGTGAACCGTGAACTTCCAGATGTTCAAGCTGTTTTAGAAAAGGCAGAGGAACCAGAGATCAAATTGCCGACTTCTGCTGGATCATTGAAAAAGCCAGAGAGTTCCAGAAAAACATCTATTTCTGCTTTATTGACTACACCAAAGCCTTTGACTGTGTGGATCACAATAAAGTGTGGAAAATTCTGAAAGAGATGGGCATACCAGACCACCTGACCTGCCTTCTGAGAAACCTATATGCAGGTCAGGAAGCAGCCCATTTAGTTATAGTTAAAATTCACCTGCAGATGGAATCACTCCATCATGTTTTCTAAGCCATTACTAATCTGTAGTAAACTTACCTGGTTTGCTGTGTCTTCCATCCTCTCATCCTGGCTTGTAGCTTCTAAATATGCTCCTCTGTTATCAATCTTTCTTTAAAGTAAGCATTTGAAATTGAGGATGACCTTCAATTGGTGTGGTCTAGTGAGCACAAAGATGCATTATGCATACTTTTGTTCTTCTATTAAAGTGGACAAATGCTAGCATTATTATTATTATTTGCTTTGCAACTTTGATGATTATTGAGCTCATTGTTAAGTAAACTCCCCAAATCTGAACGTGCTTCTTTGATACTACCTTGCCTGCATCCGGTACATGCAGGGCTTATGGGCCATAGTGAAGACCTTGGCTGCTCTTCTGAGTAAAGTGGGAAGCCGCTGTTGGGTTTATATAGAGGAGAGATGTGTCCTGCGTTTTTAAGAGATCATTCCGACTGTACTATTGATAATGGCCTTTAGGAGAGCAAAGGGAGCCCATTAGAAGGCTATTAATGCAATAGAGGTGAAAACTTTTCAAATTCTGAATATAATTTTGAAAGGAGAGCTAATGGGATTTCCTCGTGGATTGGATGTGGGGATTAGAGGGTCAAGGATGCCTGCAAGGCTTGCGGCAGTGGCGTCTGGAAGGACAGAGTAGCAGTCAGTCGGGATGGGGAAGTCTAAGGGAGCAGAAGATGCAAGGGGAAGATCAACAGTTTAGTTTTGGATATGCTGAGTTTTAAACTTCCTTTAGACATCCAAGTAGAGATGTTAAAAAAGGAGGGAGATATATAGGTCTGGGGTGTACGGAAGAAGTTTCGGTTGGAAATACCAATTTGGGAGTTGCTAGCATATAGGTAGCATTTAAAATTTGGATATAGGAGAAAAAATTGGATATAAGATTGTGAGATTGCCAAGAGAATGAATATATAGGGGAGAG
The DNA here is from genome assembly GCA_006410515.1 of Procapra przewalskii. Lineage (NCBI taxonomy): Eukaryota > Metazoa > Chordata > Mammalia > Artiodactyla > Bovidae > Procapra > Procapra przewalskii. Next base: position 2,206,335 of record SJYF01000068.1, read on the forward strand.
ATGAGGACCAAGGACCAGTGAGCTCGAGCTCTCTGATATGTCAGGTTGGAGTTGGCGAAGCCACCTGAGAAGTAGCAGCCAGTGAGTTATGAGGAGTGACTAAATGAAGGTCAGGGAAAATAATTACATAATAGATTACAAATTTAATGTTAGCATGCATCATATATAAGTTAAGATGAATATGTAATAAATGCTTCATATAAACATATGTTTATATAAGTATAGATATATACTTTCCTGATGGCTCAGTTGGTAAAGAATCCCACTGCAATTTGGGAGACCCTGGTTTGATTCTTGGGTTGGGAAGATCCGCTGGAGAAGGGACAGGCTACCCACTCCTGTACTCTTGGGCTTCTGTGGTGGCTAGGCTGGTAAAGAATCTGCCTGCAATGTGGGAGACCTGGGTTCGATCCCTGGGTTGGGAAGATCGCCTGAAGAAGGGAAAGGCTACCCACTCTAGTATTTTAGCCTGGAGAATTCCATGGGTGGTATAGTCGATGGGGTCGCAAAGAGCCAGACATGACTGAGTGACTTGCACTTTCTTTCATAAGTACAAATAGATTAGAAAGTGTATGTAATGGATTACATCTGGGGAAATAACCAAGAATCAGAATGCCTGGGTATTGTGCTCCGTTCTGCTGTTCTTAGTACTTAGACTTTAGGCAATTTAAATAACATTTTTTTAAGCAGCATTTTTAATTTATCTGGAAAGTGGGGATTTTAATTCTGGTCTTACTATCAGAGTTATTGTGATAATCTGTTGAAGTAATGGATATCAATATGTTTTCTAGCACATGCTTCCTCTCTCATCTTTTTTGTTTATATACATATACACACATAGGTAAGGTAAGGTGAAGTCACTCAGTCATGTCTGACTCTTTGCGACCCCGTGTACTATGACCTACTAAGCTTCTCCGTCCATGGGATTCTCCAGGCAAGAATACTGGAGTGGATTGCCATTTTCTTCTCCAGGGGATCTTCCCAACCCAGATATTGAACCCGGGTCTCCCGCATTGGAGGCAGACGCTTTAACCTTTACACATACATGCTTGTATATGCGTATTTATAAGTGTATTTATGAGATTCCACATATTTGGTATATTGTCAATGAATCACTCAGGTTATGACCTTTGGGTGGGTTATAATCATTTTAGTAGGTTGAAGATAGTGTTTTGAAAAATAGAATAGAGAACATCACTATGAATTGCTCAGAGTAAAGGTAAGTCAGATTTCTTAAAACTCTCTTTCTGTTACGTATCTGTAGTCGTTGTCTATTCGAGATTGTCCCAAAAGTTAGATGTTTAAAGTAACAAGCATTTATTATTTCTGAGAGTTGGCGACTGCTGAGTTGATGGTTTGACACAGATTGAAGGCAAACTGTCCTCCAAGTCTTTGGTCAGAGACTTGACTAGTTTGGAGGGACCATTTCCAAGCTCGCTCTTGCATGCATTGGCTGGAGGCTCTGTTCCTGGTCAGATGGGTCCTTTCTTAGGGCCGTTTATAGCTGGCTTCCACCAGAGCACGTGATCTGAGTGAGAGAACAAGAGAACACCCCCCAGACAGAAGCTACAGTTTATAACCTTCTCTCATTACTTCCGCCATGATTCTCCTCTATTCTGCTAGTCACACAGACCAGTCCTGGCACAGTGGGGACTACACAAGGCTGTGATAGCCAGGAGGCAAAGACCATTGAGGCCCATGGTGGAGAGGGTTACCAAGACCTCTCTGCGTATTTGTGAATACTGGCTTGAGATATAAAATTTATTTCTTAATGTGGATCACGTGAAGAAATGTTTTAAGAAACACTGCTCTGCGGTGTCTCATACTGTGTGCCCTTGAACAGAGGCATATGTTAGTTGGCAGAAGCCCATTTAAGAAGCTCTGCTTTTGATACTATTTTATACCCATGGTTAGTTACTAGTGACTTTGATCATGAACCAGTGATTTTTTTTTTAACAATGAAGCAATACAAATGAAGTCTAAATGGACTATTTATCTTTAGCTGAAATGAGCCCCTGCTTGTGTCCGTGTGTCCTTTCCTAGCCCCCCATCAGATCCCTGCAGTGCTGTGTCATTTACCCATCTGCTCATCTGCCAGTACCTGGCCTGTTTATGGTTCTCACTTCCAATCTGTGGCTATATTTTATGCCAGCTGTGTGACTTGTTTCATGTATCTGGAATATGATAGCTGGGTTTGTGGTAGTAATTATACTTTCTGCTTTTTATTTTTTTTCTGTTTAGTTATTGGCCTGTGAGTGGGGTTTGTATTATGAGGTTGTAGGAAATTTTACATGTAGATAAAGGGGTTTCAGCTCAGTTCAGTCAGTTCGCTCAGTCATGTCCGACTCTGCGACCCCATGGACTGCAGCACACCAGGCCTCCCTGTCCATCACTAACTCCTGGAGTTCACTCAAACTCATGTCCCTTGAGTTGGTGATGCCATCCAATTATCTCATCCTCTGTCATCCCTTTCTCCTCCCGCCTTCAGTCTTTCCCAGCATCAGGGTCTTTTTAAATGTCAGTTCTTCACATCAGATGGCCAAAGTATTGGAGTTTCAGTTTCAGCGTCAATCCTTCCAATGAACACCCAGGACTGATTTCCTTTAGGATGGGCTGGTTGGATCTCCTTACAGTCCAAGGGACTCTCAAGAGTCTTCTCCAACACCATCATTAAAAAGCATCAGAGGGAGAGGGTGGGTTGGTTTGGGAGAATGGCATAAAAACATGTATACTATCATGTAAAAAAAAAATAATAAAATAAAAAAATTAAAAAAAAAACATCAATTCTTCGGTGCTCAGCTTTCTTTATAGGTCAACTCTCACATCCATACAGGACTACTGGAAAAACCATAGCTTTGACTAGATGGACCTTTGTTGGCAGAGGGGTTTACTTGTAGCTAAAGATAGAAGTTTATACCTAAACTTTTGCTTTGTGAGGAAGGCTTATTACATACATAACAATGTGCCTGATTTAAAGGACTCTTATGGAATAATTGTAGCTATGACTTACAGCCTGCTATGAAAAGCAAATCTGTTTTAGCTTTCTTGACTGATTAAAAAATATAGCGTTAAGTGACTGACAAAGAACGATCTTTGAAGCACTCGTAGACTGTAAGCAGGCTAGGAAGTCTCTAGGTAAACAGTTCAGAGACCAGTGGGAGCACAGCAGTAAGTAAAAACATCTGGCCACTGGCTTCAACTAAAGCTGGGGGGGTTTCAAGATGGAGTTGCTTCTTAGAGGGCAAAGGGAGTGCTGTCAGTTAGCTGGAAAGTGGCTGCTTTGCAAGAAGCCTCCTGGTTTGCTCTCTGTTGTGTGCGCTTTGAAATGCTCATGCTGCTTGTCAGCCCTGCAGCCACCGGTCTCTTCTGACGTGCTGAGATCGCCTGACTGAGGGCTTCTCTCCACCAACAGTCACAGGGGAGGGTCACATGAGGACTGTTATTGTCAGCAGGCTCCCAGGGACAGAGGCCCCTTAGTTCTTAAAACTCCCCTAGCATCTTGGGTTTACCGTGATTTTCTACGTATCAGTTGCCTCCCTAAGCTGTAAACTCTGATAAGAGGACACGCTCCCCAGCACCTGCCAGTCATTGGCCCAAGGCAGGGACTAGACATAGACTTGTTGAAGAGAGGAAGGAGTTCAACTCTTTTTTCTTTTGAATGGGTTTATGTTCAGAAAAACCAGGTTTGTGCTGCTAATATGCACACGCTGCTGCTTGTTCTCAGTGATCCTGTTAAGTGTAGTAAAACTTAACTTCCCTTGAAATATGTGAACTTAAAAGTGCTGAAGACTATTTTTAATAAATACCACTTCTGTTTCTTTTTAAAAGTGTTTATTTCTTGATTTTTGACTACGCTGGGTCTCAGCTGTAGTGCGCGACATCTTCCTTGTAGGGTAGGTTTCTCTCTAATTTCAGCCCATGGGCTCCAGAGGGCCTGGGCTCTCTAGTTGCAGCTCTCAGGCTCTCTAGCTGTGGTATATGGGTTTAATTGCCCCCATGGCATGTGGGATCTTTGATCAGGGGTTGAACCCGTCTCCTCTGGATTGTCAGGCAGATCCCCAACCCCTGCACCACCAGGAAAATCCCTCATTGCTGTTTCTTGAAGTAAGATCCTTTTTTCCCCCTTTGAAGCCTATCTCATTTTCAGTAACATCCAATGGGTGGAGGACTTAATTTTCAAAAGAGATGTGGCCCACTGACGGCATGAATGAGCTGGTCGAGGACTGCTGAGCTAGAGAACTGAAGCTCTCTTGAGATTAAGAGATCTCCGTGTGCATTGGTGAAGGCCAGAGTCCTTGTAGACCAGCAGCATCATCAGTCAGCTCTGTGAAGTGCTTTCCTCTCCATGTTACAGAGCCAAACTTGGGTCCTCTCACGCATGTGCTGTAAAGCCAGTCTACTGATGTTGGGTTGTGGTGAAGGAAAGTGCAGTGTTTATTGCAAGGGGCTGACAAGGAGTCCCAGAAAGCCAGTGCTCAGAAAGTGCCGACTCTGCGAAGAGTTTCAGCAAAGCATTTTTTAAAAAATCCAATTCAGTTTTTAAAGCTTATTTATTTATTCACTTTTGGCTGGGCTGGGTCTTCTTTGCAGTGTGGGCTTTCTCTGGTTGCGGAGAGCGAGGGTTACTCTCTAGTAGCGGTGTGCGGGCTTCTCATTGCCGTGGCTTCTCTCGTTGCTGGAGACCTGGGTTTGATGGCAAAGCGTGTGCCCGCAATGCGGGAGATCCGGCTTCGATCCCTGGGTCGGGAAGATCCCGTGGAGAAGGAAACGGCAACCCACTCCAGTACTCTTGCCTGGAAAATTCCGTGGACTGAGGAGCCTGGTAGGCTACCGTCAATGGGGTCTCAAAGAGTTGGACACAACTGAGCGACTTCACTTCACTTCTCTTGTTGCTGAGCACTCTAGCAGGGTGCGCTCGGGCTTGAGCAGTTGGGGCTCCTGGACCCTAGAGCACAGGCTCAGTAGCTGTGGCGCACAGACTTGGTTGCTCTCCGGCATGTGGGGTCTTTCCTGACCTGGGACTAAAGCCGTGTCTCCTGCATTGGCAGTTGGATTCTTTATCACAGAGCTACTGGGAAAGTCCCTAGCACAGCGTTTTTAAAGGCCTGCTGAGGGTAGGGGAGTTTAGGTCCTGTGTCAGCTCCTGCACAATTCTCTGATTGGTTAATGGTGAGGTAACAGGGCAGTGTCACAGGGATTAGTAACATTATCAGTCTTGAGGCTCCAGTAGACCTGGAGGCTATATGCTCATGGTCATCAAGTATTCAGTTTCCATTTGGTGGGGCTTTTGGAAACAGCTTAGGAAATGTGCACCGGATATAGTTACCTGGGTGCTTCAGAGAGGGACTAAAGCAGAGGATATGAGGCAGGGGGCCTCAGTCCCTGGAAGCTTCCGTAGGGTCCTGCTTGGTTTCATCCAGAACACTAAACAAAAGACTGCCAGTGAAGTTGCCGTAGGTTTGGCCATGGCCTGGCTTTGGCACTATAACTTTGGGAGGCAAAAGCAAATGTTTGCATGATGGTCCATGGCAAGTCCAGAGCTCTGGTGTGCGCTGGCGCTCTGCCTTGCTGTCTCTTGACTTTCCTTGCTGGCTCTGCAGGGCTGGTCAGCCCCAGGCAGTATGTCCTGTGTGGCTTGGGTGAGACATCTGTGTCCTGCTGCTTCAAGCCTCAAGCCTTGCACCGTGATGCAGCCCTGAAGCGCGCCCTCCTCGTCTGCGTGTCTGCGCTCCGCTCCCCACTCCCTACACAGCGCTCCCTACTACCTGTGTCTGCTGGCTTCCCTTTGACAGATACTGCTATGTAGCCTCTTTTTTTTCCTTCTGAATTTCAGTGAAGAGAATTTGTTAGAAAGGTACAGAAGGAAAAATAGCCATGCTCTTTTTGATTAGTTGGAGCCATGTAGGTAAAAGAGATGCCTAAGGAGAGGCTGTGAAATTTGCTAGTCTTTAACCTGAGAGGCCACGGAGACTGGAGGACCCATTGTTTTAAAACCCTGAACTTCTGGTTTTATCTTGGACAGTCAAGGAGGAAATAAATGCCAAAGGGGCATTCTTATCCAAGTTCCCATATGGAATTAGTATGAAAATAAGACTGAAGAGGGAAAGAGTACAAATTAGTGAGAATGACACTAATATCAAATTTATTTATCAAACATCATTTTTAGGTATAATGACCAGTTTCTTTTAAATTCAAATTATGATAATGAATCTTCTGTTTTGGTATAAAGAAGAAGAACCTGTGTCCCTCACCCCACTAAACACACTTGGGTCTTCTTTCTTTTCAGACCTATTGGCCTAAGATTACTTACTTTTCAGACCTATTGGCAGAACCAAATGGGTGACTGTCCCAAGGAGTGAAACTAGATCCTTGACAATCACATGATGCAGTTTTTCAAGCCATAATGAACAGCTTCATCAAGCACGTGGCATGAGTAATCACTCACTGTAACGTTGTGTCCTCAAGAGAAATGCTGTGGGGTGGAAGATTTCAATCAGATGTACATGTACAAGTATAGAGCAGACCTTTCAGCTTTTAAGACTGTGTTAACATTTGCTGTGTGTTAAATTCCTGTGTTTTGGTGGCATTTGGGGGATAAGTATTGACTTTTTAATTGTATAGCTCCCAATCCCAACCTTTTGAGGCCTGACCTACTTTATCGAGGTTCCTAAACACTGAGTATCTTGGGTCCAGTTTACTTTACAAATTAGAAGCTGAGGCCCCTGTCTCCGTATAATTTTTCCTAATGGGGAATAAAAGGCAAAGGTCAGAGGTTCTCATTCTCTCTTTGGAGATAATTCAGTAGTTGTGTTGTCAGGGGCAGCCTGGGCAGAAAGATCAGTTGAGCTGTATCAGCAGGGATATTCCGTCAGGGATATGATTTCTCTCCTTAATCTTGTTGCTTCTGGTTGTATTCTGGGCATCATCACTGCACGTGCTGCCTTGCAGAAAGAAGAGTACATTTATCATCATCTCCAGTGGCTCTGGAGCCAGCTGTCTTCTTACTCAGCAATATTTTAGATTCCAATCCATAGTGATATTCTAGCAACTGGCTTCCAAGGAGAGGAGTCTAAGTACTTTGGAATTGACATGCTCTTTAGAGAGCACTTCCCACCCCCTGCTAGCCAATTGCTATTTATCCTACAAAACCCAGCTAGAATATTACCTCCTCTGGGAAGCCCTTCCTGCTTGCCTCCCCTGCTGTCATAATGTAAATACTTCTTTCCTGAGCTGCTAGACACTGTGTTTGTTTTGGGTCTTCTTCTTTTTTTTTTCCCACAAGACCCTGTGCATCCCATCAGTAGGTGCTTTAACCTTATTAATGTGAGGGGACTCCCTCTGCCATAGTCCTACCTCAGAACTAATATCTGCTATTAAAGCACTCACACATTACTGTGTTTCAGGTTCCCAAAGCCTATATTGTATTTTTCTTACGAACAACAAAAAAATTGTCCTAGTCTAGAAATTACAAACAAAATCTTTTGATAGGCGTATCTCATATTGATTTACAATATATGTCACTTAAAAAGCCCTGAGTTTTTAATGAGATCTGAGTTCAAGTTGAAATTGGGTCCCTTCCTAATTAAGTAATTGTAAGCATGTCTTTTAACCTTCATTCTTATGTTTGTTTATTCATTCACGTATTTATTGAGCCTGTGGCATAGGTCCTGTTAGAAACCCTGTGTTGGCTTCCTTAGCTAGAAAATGGGCATAACATACAAGATCTACTTGCCTTGTAGTTTGTTAAGAATTGTCTGACAGTGCTTTGTAAATGTAAAGCTCTACTGAGATATTATTTATGATTATTTTAATAGACAAGGACTTGTGTGCAAAAAATAGAACAAAGCAGCAGATATTTGCATTTTTGACAGAATTTGTTATAGCCATATCAAAAAAGTGTTATGGACATATCAGAGAGCACCATCTGGGGTGAATCAGCCTCAATTCTTTTTTCCTTCTTTCTTGATAACCTACATTTGAAATATAATCCTGAAAATAGGAGTCCTACTGGCTTAGCCTGGCTGTCCTTCTTATCCTTCTCAGGAAAGCGAGAACAGGGGCTGACTATCTCTCTAGCACTGGACACAGTGGGTGAGAGGTAAGTCCCCAGAAGGATGTCAGACCTCCCCTCAAACAGGCAAGCAAACAGAAGTAGCAAGCGTCCACCATGTACATCTTACCCTTTTTTTTCTCAGCATATTACTTTGCCTCGTACTCTGGTAAAAGGCCTCCCTCCACTAACTCTGCAGGCTTCTGCACACGTCACCTGTCGCAGTGGAAAGTTTACCCCTGGATAAACAAACGAAACCACCTCATTTGTCTCATCCTTCTAAAGCTGCCCTCCTCCCTCCTCTCCTTCAGGCCACACTGTGTACACGACATCGGAGTTATTCGTACCCACTGTCCCTGCTTCCTCGCCTTCCCACTCACTCTTCACGCTGGCTTGACTTCCACTCCAGGCACTTAGTGAGACTGCACTGGTCCAAGCTGCCAAGGACCCGCAATGTGTCTCGTGGGTATTTTTACATGAAGACATGAAAAGCAAGATGAGCTTAGATCCCTACCTCATGCCATGCGCAAAAGTTAACTTTCAGATATCTTAGAGAGTAACACTGAAAGCATGATCCATCAAAGAAACATGGATAAGCTGGACTTTGAAGGTTTCAAAACTTCTGTGCTTCAAAAGACAATTTTAAGAAAATAAAAAGACAAGCTACAGACTGTGAGAAAACATTTTCAAGTCACACACTGGATAAAGGACCTGCTTCTAGTATGTACGCTGGGGTAGGAACTTAGCTTTCTTGTTCACTGTTGTATTCTAAGCATCTGTTGCAGTTCCTGATGTTTGGAAGGGGCTCTGGAAATATTTGTGGGATAAAGGAATGACTAGAGCATTAATGCAGTTCAGGGAAGAGTTTTTAGGAACATAATAAAGTCAGGGGAGGAGAGAAAATTATCTTGAACATTTGTAGAATGTCCGTGAAGCACTTGTAACCGCGCTAGGCTTGTTCCTTTTTGGGTCTCCACGCCACAGGGAAGGAGACGGAGACCTGCAAGGATGATTTATTTTTTTGCCCAAGATCAAATACGACTAAGTGGAGAACCTGGAGAACCTGGAGTTCACACTTTGGTTTCTAGTTCCGCATCGAGTGGGCTACTGTTTCTACTCTAGTTTAGGAAAGGTCTTCACTCCTGAGCCATCTAGGCCTGGCACTTTCTCTTTGTCTTTTTCTACCAATGTGTGATGTCCAGATCTCCAGGCACACATGTCTGATGCAGTGAAGAACTGTCGTGTGAAAACCCAGCAGCAGCTTTCACTCTGTTTGTTTTGGAGAATATGTCCTCCAGGACTACAGTTATCATGTTCTACCTTTCCATCAAGCTATATTTCAACAAATATGTTTTGGCTGCCAACTGGGGTCTGACTGGTCTAAGTTCACTTTTACTTTTTCCTGTTTTCCGGGCAATACTTTTCATTCTTGACTGTGCAGGCTCTGAATCTCAAATTGATAGGCAGGCTAGATCCAGACAGGACCAGACTATGAAAAAGCATGAGAAAGTCAGGGAATGGCATGCTGCAGACTATATACATGGCTTTTACAGATGGCAATGGAGATGGCATGACCTGATGCCAGTTATTATATGATGTCAGCAAGAAGCCAGTTCTAAGTATTGTGTCCTGGGCATTCTCAGAAAATAAAGACATTGATTGAGGCTGAGAGGAAGGCAGTATTGTGACATTTGAATAAAGAACTGGGTCTCCAGGAGACCTGGACTGTTAGACTCAGCTCTGCTGCTAGTTGTATAGTTGCCATTCAAATTATTTCATCTTCCTTATCCTGTCTTTCCTAATCCGTCAAGTGAGGAGGTTAGAGCAGATAAACTTTAAGGCCTTTTCCACTCTTTGGCATTAAATTAGATAGCCCAGCCAGAACTAACCAGGGCTTCTTGAGCATAGGTATAAACTTTATTCTCCTGGTGACTTAATTTAATGTTTACCTCCAGCTCCCTACATCAGTCTTCAGACTTCCCAGATAGGAATGTGGCAGTTATACTTTGGCAGTCCACTTAGGGGATAAACAAGTCTGGAGGTGAAAAACTATAAGGGTTGTACATTGAAGAAGACAAGGGAAGGACTGAGATCTGAACATGGTTCAGTTCATTTCAGTTCATTCGCTCAGTCGTGTCTGACTCTGGGACCCCATGAATCGCAGCACACCAGGCCTCCCTGTCGATCACCAACTCCCGGAGTTCACTCAGACTCACGTCCGTCGAGTCCGTGATGCCATCCAGATATCTCATCTTCGGTCATCCCCTTCTCCTCCTGCCCCCAATCCCTCCCAGCATCAGAGTCTTTTCCAATGAGTCAACTCTTCACATGAGGTAGCCAAAGTCCTGGAGTTTCAGCTTCAGCATCATTCCTTCCAAAGAAATCCCAGGGCTGATCTCCTTCAGAATGGACTGGTTGGATCTCCTTGCAGTCCAAGGGACCCTCAGGAGTCTTCTCCAACACCACAGTTCAAAAGCATCGATTCTTCGGCACTCAGCCTTCTTAATGGTCCAACTCTCACGTCTGTACTTGACCACTGAAACAACATAGTTTTGACTAGACGGACCTTTGTCAGCAAAGTAATGTCTCTGCTTTTTAATATGCTGTCTAGGTTGGTCATAACTTTCCTTCCAAGGAGCAAGTGTCTTAATTTCACGGCTGCAGTTACCATCGGCAGGGATTTTGGAGCCCAAGAAAATAGTCTCTCACTGTTTCTATTGTTTCCCCATCTATTTGCCATGAAGTGTTGGGACCAGATGCCATGACCTTAGTTTTCTGAATGTTGAGCTTTAAGGCAACTTTTCACTCTCCTCTTTCACTGTCATCAAGAGGCTCTTTAGTTCTTCACTTTCTGCCATAAGGGTGGTGTCATCTACATATCTGAGGTTATTGATATTTCTCCCGGCAATCTTGATTCCAGCTTGTGGTTTATCCAGCCCAGTGTTTCTCATGATGTACTCTTCATATAAGTTAAATAAGCAGGGTGACAGCTTATTACAGCCTTGATGCACTCTTTCCTGATTTGAAACAGTCTGTTGTTCCATGTCCAGTTCTAACTGTTGCTTCCTGACCCGCATACAGATTTCTCAAAAGTCAGGTCAGATGGTTTGGTATTCCCTTGTCTTTAAGAATTTTCCACAGTTTGTTGTGATCCACACAGTCAAAGGCTTTGGTGTAGTCAATAAAACAGAAATAGATGTTTTTTGGAAGTCCCTTGCTTTTTTGATGATCCCGCAGATGGCAATTTGATCTCTGGTTCCTTTGCCTTTTCTAAATCCAGCTTGAACATCTGGAAATTCACAGTTCACGTACTGTTGAAGCCTGGCTTGGAGAATTTTGAGCATTACTTTACTAGCGTGTGAGATGAGTACAGTTGTGCAGTAGTGTGAGCATTCTTTGGGATTAGAATGAAAACTGACCTTTCCCAGTCCTGTGGCTACTGCTGAGTTTTCCAAATTTGTTGGCGTATTGAGTGCAGCACTTTTACAGCATCATCTTTTAGGATTTGAAATAGCTCAATTGGAATTCCATCACCTCCCCTAGCTTTGTTCATAATGATGCTTCATAAGGCCCACTTGACTTCAAATTCCAGGATGTCTGGCTCTAGGTGAGTGATCACACCATTGTGGTTATCTGGGTCATGAAGACCTTTTTTGTTCAGTTCTTCTGTGTATTCTTGCCACCTCTTCTTAATATCTTCTGCTTCTGTTAGGTCCATACCATTTCTGTTCTTTATTGTGCCCATCTTTGCATGAAATGTTCCTTTGGTATCTCTGATTTTCTTGAAGAGATCTCTAGTCTTTCCCATTTTATTGTTTTCCTCTATTTCTTTGCATTGATCGCTGAGGAAAGCTTTCTTATCTTTCCTTGCTATTCTTTGAAAGTCTGCTTCAAATGGGTACATCTTTCCTTTTCTCCTTTGCCTTTTGCTTCTCTTCTTTTCACAGCTATTTGTAAGGCCTCCTCAGACAAGGATTTTACCTTTTTGGATTTCTTTTTCTTGGGGATGGTCTTGATCACTGCCTCCTGGAGGCAGTAGCCCAGGCTCAGTCTAATTCGCTGGCGGTTATCAGACACGAGCTGCTGCTGTGGATGTGACTGAATACCTAGAGTTGCGTCCTGAAAGTGACTGAAACAAGGAGTCAGAAGCCTGAGGCTAGGTGGCAGCTTTAAGTTCATTCATTCTGGTTTTCTATCTGATGGTTCAGTCTCCTCTAAACAGCCTTTGAATCCATGCTTGAACTCACTTTGTAATGAGCAACTCCTGCCTTGCTAGGATATTGTAGCTTGCTCCACAGTTCCCTTTCCTCTCTCAAGCTGCTCCTGCTGTTGATTGACGTTCAGACAACAAGAATATCCACATCACACACACACACACACAGAAGATTTCTTGTTTTTACTTCCCAGAAAGAATCAAGAGTAATATGCGCAGGATCACTGCTTATGTACCCTCATAAAGAAATCTTGGTTTATTGTGAGGAGGTAGCTGTGAGAGGTTACTTTCTCCAAAGGAGATCAGAATAATTGTACTACAGTTTGGTAGGGATCTTATTTCAGGAGAGGAGCCCCTCTGCTATCTGTGGGTATTTATTTTGCGTATTTACAGGTTATACTTGGTGTGTTAAATAATTACTTTTGAGCATCTGCTATCTGCAGTGTCCTGTGCTAAGGAGCAGGGCAGACAGAGGTGTTGGTGCCTTATTACAGCACGTCAGTCACAGGCTGATTTGTTACCCACCCGGATTCTTGGACTCTAATGAATAGAAATTGAAAAAAAGGCCAGATGAGAAATTCGGAAAGGGTGTTGTTTCGACTCCTGCTGCAACATGATGGAAGGAAAACAAGTAACAGGTTCGCTTGCTTACTCCAAGGAGGGGCCAGCTGGCCCTTAAATGGAGTGAGGGTTGGGGTGGATCCGTGGTTCGGGCTGGAGGAGTGGCTTGGGTGGTCTGCCCAGCCCCCCCGTGATGCTCTGTGCAGGGGATCATACACAGGGACCTTCCTTTTGCTCCAGGCACCTCAGAAGGGAGTTGGGTTTTGGCCTTTGTGTATCTTTTTCATAATCTGTCCCAACTGGCCATGCACACATTTATTTTTAATCTGTTATAGCATCTTTGTATTCTGTTGCTCAAGGAGACGTTTGTCCAGGTGCAAGCACTGCAGTAAAGGGTCCCAGGTGCCAGCTTGTCTCCGATTCACCAACAGCTATTTGTTGAGAATCTGCTTCATGGCTGTCTCAGGTTCTTGCCCTTACGGATTTTGCCATCCGCCGAGGGAGGCAGTGTTTGATGTCGATCACACTGTATTGAATCATTGTTGACTTTGCCACCTCTTCACGAGGCTCCGCTCTCCTTGAAGCGAGGTTACATGCCGTGCATTACTAAATTTCCACCACCTGGCACACTGTAGGCAGAAGGTAAATATTTGTTAAATGAGTCAGTGGCTGGATACACGAAGGGAAAAACACACACTTTGGCATCTGGTGCTTTAGGCTAGGTCTCGACTCAGCAGTTTGCCAGCTCGGTGGCTGGGGATAGGACAGGCAGTTTTATAAAACAGGATCCTCTTTTGCAGTGTGGTCTTAAAGATTAAAAGAGGGACGCACAGAGTGCTGCTTATGCCTGCATACTAAGTTGCTTCGGTCATGTCCAACTCTTTGCAACCCCATGGACTGTAGCCTGCTGGGCTCCTCTGTCCATGGGATTCTCCCAGCAAGAGTACTAGAGGGGGTTGCCATTTCCTTTTATGTCCCTTTTTAATTTGACTTCTCTTGCCGAGTTATTGGGAATGGGGCTTCCATTAAAACAACTCTTAAACATTGGAGGAAGGAGAGTACTAGTTATTGAGTACTCTTGATGCATCAGGCACTGTGCTCAGCTCTGTATCTGTTCTATCACTGAATTCTCATAACCTCCCAATGAGTAAGTGTTAGTCGCTCAGTCGTGTCCGACTCTTTGAGACCCCATGGACTGTGGCCTGCCAGACTCCTCTGTCCGTGGGATTCTCCAGGCAAAAACATGGGAGTGGGTTGCCAATCCCTTCTCCATCCCTGTGAGTAAAGGACCTCCATTCTCCCTACTGGGGAAGCTGAAGGCCGGAGCATTGACATAACTTTCCAGAGCCTGGCTGACTCTAAGACCCAAGCAGGTAGACAGTGCCTGAGTTGCCAAAGGGAGCAAGGCAGGTGGGCTTACTTGGGGTAGGCCAGCCACGTTGGGAGAAACTGAAATCAGGCGGAGGTGGAAAAGGAGCAGTTACTTCAAATCAACGGCCATTTTCAATTAGTAATCATGAGAGGCAGCGAGAGCTCGTGATTTTAGTGGGAGGAGCAAGTAACTTGAGGCTTTTAGGGCTCAATTTGACTCCCAGCTTCATCCTCTCCTAGCTGTGAGCTTTGCACCAGTTACTTAGCCTCTGAACTATAGTTCCTTCACCAGAAATAGAGACTCCAGTACCTACCTCCCTGACAACCACATGTGTCTGTGAGTAATGAACACAGTAGTTGCCACCTTCTAGATAAATGATAATTCCTATGAATATTATTAGGTTTTTCATTATTCCTTTGGGGCTTCTTCCTCTCCTCCAGCTCTGTTCTGCGGGTCTCTGGGGGTTCTGTCTGTGTCTGTTCCATCCTCTGCTGCCCGCAGCACAGTCCATTACCTTCTGTAGGTGGTGTAATTGAAAAGACAAAATCTTTGTTTTAACCCATACACACTGCTGCTGCTGCTGAGTTGCTTCAGTCGTGTCCGACTCTGTGCGACCCCATAGACGGCAGCCCACCAGGCTCCCCCGTCCCTGGGATTCTCCAGGCAAGAACACTGGAGTGGGCTGCCATTTCCTTCTCCAACGTGTGAAAGGGAAACTACTGCCTCCCGTATCGCAGTTCTGGCAAATTTACAATCACAGTCCGTCATATCAAGATTTTACTTACATGTCTGAGCAACGTAGCTTTGGTTTTGGTTGAGACGAGGGAGCATTTCTGTTTGTTTGTTGTCGTTGTTGTTGAATCTGTATTAAATATGATTATAGGAGTTGATCTCATCCAGGTCAGTATAAAATCAGCTGAAACAAATCAGCTCTCCCTGCAGGTATATCCCCCTCCAGAGCTCTGTTCAGAGACTTACGAGTAAATGGAATTTAGGTATCTTGACTTTGATTTTCTCTGAATTATAGAAGTATTTCCAGCGAGTCACATAGTAACTGAAATACCTCATATTTTGGCTTTGTTTCTCTCTTCTCACCTACCCTGTGTCTATAATCTGTAAACAGATGCTGGAAAGCATCTTGTCATTTAAAGGAATCCCACAAGAAATTGTATTTAGTATTGTATGTCGGGGGTGAGCTGAGATGTTGCAGGGACAGGGCTAGGGTAGACCTGGATGCTAGGGACAGTCAGGGCCCGGGCGGTTGGACTCCTCTCTAGGGCGAGTTTTCGTGTCCAGTGCCCTTTCTGTAGGGACAGAACTAACTTGGGCTTTACCCAGGCTGGTTGCTAAGCTGGGAGGCCAGTCCAGTGGACGGGACATCGCCGCCACCGTCAGGTGTTAGGAGTAGCGATTCCTTCCTGGTTGGCAGAGGCCGCCAGTCGTTTTACAGCCAGACCCCGAGGTAAGAGAGGACATCAGCTAAGTGGCTGGAGGTTTAGGGGGAGCAAGCATGCTCATTAGGGAAAGCAGAGCAGCGATGGACTGAGCGAGTCTGGTGGTATTGGGGGAGGCTCTGACTGAAGGGGTCCACCACTGCCCTGGGCCTGCTGGATGCTGGCATGAGGCCCAAGCACAGTGGCCGGCTTGGACACGCATTCTCCCTTTGCTGCTAGAGCAGACCCGGGTGGTGCTCTCCTATGAAGAAGCTCCAGGAACTCAGGCTGGGCGGAGATGGAGGCCTAGAGGTGACCATTCCCCACCCCTGTCCTTCCCTTTGGCCAGGGTGGTTTGCTGTTTTTAAACCATAACTTCATTAATTTTTGAGAAAATGAAGACAGCTAGTATTATAAAAGGACTCCTTTTTTTTTTTTTTTCCAGTGGTGAAATCCACTCTTCTGGACTTTTAAGAGGAGGAGGTTAGCCTTGTGGAGACAGCTTTGCTGTGGTAGAGCAGTGAGCAACTCTGCATTGGAATCACCTGGCAGGCTCGCTAAATCTGATCGCTGGGCCTCATCCCCCAGACTCCACAGTTGGTGTGTGGGGGTGGGCTGAGAATTTGCATTTTCAGTTCCCAGAGCCTGAGGCCATGGCTGCCCCAGAGGACATCCCCTGGGAATCACTATCATGGAGTAACCTGTGTGTTCCCCATGCT
Source organism: Procapra przewalskii (assembly GCA_006410515.1). Lineage (NCBI taxonomy): Eukaryota > Metazoa > Chordata > Mammalia > Artiodactyla > Bovidae > Procapra > Procapra przewalskii. Next base: position 2,222,683 of record SJYF01000068.1, read on the forward strand.
GCGAATGTAAATGATGGCTATTTCATCAACTCCACCGCTGCTGTGACTATCTCCTATTGATATGCTTCTCTTTGTCTTCCTTCCACAGGCATTTTGACGTTGGACTACATGATTTCTTGGTTAGGTAAGCCAATAGTTTTTATTTTAGATACCATTGGCATAGCCTGTCTATTATGGAATACTGAGATGAAAATAAAGCCCTTGTTAAATATCTTGATGAATAATGACAACTATATAGTTGTAAGGAACACACTGCCAGCACTGTGTGTGTGTGTGTGTGTGTAACAGACTGCCAGCACTGTGTGCGTGTGCGCGTACGTGCTCGCGCCTCCCGGAGTCACACAAGGATAGCCAGCCTCTTTAAACAATCAAATGGATTTATATCTGAAACGGTAGTTACCTAACTACTGGGCTGCTGCAAAGACAAATAGAAAAGTAAGGAGAGCCAGCCTGCATTCATACAGTAAACAACCATCTTGACCAGTCTTCCCTCCACTGGATTTAAGCTTTCTAAAAACAGAATCTGCTGGTTGTTTTGAGCTCCCCAGGTGGCTCAGTGGTGAATAATTCACCCACCAAAGCAGGAGATGTGGATTCAGTCCCTGGGTCAGGAAGATCTCCTGGAGGAGGAAATGGCAGCCCACTCTAGTATTCGTGCTTGGAGAGTTCCCTGGACAGAGGAGCCTGGCAGGCTACAGTCCACAGGGCTGCCAAAGAGTAGGATGTGACTCAGCAGCAACCGGTTCTTCTCCAGTCATTAAGACACCGACTTTCTTCATAATTCAGAGAGAGTACAGATAGCCATTTATATCCTAGCATATTGGGGATCTGTTAACCGAGTTGACTTATGGGGTGTATTAATTCCAAATAGTTCTTAAACAGGTTAAGTGAAAACATACCAGAAAATTAAGAGTTGCTAAGAATATGCATCATATTTTTCCTGCTATAAACTTTGTTGTACTTTCTAGATTTTCATTATACTGAGCGTGTATTTATTATTCTAATAATGCTGGGAAGTGATCATTAAAAGTACCTATCAAAAATATATGTGGAAAGCAATAATGGTTGCGGAAGGACTATAAGCTGAAGATTACAAGGAAACCAGGAATCATCTAGAGTCATTTGCTTTCTGCAACTGTGTGGCTCTAAAGGCTACTTAATTCTAAGAGTCCACTAATAAACAGTCTTGTAAATCACATGTGATTATTTCTGGGTCGATGTTACAGTGGTTCAGTTCTCCGCGAGGCACGGCCATCTCCTTGTGGGTAAAATGCTCTCTGAGGAGAAATATACATCTTTGGCATCACCTGGATCCTAAAACAGCAGTAATTCCTCTGTGCTAGACTGCATACAGTGGTGTCCCAAGAGGGGCCGTGCCTACCTTGTCCTTTCTCTAGGTCCTTATCCAAGGCTGTGCAGTGAAATTGCACAGTGAAATTCCTTGGCCTGGGGAATATGGATTATCCTGGCTTTCTCCAGGCTCTCACACACGGAAGGTTGTGTGTAAACTCTTACCCGTGATACATCAAGGGTAAATGTATTTTAGCAGGAGGGATAAAGGGTCAGTGGTCATAGGAAAGGAAGGCGTGAGAATTCTGGATCTAAATCCATCATAAAAGCTGTCTGAATGAACTGCAGGGAGCAGACTGGATCTTTTGGCAATGTCTTTGGTGTTTCGTGTTATTCCCGTACTACTGTTCACAAGAGCGCTGTGGTGCCTCCGCATTTGTGCCTGGTAACTTTCTTGTGTGCTGGGAACACATCTTAATCCCCTTTTCATAATTCAGTTATATAGAGAATCAACCCTTCAACAGGAATTTGTGTAGGGGTGACTGAATGAGTAAATGCATGAAATGAAACAGAAAGGACTGGAGGGTGAGGATTACAAGAAGCTGTTTATTTAACAAATAATTATCGAGCCGACCACGTGCCTCGGTTATTTCTGGGGATACCATGGTGAGAAAGGGAGACACTTGATTTTAAGCTTTCCCTCAGCTCATTGTCTGCCAGCCTTGTGGTTTGAGCAACCCGAAGTGAGGAGGATGGGTGGTCTGCTTCTGGGACCCTTCCTTTCTGTCCTTTTCCTGGGCGCCAGCTGTGTCTCCTGTGGTAGGGGAGGAGGCAGAGGGAGTGGTTAAGTGACTCTGATGTAATTGGCTTTGGGATCCCCTGACTTTGGCAGAAGGCCCTTTTGTGTGAGTGCTGGTAAGATGCGCAAGGAGTCACCTTAATCCGGTGTTCTGAGAACCAAGCAGAACTGGGGCTTCTTTCTGCCCTGCTGTCTTCCTGCAGTTCCTTTCCTTTACTCTGTCTGGGGCAGAACAGACCAGCACGCCCGAGGTTATCCATTCGGGGAGTAAGAGGTCAGTCTCTGGATGAAGTCTCTTGATCGCCTCAGCCACCTCCCAGCACATGTCAGCTCCCCACTAAGCCAAGAGCCGAAGGATTCTAAATCTCTTCTGTCTTGCTGTATCTCACTGTTCGTTGAACCCAGGGTGGCAAGGCTCGAGCTGGGAAGCCAGGAGAAAACTCAAGGGGTGGTAGGAACTGCAGACGTGTTTATTCTCCAATGGCGGGTACGGCAGCAAAAGGGCCTTCTCGGGTAGGGCTTATACATGTTTACAGAGCAGAAGTGGTCCATGGCTGAGCGGGTACATCGTGAGGGACACGCGCGGAGCTCTAAGTGATCTCAACTGTCACGTGACTGTATTTACAAAACATGGAGCGAGAGGCCTTGGGGGTGAGAGCCTGACCACTGCTATCTTGGCTCCTTTGCTGTTTCCCTGGACTTCTGTGGCCTCCTCCCAGCTTGGGGATGGGGTGGGGCCGGGTGTGGGTGGGGGAGCTGGTTGAGGGGAATAGTCATTTCTCCATCTCCTAGGAATTCCAGGATGGTGTGTGGGGTGTTACCCCTTTATTTGCAGCTGTTTTTAGAAAGTGGATCCTTTCTGCTCCCATGTTGTGGGTGGGGGTGGGGAGCAGAACGCAGACCTGGTGAGGACTTAGTGAGAAACTGGGGATGTGGGCCCCTTAGTGAGAACTGTTTCATCAGCACGTCAGTGTGGAAGCTGGGTTGAAGAGATGAAAGCAGGACGTGGGGGAATGGCAGACGCAACTCTTTTTCAAGGTTAAGCTGTGATGGGGAGGACAGGAAGACCAGGCAGCTGGTGGAGAGGGGTTTTGTTTTTCCTTTTTAATTGGAGGAACATTTAGCCAGCAGAAGGTCTTAAGTGTCCTTTAGACTTAAGAAAGTGGTTTCAGTTGGGTAAAGAGAAGCAGCACATAATTTCCAGGGCAGAGGAAGGGAAGCCTTGAATGGTGATTTAGTGACCTCAGAGGACCTTGGCATATCAGTGGAGAGACTGATGTATCAATAGATCCTTAGAGGACTAGAAGAATGAGGGGGGTGGGGGAGTTAATACTCCAGGAATCCTTCTCAGTCTGTGATGGCCAACAGAAAAAAATATATTTCCATTTCTAAAAAGAGGACTTGTTGGAGAAATTGGCAGAGACTTTTTTTTTTTAATTAACTGCAATTATTGACTCCAACTAACTCTTAACATGTACTCTGGCTGTACATGTCAGGCTGTATTGAATGCTTAGTGTTTGGCAGGAAAGAAACTGCAGCATGCCTGAAATTAATCAGCTTCATCTTTTACGTTGATGGAAGCAATGTCAGCTTCTCTGGAATGACGTCAATTTCCACAAAGCCAAGAGCCACCCTATCTGTGATCTCAACCTAGGCAACTGCAGGGTGGGACGTGTTCCCTTTTAAGTTGTTGGCGTGTTTCACTGGGCTGTGGGGCAGGAAGGAGCTGTCACAGTTAATGAAATGTGAGCATTTCTAGTGTTGGCATTTTATGATGACTGTGGGAAAATTCTGTGCACTCAATCCTTCTGCATCTTATAGAAACCAAAAGGGAAGACTTCCTGGAAACAGTAGTCACAAATCACTGAAGAATATTCTCAGAAGAGCATTAGCTAGAGTTCTTAATGTGATGCTACCAAAGAAAAAGGAAAAAAGTGGCCAGTCTAGGAAAAGAAACACAGAAGAATGTTGCTCTTTGATTTTAAATAGGTAACAGGATGACGTGTTTAAATTTAGATTAGTTAAGTTTTGGCAAGAAAGTAAAATTGATGAGTGATGTTTGGTTTGATTCTTGCTGTTTTATTTCACCCATAATTGTAGCCAGCCCCACCCCTTTTATGAAAGGTATACTGTATTTGCTTTGTTTCTACCCACCTGCCTCCTTCTAAGTACCTCAGATCGAGGAATCATTTTAAGTGATATAAGATGCTCTCGTGACTTTTAAAGGAAAATCTCAAAAGATCCTTCTTACATATTGTCTGAAAGATGAAATTTGTCAGGGGTTTTGTTTTTTAACAGTCCTATGCTTGTGCATGTAAAAAGCAGAAAAATGTTCACCCATGTTTTCTTGCCTTCTGTATTATTTATATTTAGCTATTTAATACATTTTAATACATATTTCAAGTAAGAGTCTAACTTAAATACTGTGACTTCCCTGGTGATCCAGTGGTTATGATTGGGTGCTTTCACTGCTGTGGGCCCAGGTTCAGTCCTGGTTTGGGGAACTAAGATCCCACAAGCTGGGAGATACAGGCAAAAAAAATTGGCAAAACATGTTTTCTTTACCATCACTTTCCCTTTTTGTTCTAAAGTGCATGTGTGAGCACTCCAGAGCGACTACTTTTGTCCTTAGGACAATTTTTGTTGTTGTTGTTGAGTATGTTTTTATTGGAGTATAGTTGTTTTACAATGTTGTGTTAGTTTCTTCTGCTTAGGAGACTGTTTTGATATCCTGTCAGGACCAGCAGAAATGCCAAGTGTGGCGGAGATGCCAGGGGTACATTTTAGGTAAATAGAAAAAGGCAGTGGGCCTCAGGCATGGCACTGAGGCTCCTTGAGAAGCTCTCTGGAGCTGACACAGTCACTGGAAGGTAAATTCCTTTACATAAGCAAGCAGATTCTGCTTGGAGATCCCTCAACATAGTGCAGACTCAATCCTGTACAAGCGCTCATGTTTCCATGGAACAGCTCCTCTGTGCGCTTTTGAAGCGTGATTTTGCTCCGGTGAGAGAGAAGGCAAAATGGGCCAGCTGTTCACTTCCGTAGTGTCCTTTTCTCCTGGAGGTTGATCCTGGGACCCCGCCATGGTCGAGACTATCTTTGAATTGTCAGAGGGCAGCACACTTTCGTGATGTGTCAACGAATGGTTCACGGAAATCTGAAATGAGCAATCTGGGTTTGGTTTTCTCTTGGTGACAACCTCTACCTGACCCAGTCACAACACCAGCCCCACAGCAGAACAGAAGTGTTGTTTGGGCTGAAAACATTAGTGTTTTGAGCTTCGTGAGTCATAGTCTGTGCCCTCCTTTATTCTGAGCGCCCTGAAGTCCACTGCCACGTTTGTTGTAGTTTAACAGTAGCAGTCACAGAGTTGATAAAGAAGTCTGCTCACCATCATTTGAAATGATGTTTTGGGTCATGTGTTGCCTGCCTTGCATCTTTAAGAAGCCTAGTAGTCAGGTGACTAGTCAGTTCAGTTCAGTTGGTCAGTCGTGTCCAACTCTTTGCAACGCCATGGACTGCAGCTCACCAAGCTTCCTGTCCATCACCAACTCCCAGAGCTTGCTCAGACTCCTGTCCATCAAGTTGGTGATGGCCATCCACTTATCTCATCCTCTGTCATCCCTTTCTCCTCCTGCCTTCAGTCTTTCCCAATGAGTCAATATTTCTCATCAGATGACCTTAGTATTGGAGTTTCAGCTTCAGCATCAGTCCTTCCAGTGAATACGCAGGACTGATTTCCTTTAGGATGGACTGGTTTGATCTCCTTGCAGTCCAAGGGACTCTCAAAGTCTGGTTGAGTCTGATCCCTCGCCATCTTGCACATCACATCATTTCTTTCTGCTTCTAGAGAAGGGATATTCACCTTTGTCTGTACTTTGGGTTTCTTACCTCACAGAGTTGTTGTGGGGTATATAATAAATGTCACACAGCTCCATGCCTGGAAACAGTGAGGACTTAGTAGGGGTTCGTTTTTTCCTTCCCCTACCCCCACTTCACCTCTGGAGTCAGGGTAACAGGTTTGAGTCCTGGCCCCTTTCCCACCTTGGGGTCACTCACTAACCCTTTCTGAGTTTTTGGTGACTTCTCTTACGCTGTCTCTCCCTACTCAGTAGTAGTCTGTGCTTCTCTTTTCCTGGGTCAAAACCAGACTAATCCACCCTATCCGGGGCCCACAGCAGTAGGTCTTCAGGTTCGTTTGTTATATGGCTTCCTCCAGGGATCTTGCAAGCCTAGGGATTGAACCCAGGTCTCTTGTAATTGCAGGCGGATTCTTTTACCGTCTGAGCCACCAGGAAAGCCCTTTTCCATCTCATCTCACCTTTAATATTTTGTGTCTCTGCCAAATGGGTCCTCGTGCTGTTTTCCATCCATCTTCCCACTTCCTGGCTGCTCTTCTTGGCTCGTGTCTTCCCTATGTGTGAAGTGCCCACCTGGCCCCCATATTCAAGCCTGCTCCTTTCAAGTCCATCTCAAATGCTGCTTCCTCCGTTCTTAGCACGTGTCTCCATTTTGGGCCTATTGTCTTTTTATTTTTTTAACATGTTACACATCAGTTATCTCAGTTTTTAAATAATGCAGTGATTGTTCCTGTTTAAAAAAAGAGTAAAGCAATGGACTGGGAAAGTTTATTTGCTTGGTGACAGGACTGAAACCAGTGTCCCTTGTCTGTAACCCAAGGATGCAGAGCATAGTAAAGGGGCTGAGCATTTGGCACCATGAATTAAAAAAAAAAGTTTGAATACATCTTATTTTTCAAAAATGGAATAGGACTTAGTAACTATCTCCTTTTCATTTAATCTATCTATGCAACCAATTAAGTGGTCTAAGCACTGTTTTAGGAACTGGGATGAAAGCAATGATGGGCTAGACAAAGTCTCTGCCCTCCCTTGCCTGCATTGCAGTGGGTGAAGCCGGAGAGTAAATGAGCCCAGCATTGCCCATGCTGCGATGGAAGGGCAAGGCGGGGAACCCCCTTGGATGGCGTGGGCAGGAAGGGCCTCTTGGAGGCAGTAGGTGACATCGCTGTGAGAGGCTGGTGAGCTGAAGGAGGCGGTGGGGGAGATCTGAGGCCAGGTTGCTTCAGGCCCCAGGCCCTGAGACCAGGAGCCCACTGCGAAATGGAAGGAGGGGGGAAGCTCGTGGGGCAGGAGGGTGTGGAGCAAGGAGCCGGGAGTCCAAGATGAGTCTGGAAGAAGAGGTGACAGCCAGGCTGTGAAGAACAGGTTCTCTTTTCGATGCAGTTGGTGCCACAGGAGGGTTTTAAGTAGGGGAGTAACAGGATGGATCTGGACAGGCTGAGCTAGAAATTTAGTGACATTAGCCATTACCATGCTGTTCCCCTGCAAGCTGGAGCTTGGTGACCCAAGAGAAGGCTGTTTGACAGCCAGCTCCTGTGAAAGCCACTCTGTGCTGAGTAACAATAGCCCCAAACGATCCTTTAATTTCTTTCTGCTTTTGTTTGCTTGGTGTGTTGTACAAGGTATCAGGATACACATGGCCGTGAAACTGGAGGCAGTTGGATGGTGGTGGAACACAATAATACCCCTTTGGAGAGAGCGGGCTGCCTCTGGGAAGCCCTCTGGGACGGGGTTTGCAGCTTTCTCGTGGGCGTGCGAGCTCCCTCCCTATGGGGTCTCTGAAGGCCCGGATCGTAGCCCTCCTCTTCTGTCTCAGGATTGCTGCTCTTGCCTGTCAGCCACCCTCAGGACAGGAGACCTCCGTCTAGAGCACCGATCCCCGCTCTGGGCGGCCAGAAGGGAGACCACCACCTGGTCTGCATATGAAGCTGCTGCATGATGAGTCTGGATATTCTCCGTTGGTACATTCTCAGCTTTTGTTGAGAACGCAGCCGCTTCCTGGCTTCCCCCATCACGACTCTTGTCAAAGACAGCATTTCTCTTCCCCTAGACTCCAACACCTGGAAGGATCTGTGGTCCTTTCCTTTGGAGAATTTTAGGGTAGAAGAGCCTGGATGACTGTGCCCCGCATTACAGTACTTTTTAGTTCTTAGACGATTTCTCAGATCTGCTCTCGCTTCCTTCCTGCTCCTGCCACTTCTGAGGAAAAACTTTGCAGAATTATTCATCTTCATGGCTGCACTATATCGAGTTGTTATTTAGAAAATCTAGATTAAAAAAGACATTCTTTATCCTCTAAGAGTTGAAATGCATAATTCACTTCCCATCATACATAGCCTTTATCAATATAGATTTTCCAGTGAATAAATGTATCCTTTAAAAATGTTTAAAAGAGCCCCTGGTGAATTAATTGAGAAAATCTGCAATATTGCCACATCAGATTCCTTCTTCCCACATCAGATTCCTTCTCCCCTCTATTTATTTTAATTTTACTTATTTTTTAATTGGTGGGAATTGCTTTACAATGTTATGTTGGTTTCTACCATACGACATTGTAAAGCAGTCATAATTGTATATATATATTCTTTCCCTCCTCAGTCTCCCTCGCCTCCCCCCATCCCACTGCTCTAAGTCATCACAGTGTGCCAGGCTGGGTTCCCTGTGTTATTTAGCAACTTCCCACTACCTATCTGTTTCACACATGGTAGTGTATATACGGTCAGTGCTACTTTCTCAATTCTTCCCACTCTCACCTTCCTCCGCTGGGTCCACAGGTTCTAGGTTCCATATGTATTTATTCATATGCGATACTTGTTTTTCTGCTTAGCTTATGCTGGGAATGACATGAAGGGAGGGGCATGTGGAATACATTCTGGCAAGCCAGGCGGCAGTGCCGTCCAGCAGGTGTCTGGGAGGAGCCACTCGTCTGAGCCCAGTGGCAGGCACAGCAGAGTCTCCATCAGAGCAATGGTGGGATTCGTCAACAGTGCCTGGCTTCCAGACCCTCTCTCAGAGGTTGTGCAAGCTGCTGATCCATCCTTACAAAGTTCTTTTCCTGTTAAAACTAACCAGAGTGGGTTCTGTTGTTTACGATGAAAATATCCGCTGTAGCTACTTAGCCAGTGATGTTTGGGATGTCTCGCTCAGCAGGGGGAGTCCGTGATCTTCACTTGGCTTTGCCCGCCAGCTGCATCGATTCCACGCACCAGAATTGAGCAAAATTGCAGCTATTTTTGCATAACAGAAGCAGCCTGTGGAATGGAAAGGGCAGTGGATCAGATACTGAAAGCTGTGGCTCTCGTCTGCTTTACCACTCTCTAGCTGCAGTGATTCTGTGCAACTCACATCTCCCGTTGGGGCCTAAGTTTTCTTATTTGTAAAATGAGAAAATAATATACCAAGTGAACTCTAAGGTCCCTTCCAATATCAGCAGCTTCTGAGCAGCTTTTATTATTACAGAGCTGCTTCTGTTGTCCAGACCTGCACTATTTAATACAGTAGCTACTAGCCAGTTGTGGCTATTAAAGTGTAAATGGTTTAAAATCCAACAGAATTACAAATCTAGTTCCTTAGCTGCACTGGCCACACTTTAAGTGCTCCATAGCCACATGTAGCTACTGGCTATCATCTTGGACAAGGCAGATAATAGACCATTTCCATCATCGTAGACATTGTCTTGATGAAACACTGGTTTACATGATAATGACCTTTGTCTGCTTCCTTTGTAGAGATGCTGGCTGTTCTGTTGTATTTCTGCCTGCTTTCTTGGAAGATCAACATCCATCTTATTAGACACTCAAGTTTCTTTTCATGGGTGTGCATGCGTGCTCAGTTGTGTCTGACTCTTTGCCACCCTGTGGGTTGCAAGCTACCAGCCCTCTGTCCATGGGATTCTCCAGGCGAGAAGCCTGGGGTGGATTGCCATTGCCTTCATTTAGCTTGCCCCAAATAGAATTCCTTATCTACTCTTTCCCTCTCCCAACCCCACACTTTGTCCCATCCCTATTCTCCCCGTCATCTTAAAGAGTGGCTCCTCACCCATGTTAACTAAGACAGAAACCTTGGGGTTGGGTTGGAAAGGCCCTTCTTCATCATATCCCCATATCCCCCATTTTGGTCCCTGAATTACATCAGTTCCTCCTGTTAAATATTAACTAACCATGCCTTGTTGTCCCCATTCATATTGTATGCACCGTGGTTGAGCCTCTCACCGTCTGCTTCTCTTCTCCTGTGAACCTCATCTTTGCTTTCTTCCTCATTCCAGCCTGTCCCCTCAGCCCACCCCCAGAGGAACTGAATCAAAGTACAGTTTACAGAAAACCCAGCAAAAGGCAGTTTTAATCAGCCATTCTCCTCCCTTCACAGCCTCTTCCAGACTTACCATTGGCCTCATGAGCAGCTGTGTTAAACTTCTTTCTGTTCCCTGAACGAGACTCGCTCATTCATTTTCTTCTTGCTATGTGTGTTTGCTTCCTTCTGCCCATATAGACATTCTCAGCACCCAGTCTGGAGGTCAGCTCTTTTGCAAAGTTCGTGCTGACTCCCTAGAGGAGTTAGGTTCTCCCCATGGGGGTGCTCTGCTTCTCAAAGGTCATGGTCGGTGGCTTGGGGCTCAGACTTTGGCATCGGGCTGCCTGGGTTCGAATGCTGGTTGTGTCACTATTGACTCTGTGACAAATTTGACATCTCTCTGCTTGACTTTCATTGATGT
>SJYF01000068.1:2258702-2276463 GCA_006410515.1 Procapra przewalskii
CTGATGCTAAAGCTGAAACTCCAGTACTTTGGCCACCTCATGGGAAGAGTTGACTCATTGGAAAAGACTCTGATGCTGGGAGGGATTGGGGGCAGGAGGAGAAGGGGACGACAGGATGACATGGCTGGATGGCATCACAGACTCGATGGACTTGAGTTTGTGTGAACTCCAGGATATGGTGATGGACAGGGAGGCCTGGCGTGTTGCAATTCATGAGGTTGCAAAGAGTCAGACACGACTGGTCGACTGAACTGAATTTTCTGCATTGCAGGCAGATTCTTTACCAGCTGAGCTATACCTGTGAAGCCCACTAGGAATAAAACCACCATATGAGCCAGCAGTCCTACTCCTGGGCACATAGCCTGAGAAAAGCACAGTTGAAAAAGACACGTGAACCCCAGTATTCACAGCAGCACTGTTTACAATAGCTAGGACATGGAAGCGACCTAGATGTCCATCAAGAGATGAATGGATAAAGGGGTTCTGACAGGCACGTTTTTTGGGCTTCCCTGGTAGCTTGGATTGTAAAGCGTCTGCCTGCAATGCGGGAGACCCAGGTTTGATCCCTGGGTTGGGAAGATCCCCTGGAGAAGGAAATGGCAGCCCACTCCAGTATTCATGCCTGGGAAATCCCATGGACCGAGGAGCCTGATGGGCTACAGTCCATGGGGTTGCAAAGAGTTGGACACGACTGAGTGACTTCTCTTCACTTCTTCGCATATATACAGTGGAATATTTCTCAGCCATGAAAACAACTCATTTGAATCAGTTCTGGTGAAGTAGATGAACCTGTTAGAATGAAGGAAGTCAGAAAAATATCATATTTTCACACACACATAGCATCTAGAAAAATGGTATTGATGAATCTATTTGCAGGGAAGGAACGGAGACTCAGATTAGAGATGGACTTATGGAGACGGTTTGGGGAGGAGAGACGGGCGAATGGGAAAAGCATTGGAGCATGGAGGCCTGTGCAGTGCCAGGCTTAGAGACAGCTGGTGAGAAGTTACTGTGTAACACCGGGAGCCCAGCCTGACCCTTGGTGATGACCCAGCGGGCTGGGGGAGGGGAGGGGAGGGAGGCTCAAGAGCGTGGTTACATGTGTACAATTATGGCTGATTTGCGTTGTTGTATGGCAGGAATCACCACAATGTGGTAAAGCAAATTTCCTCCAATTAAAAATAAATTTAAAAATATATAACTGTAGCAACAGGAGTCCAGTGTAGCCTAGCAAAGAAAGGGAAAAAACATGCCAAAATAACTGACATGATTTTCTTTGGGGGTTGGGCAGGAAGTGTTTTTTTTTTTCCTTTCTCTTTCATATAGTTTATATGTGTACATTAGCTTCAGTGAGTAAGTACTGATTTTTAAGTGAAAAGATAAACTTTATATTAAAAGTTAGAAATAATACTGAGCAACATTTCCAAATAAAACCATACTTATGGTTATCATAGTGAAGTCGTGCAGTGATGTCTGACTCTTTGCAGGCCCGTGGACTGTAGCCCGCCAGGCTTCTCTGTCCATGGGATTCTCCAGGCAAGAGTGGGTGGCCATTTCCTTCTCCAGGGGATCTTCCCAACCCGGGGGTTGAACCCAGGTCTGCCACATTGCAGGCAGACGCTTTGCTGGCTGAGCCACGAGGAAAGCCCCAAAACAATATTAATGACTTACTGAAAACCTACTCCTCATTGGGTACCATGTTTGGGGTTTTTATAGGCATGTCGTCCTAAATCTTGTGAATCCAATAGACGGAATGTGGTTATTGCCATTTTCTAGATGAGGAAATGCATGCTGTTAGAGTTTGAAGACTTAACACGGTCTCACAGGCAGTAATTGGCAGATCTGGGGATTTGAGTCCAGATCCATGCTACTCGCCAAGTCCTCTCCCTAGCCCACTGCACTGCTTATTCAGGGATTGAGATGGGACTTGGCAAGCTTGTATCATGGCACTGGAATTAATTGCTCGGAAGAGGAATAGAGATGTTGGAGAGAATCCAGGTTTTTGAAGAAAGATTGTTTAGAAAAACCACCAGGTGTATGATACGGAGCAAGCCATCTTCCTCTGCTCCGCTGAAGCTTCAGCTTCTTTGTGAAGCTAGGGACTTTGGTCATTCAGTTCCTTAAGCATCTTGTCACTCTTATATTCTTGGGCTCATCTAAGCAAGTACACAGACCAAAATTGGGCTCGTTTTTTTGCCATTGTTGATGTTTGTTTCTGCTTTAGCAGGGATTTGAGATTGGAAGGAAAAACTGATGGGCAAAGTTGTAAAGCACAGGGGAGCTCAATGAGAGAATACTGAAGTTAAAGTCTGAGAAAGCAGTACTAATCATGCAATACATAGTCTGGGGTGAACAGTGATTTAAAAATATGGGATTACTTTTTCTCTTGAGTTGTACATTTTAATGGAAAATTCTGATTTTTTCATCCTAGCCAGAATCACAACACTGTTGCAGTACTGTCCTTAATGACACAAATTGCAGACATCAGTTCAGTTCAGTCACTCAGTCATATCCGACTCTTTGCATTCCCATGAACTGCAGCACACTAGGCTTCCCTGTCCATCATCAGCTCCTGGAGCTTGCTCAAACTGATGTTCATTGAGTTGGTGATACTTTCCAACCATCTCATCCTCTGTCGTCCCCTTCTCCCACCTTCAATCTTTCCCAGCATCAGGGTCTTTTCCAGTGAGTCAGTTCTTCGCATCAGGTGGCCAAAGTATTGGAGTTTCAGCTTCAGCATCAGTTCTTCCAATGAATATGCAGGACTGATTTCCTTTAGAATGGACTGGTTGGATCTCCTTGATGTCCAAGGGGCTCTCGAGTCTTCTCCAACACCACAGTCCAAAAGCGTCAGTTCTTCAGCGCTCAGCTTTACGGTCCAACTCTCACATTCATACATGACTACTGGAAAAATCATAGCCTTGACTAGATGGACCTTTGTCAGCAAAGTAATGTCTCTGTTTTTTAATATGCTGTCATAGCTTTTCTTCCAAGGAGTGTCTTTCAATTTCATGGCTGCAGTCACTATCTGCAGTGATTTTGGAGCCCAAGAAAATAGTCTGTCACTGTTTCCACTGTTTCTCCATCTATTTGCCATGAAGTGATAGGACCAGATGCCATGATCTTAGTTTTCTGAATGTTGAGTTTTAACTAAATTTTTCACTCTCCTCTTTCATTTTCATCAAGAGGCTCTTTAGTTCTTCTTCACTTTGTGCCATAAGGGTGGTATCATCTGCATATCTGAGGTTATTGATATTTTTCCCGGCAATCTTGATTCCAGCTTGTGCTTCATCCAGCCCAGCATTTCTCATGATGTACTCTGGATATAAGTTAAATAAGTAGGGTAACAATATACAGCCTTGACGTACTCCTTTGCCAACTTGGAACCTGCCATGTCTGGTTCTAACTGTTGCCTCTTGACCTGCATGCAGATTTCTCAGGAGGCAGGTCAGTGATCTGGTATTCCCATATCTTTAAGAATTTTCACAGTTGTGATCCACAGTCAAATGCTTTGACATAGTCAATAAAGCAGAAGTAGATGTTTTTCTGGAACCTCTGGCTTTTTCTATGATCCAGCAGATAATGGCAATTTGATCTGGTTCCTCTGCCATTTCTAAACCCAGCTTGGACATCTGGAAGTTCACAGTTCACATACTGTTTAAGCCTGGCTTGGAGAATTTTGAGCATTAATTTGCTAGCGTGTGACATGAGTGACCTTGTGCAGTAGACTGAGCATTCTCTGGCATTGCCTTTCTTTGGGATTGGAATAAAAACTGACCTTTTCCAGTCCTGTGGCCACTGCTGCGTTTTCCAAGTTTGCTGGCATATTCAGTGCAATACTTTAATAGCATCTTCTTTTAGGATTTGAAATAGCTCAACTGGAATTCCATCACCTCCACTAGCTTTGTTCATAGTGATGATTCCTAAGGCCCACTTGACTTTGCAATCCAGGATGTCTGGCTGTAGGTAAGTGATCACATCATCTTGGTTACCTGGGTCATAAGACCTTTTTTGAGTAGTTCTTCTGTGTATTCTTGCCACCTCTTCTGCTTTTAATAGGTCCATACCATTTCTGTCCTTTATTGAGCCCGTCTTAGCATGAAATGTTCCCTTGGTATCTCCAGTTTTCTTGAAGAGATCTCTAGTCTCTCCCATGCTGTTGTTTTCCTCTATTTCTTTGCACTGATCACTGAGGAAGGCTTTTGTATCTCTCCTTGCTTTTCTTTGGAGCTCTGCATTTAGATGAATATTTCCTTTTCTCCTTTGCCTTTAGCTTTTCTTCTTTTCTCAGCTATTTGTAAGGCCTCCTCAGACAAACATTCTGCCTTTTTACATTTCTTTTTCTAGGGATGTCCTTGATCACTGCCTCCTGTACGGTGTCACAAACCTCCATCCATGGTTCTTCAGGCACTCTGTCAGATCTAAATGCTTGAATCTGTTTGTCACTGCCGCTGTATAATGGTAAAGGATTTGCTTTAGGTCATGCCTGAATGGTCTTTTGGTTTCCCCTACTATCTTCAGTTTAAGTCTGAATTTGGCAATAAGGAGTTCATGATCTGAGCCAGTCAGCTCCTTGTCCTGTTTTTGCTGACTGTATAGAGCTTCTCCACCTTTGGCTGCAAAGAATATAATCATTCTGATTTTGGTATTGACTATCTGGTGATGTCCATGTGTAGAGTCGTCTCTTGTGTAGTTGGAAGAGGTTGTTTGCTATGACCAGTGAGTTCTCTTGGCAAAACTCTTTTGGCCTTTGCCTTGCTTTGTTTTGTATTTCAAGGCCAAACTTGCCTCTTCCTCCAGGTATCTCTTGACGTCCTATTTTGCATTCTAGTCCCCTATGATGAAGGGGACATCTTTTTTGGATATTAGTTCTGGAAGGTCTTATAGGTCTTCATAGAACCGTTCCACTTTAGCTTCTTTGGCATTAGTGGTTGGGGCATAGACTTGGATTACTGTGATATTGAATGGTTTGCCTTGGAAATGAACAGAGATCATTCTTTTGTTTTTGAGATTGCACCCAAGCAATACATTTTGGACTCTTGTTGACTATGATGGCTACTCCATTTCTTCTAAGGGATTCTTGCCCACAAGAGTAGATGTAATGGTCATCTGAGTGAAATTCACCCGTTCCAGTCCATTTTAGTTCACTGATTGCTAAAATGTCGATGTCCACTCTTGCCATCTCCTGTTTGACCACTTCCAATTTACCTTGATTCATGGACCTGACATTCCAGGTTCCTATGCAATATTGTGTTTTACAGCATCAAATTTCACATCCATCATCAGTCACATCCACAACTGGGCATTATTTTCGCTTTGGCTCTTTCTCTCAATTTTATCTGAAGCTATTTCTCCACTCTTCTCCAGTGGCATATTGGGCCCCTACCGACCTGGGGCGTTTGTATTTGAGTGTTATATATTTATGCCTTTTCATACTGCTCATGGAGTTCTCAAGGCAAGACTACTGAAATGTTTTGCCATTCTCTTCTCCAGGGCACTATATTTTGTTAGAACTCTTCACAGTGACGCATCCATCCTGGGTGACCCGATGTGTCATGGGTCATGGTTGGAATTAGGCAAGGTTGTGATCCATTGATCAATTTGATTAGTTTTCTGTGATTGTGGTTTTCAGTCTGTCCGCCCTCCGACAGGTAAGAATAAGAGGCTGATGGAAGCTTCCTGATGGGAGAGACTGACTGGGGGGGAAACTGGGTCTTGTTCTGATGGACGCGGCCATGCTCAGTAAATATTTAATCCAGTTTTCTGTTGATGGGCGGGGCTGTGTTCCCTCCCTGTCGTTTGACCTGAGAACAAATTATGGTAGGGGCAGTGAAGACAAGTAGCGACCTCATTCGAAAGTTCTTGAACATGCACGGCTGTATTCAGTGCCGCCAACTGCAGCAGCCCACTGCAGACCCACACCTTTGCTGGAGGCCCCTGGACGCTCACGGGCAAACCTGGGTCCATCTCTTGTGGGGTCACTGCTCCTTTCTCCTGGGTCGTGGTGTGCACGAGGTTTTGTTTGCGCCCTCCAACAGGCAGTTACCCCAGTCCTGTGTAAATTCTATAATCAAATCCCACTGGCCTCCAAAATGAAATTTCCCTGAGGTCCTCAGTCCCTTTGTCAGATCCCCAGGTTGGGAAATTTGTGGGTCCTAGAACTTTCTTAATAGTGCAAGAATTTATTTGGTATGATTGTTCTGCAGTTTCTGGGTCATCTGCTCAGCAGTGGCTCTACGGTGGGGTTAATGGTGACCTCCTCACAGAGGGCTTAAGCCACCTGCTGTGTGACCCAGGTCTGCTGCACCCAGAGCCCCTGCCACTGCCCCCCTCCCTTCTAAGTGGGCAACGGCTGGTTTCTGGGGCTCTTTGTTGTTGTTCAGTTGCTTAGTCGTGTCTGACTCTTTGAGACCCCATGGACTACAGCATACCTGACTTCCCTGTCCTTCACCATCTCCCTGAGCTTACCCAAATCCATGTCCATTGAGTCGGTGATGCCATCCAACCATCTCGTCTTATGTCGTCCCCTTCTCCTGCCTTCATTCTTTCACAGCATCAGGGTCTTTTCTAATGAGTCAGTCATCTCTATAACACTGGGGATGGGAGCCTTCATGGCAGGAGCTGTGCTTCTAAATTTTGACAGCCAGTTATTCACCTCTATCATTGGTGGTCTCTACCTGTTTGCAGTAATTGTTGATGCTTAGGGTCAGGGAGAGGCCCGCAGCACACTCTCCCTATAGACGCATCCTGGCTCCAACTTTAGCTGAGGTTTCTTCAGTTAATTCCAGAGAGCTTTCTGCATCCCCTCCCCCCCAACATCTCTGCCTGCCCTGGACTCTCCCAACGTCCTTCCAGCAGCCTTGTGACTTGGGCAGGTGAGAGTGATGAGGA
This sequence comes from Procapra przewalskii, assembly GCA_006410515.1. Classification (NCBI taxonomy): domain Eukaryota; kingdom Metazoa; phylum Chordata; class Mammalia; order Artiodactyla; family Bovidae; genus Procapra; species Procapra przewalskii. The sequence goes on from SJYF01000068.1 coordinate 2,265,594, forward strand.
AGGTTCACATGAGCGAGGCAGATGGTTGAGAGCCTTGTCCTCTGGAGCCAAAGTTGCACCTGCCCACCTCCCCCCTTTCTAAGTGTTTTGTATGTATTATTTCAGTTGAATCTCAGGACATCCTTTGGAAGCTGGAAGGTACTATTGACTCCACTTAAAGTTAGAAAGCTCAGATAGTGTCAGTTATTGTGCAAAGCTGAACAGCCAACCATTCACTTAAGTAGTTCAACTCCAGGACCTGAGTTCTTGGGCATAATTTATCAAGGCCACGTGGAGGTGGTGGAAGGGTCCCTGAATAGCAGTGCATGCGTGGCTAGGGTTAAAGAGCTGCGGGGGTAGGTCTGTGTCTCTGAAGACAGCTTAGGGTCATCCCCTACGATTGGGATTTATGCAGTACTTGTGAACCCACACTGAAAAAATTACACATTACTCATAAAGATTGACTGTCCTCAAAAAGAGTATCCACATCCACAGGGAACTTCTGAGAGCTTACGTGGAATCGTCTGCATCTTGGTCTGAATGAGTCAGCCCAGGGTCCACACAGCGTTCTAGGTCAGTCACGTGACTCCTTGGTGACCACCACCTTGGCTGGCCAGGGGAGTCTGTCAGGGTTCATTCCAGTGGTTGCCCATGTGTCTCAACAGGACAACTGGCCAGTTGGTGGATGCATCTCGCTCTTTCCCCTCCCCACTGAATATCTTCCTGGATGTTTTCTCTGCCTTTAGCCCTGTTTTTGCATGGCAAAGAAAAGTGAAATTCAAACCATTTCAAGATGTGCAAGAGGAGAAGCTGTTATTATTGATAGACAGGATGCCTTTGCGTCCCTATAGCCCTTGACTATTCTGCTTTCCCATCTGCCGGAATCCTACCTGGAAATGGGAACTAAACCGAGCGGGGAGACTGGCTTCCACCGCCTAGATGCCTCTTGCTGTCACTGAGCTGTTAGCCCTGGATTATCAGAGTCACTGTTTTCCTGCTGGTGTCATTGTATTTGAAAAACTCACCCTGATAACTCTCCAATCCAGCAGAAGCATTCCTTTCTTTTCCTGTTTTTGCTGTTTCAGTGTTAGGTTTAGGAAATTAATACAATTCTGGAACTGTTCTTGCTGCTTCTGTGTTTTGTGTAAAAGAATCATATTGTTCTAAATCCTACTGAGTATTATATAGATATTGCGTACATGTGTGTGTAATTATATATTTTTGATTTGTTACATTTGCAGAAGGTGTAGGGGCTATTCTTAGAGCTGGTTGCCAACAGAGGTGGTTTAATATGGCACTGTTCCTCACAGGCAGGCCTCATGGAGAAAATTATGTTTACTTCACTGTAAAAATTGGAGTTAAGCAGAGGTTTTAATTTTCCTGTTCCAAGGTCTCTATAAAGCCTCAGTCCTCCTGAGATAGTGAGACCCTGATCAGGAAATAACAAAGAAACTTTTTTTAAAAAAGCAGATGTATTTTGAAGGGGAAAAAAAATTCACATTTCATAAAAGCAGGCTAACTAGAAGGATGGGGGAGAAGGTGAGAAGGAGGGTTAGCCTCATGAGTGGGATGGTTCTGCATGCTTTATCTAAAATACTGAAGGGCTTGCTCGAATAATCTCTCTTAACACTTCTAAACTCATATTTTATGAATTATTATTGGATTTTTTTTGCTTCATTTAATTTGCTGTGAGGCTGTCATCATTTCTTCATAGGATCCTTCCATTAACCTCCTTGCTTTGTTCTAGTTATTGCCTGCGTTCTTTTCCCTTTCAGTCCATCCTTTCCGCTGTCTCATTACCTTCTCAGAACATGGATCAGAGTCTCCTTTGAAAGTTCCCTTGTGCCCACAGGATCAAAGGCCTGCCAATCAGAAGCTTTCATGTCGGACCCAGCTCACCTTTTCAAACTTACTTCTCGATGCTTGCTTTCCCCATCTTGCATTTAACCTTGGAGCTTAAATGCATTTTGGTCCAGAAGACACTGTTGATGGTTCTCCCCTTTGTGCATTTGGGTTGCACCCGACCTGTGAACTGTCTGTAAGATTGAAGATCTGCCTGTTGTGTGGTCCGTGGCTCTCCAAACACCAGACCCTGATGAAAGGACAAAGGAGGAAGTGGTCTGCACTCCCATCCCCTCAGTTTCCACCACTGGCGCTAGGGCAGGATCCTTTCAAACTCCAGGCGTCTCCCTGGAGAAGAAGGTAGCTGTGAGTGCACACAGTCTTCATGACTTTTGACCCTGTAGGTTCCTGTTCAGTGACCTTATCAAGTATCTTTATCTAGGGAAAGTCAGAGGGGTCTGATGGGGTTCCAAGGTGTCTTTCAGAGAAGATTGTGTCAACTCTGCACAATCCAGTTTTTACCGGGGTTCAGGTCTCTTAGATGTGGCTCCCTCCTTGTTCATCCAAAATGTATTCGTTAACTACAGCTCATGACACTTCCGCAAGATCTGATCTCTTCAAGAGTTGTTCCTCAGTAAATGGTGCCGTTGCTTCTCCTGCTACATGGACCAGCCTGCAGGGGTCATGTCTGACATCTCGTCCTCGCCTCCACATGAGTCTGTTACCAAGCCTGTGGGTTTTAAGTGCTTACCGTCTCCGGATCTGCTTACCGTCTCCAAGTCTCCGCTGCCACTCTTCCCACTTGTCTGGACAACGGAAATAATTTCCTGTCTGATCAACCTCCATTTATTCCCCCAGTCCACTCTCCATATTGTAATGAGAATACCTTTCTTCATACACAGTTCTGATCTTGGCATCCTTTGCTTAAACACTCCAGTGGTTTCCTTACGTTGAGGATGAAGACAAAATTCTTGAACTGACCTGTAAAGATCAAAGAGACTTCTTTGCTTTGGCCTCTCACCTCTCTTACCACTCCAGTCTGATAAGCTACTGAACATCCCTTGCTGTCTGCCCTTCAGCCTCATCAATTTTCTTTTTGTCCCTGCATGTACGCATCCCCTTCCTGCCGCAGGGCATTTGCACAAGCTATCCTATTTGCTTAGAACATTATCTCTCTCTCATCTGCTTAATTAACTTTGGAACTCAATTTAGGACTGCCCTGGTAGTCTAGTAGTTAAGACTCTGTGTTTCCATTGCACAGAGTTCAATCCCTAGGGGGAACTAAGATGCCACGTGGTACAGCTAAAAAATTCAAAAGAAAAAAATCCTTCAGTTTAGGCCTGCCAATCAGAAGCTTTCATGTCGAACCCAGCTCACCTTTTCAAACTTACTTCTCGATGCCTGCTTTCCCCATCTTGCGCTTAACCTTGGAGCTTAAATGCATGCTGGTCCAGAAGACATTGTTGATGGTTCTCTTCATTACTTCTTGAGGAACGCCTTCTCTGGTCTTCAAGTCAAATCTTCCTAATATTTCTCTCTAAATAGTGTGTTGTGCCTCTTTGAGGCCTTATTTCAGTTTTTCATTTATTTGTTAAATGGTTCAGTTGCTTTATTTCCCTGCTGAGCTGTAAGCTCCGTTAAGGCAGGGAGCTGTCTGATTTTGCTCATTATTGTATCACCAGTACTTGGCTCAGTACCTGGCACTTAATAGCCGCCTTAGATGTTTGTGGAAGGCTGCGAGGAGGACATTTACTGCACACTTAGTTCATATCGCTTTCTCCCTGAAGCTCCTCTCTTTCCTGCCCCTACTTAAGGTTCAATCTAGATGCTGATCCTAGGTTCTACTGTCCTGGTCCCCAGTAGCCTGAATTACTCTGTAATTGACCTGATGAGTTGAGCTAACATGGTCTCAGGGTCTGCTGTACCTGGCAACACGCTGTTCCTTGGGGGTGCAAAGATAGAAAAGACGTGGTCCGTGACACAGTAGCCCGTAGCTCAGCAGCCTGCACTGTGACTGAGCGCTGCTCAGAGTGATAACACAGAGGGACGGTGAGATGCAGAAGAGGGGGCGTCAGCTTGGCCTGGGGAAGCCAGGGAGTGTTTCAGAGACCGCCCCAGGGGCTGGGTGTGAAGATCTGAGCGTGATCTTGCTGAGCACGGTGGATGGGGGAAGAGGGTATTGTTGTCTAGGAAGGTGTGGGAGCCGACGTGGGAAGATACATGTTTGTTTGGAGAGAATGAGGGGCAGTGTGGCTATGAGCAGAGGTGTCCGGCCACGAGGGGGCCTGTGGTTGTTACTGACCAGGGTTCTTGGCCTCTTTAATCAACAGAAACTGATCAGAGGCCGGACAGGAAGTTCAGGTGAGTCTTGATTGAATCCCCTGTTGCAGCGCGGGGAGTGAGGACAAACAGCTTGAGAGTTGCCTTGCTCCCTCACTTTCCGAGAGGGAGCAAGCTGCTGCTTTCTAAGGGATGAAGGTAGGGCTGTGTCCCCGGGTTGGGCTGAAGGGTGGCTTGGGTGGTTTGCCCACCTCTCTTAGCTGGTGGTGTGTGCAGGGAGCATGCGTGGTACCCTGCATTTGCTCCAGACACTGTAATTTTGCTCCCAGCTCCTCAGAAGTGGCAGTTGGGTTTTTGATCTCTTTGAATCTTGCTGTCCACAGTCTGCCCCAACTGTGCATGTACAGTTATTTTTAGTCCCTTGTAGTTCCTTTGTATTTTGTTGCTCAAGGAGATGTTTGTCCAGGGATAAGCACAGAAACAAATGATTCCAGGTCCCAGCCTGTCTCTGGTGAAAGGGGGGCCTTGAGGGTCAGGCCAGGGAGCTGGGGCTTAATTCTACCCAAGCAGTGTGGAGCCTCTGCGTGGCTTTAAATACAGGGTTAACAGGATCAGATCTGTATTTTATATTGATGGCCTCTATCAGTATGGAGAGTGTGGCATCTGGTAGGAGCAAGGATGGAGGCATGGAGATAGGTGAGTGGGTTGTTGCCATGATCTGGACCATAATGAAAAGGGCTTAAATCTTTGTCATTGAAGCGGGCGTGGGCAGAATGGAATGATACGAGAGACATCGTGAAAATGGAAGAGACCCGACTTGCTAATGAGTGAGTCTTGATGGGTAAGAATGAGGGGAGAGTGGAGTCAAGGATGGCTTGGGGCTTAGTTAAAATAAGGCGATAGATAACAATGCTTTGAAATGAGCTGGTCAAGGCTTCTCTGGACCCTTTCAAATGGTCCTGGGTGGCCTTTGTGGTCTGTAGGTAGCAGGTTGGGTTGAAATACAATACAGGAAATTAAATTTAATAGATTGCAAGGAAAAACAATTTTTTTTGATAATTTGAGTACAGCCTGAGCAGAAACTTGAACTGGTTTTCTATGAAAAGTTAAGGTCCCTGCCTTGTTAATAGTATTACCAGGGGATGATCCTGTTAAGAATCTGGAATCTGGGCTCTAAGCTATCCTCTTTCTAGCTGTGATGGGGGCACATTGGTTTTATGTGTCATTAAGGCAGGTCACAAGGGCCTCTGTTTAGCAACACTCCAATAACCTGGTTACTATTTTTATTTTCTGAACTTTTAGACCCCCACTGTGTACAGAGCATTGAGTTGGGAGGTGTGAGGAATACGATTGACCTGCGAAACCTCATTTCTTTTAAAGCCTCTGGTGACTCAGACTCCCAGGTGTTTCCCCAGATAGCTTGCTTTTGTCAGTCTGCCCAAGTATCCCCAGGGACTGCAGAGCTTCCCCCAGGGGCTCTTTCCCCTGGCCTGCACTGGTTCACGCGCGTGTGTTCATGTAAAGGGAGTCTCGGCAAGAGTGTGGGGGTTCACATGAAGGTTCGGGGGAGACTGGTGACGCGGCTGCATTTGTCCTCCCGTTTCTCTCGCTCTGCTAACTGTGACCGGAAGTGATGGGCCATCCTTCTGAGTCCCTGAGGTCTTATTTGAATGTTTCCATCTGCTCGGTGCCCCCTCGGGGAGCGCTCCCACAGACACCACAGAAAGGGACCTGACCCAGTCACCCAGGCCAAGTGAGCCACCGTGAGCTCAGGCCTGATCGTGGCCCGTGTTTGTGTCCCCGACCCAAGTGTGGTGGCAGACGGAGGGGGCGTGGGGCTTCTGGGGGCTCTGAGGAAATGTGACATCAAACTTAACACAGACAGCAGCTGCTTTGAAAGCCTGTGTCCCCACAGCCTTTAACAAGCCCTAGAAAAGAGTAAATCTTTATTACTTATTTGTAAGCTGAATGAGTGAACAAATGAAAAGAACAAATAATTGAATGAATAAATCAGGGTCCAAGCCAAGGACCCAGAGGAGGAGGCAGGGGACTTGATGAACCAGTGATGCAGGTGGGTAGAGGAGCCTGGGCCGGGCTGCAGCCTGGTGCCCAGGCCCTATTCAGGGCTCTGGTTGTCCTGGGTGCACGGGGGAGCAGGTGACAGACCGTCCTGCACCCACTCCCCAGGGCGAGGGTCTGCAGTGCTTCGCCACGCCCCCTGGTTTGGCGGGGCCTCCCAGATGGTGACCCTGCAGTGCTTAACATCGACTCTGGCGCCTGGCTCCCAGCTTTCAGTCTTGGCCCCGCCACTTACTGCCCAGGGCACGCAGGTTCTTAGAATGAAGGGCCAATGTTGAGCCACTGGCAGCGAGACCTTTTAAGGAATGCCTTTTTTTGTTTATATACAAAGGATGGGCTGGCAGAGTACAGGCCTGTGATGTTCAGTCTTTAGGGAGTTCATGGCAAGCTGGCAGGGGTCCTGAGCCCGCGAAACCGCATGAAGAAGAGTGTGAGGAGAATCCTGGCTCTGGGCAGCCCTCTGTGGCCGTTTCGTGGGAAGCCATCCCTGGCCCTGCGGAGTGTGGCAGTCAGAAACCCTGGGTCTCAAGTTCTGTATTAACTTGGGGCAGTTGTGGGCCAATTAGGCCTCACTTTTCTTCCTTTTAAATGGAACAGTGTAATACATGCCCTGTTAACTCTATGGCGTTACTACAGCGGAAAAGTGAGGAAGGGGATGGTTTGAAAACATTAATGTCTATAGATGCAGTTTTATATTTTCATGAAGTTGGATCCCACTCCGCAGTTCCATTCTACCTTTTAAAGCAGCACAGTTCAGTCGCTCAGTCGTGTCCGACTCTTTGGGACCCCGTGAACCGCAGCACGCCAGGCCACCCTGTCCATCACAGTTAGCATCAGTCCAGGTCGCCTGTTCCAAGGCTCGTTACGGCCAACAGGAGGCAGTTCATTGTCAGTCCCACTGCCTGTTGGCCAACCTTCGCCTGCGCAAAATGATTCCCGATGCAGACCTCGCCGCTGGCCCCTGAAGTGCTTCAGTCCCTACCTCTCACGATCTAAACGTGACTTTCCCTTCACGCCCAGCTTACGTCTCACGCTCTGCTCCAAAGCTGTGTGACTCTTCTAGCCACAGGGAGTTCTCTCTTTTCTGAAATCCACACATCAGCATTGCCATATGCTTCAGCTGGTGTGGGCTTCTAACAACTTGGGTATATGAGCCACGGTTAACATGTGTACATCCAAATCAGTCCAGCAGGAAAAGCCCTCTCAATCTTGAGATTGGAATCTGCCTTTCACGATCTGTGTGTCCTTGTGTGAGTAACTTAAGCCCTCTGAACCTCAATTTTCTCAGCTCTGAAATAGTGATACCAGTGCCTACTTGAGGGTTAACTGATGCAAGCTGAAGGAGGGAATGGTTCGAAAATATTTATCTATAAATGTGATTTATTATTAAGTTGGATCCCACCCCTCACTTTCATTCTACCTTTTAAAATAGCGTAAATAGTTATCAGTTCTGTGACACATGTACCAAAGGCTCATTAGGGCCGATGTGGTGCAGCTTAAACGATGGGAATCTGAGCAGGGTGACAGGCATGTGGTAGGCATTCAGTAAATGCCGCTTCAGTTCCCTTCTGCCCTGCCTGGAATCGCTTAGGGAGTTGAGGAGGAAAGGTGGAAAAGAGATATTTTTAACCCCACCAAAACCCAACATCTGCTTCTCACAGGCTTGTCTCGTCTTCAGAAGTGATGATTTCTCAACAGGAATGAGGATGTCTTCTGAAGACCGACATGTCTCTGATGCCCACAGGTGGACTCGAGAATCCTGCCGTTAGCCAGAGGGTGCTTCCCAGCAGAAGTCTTGGGTTTCTTGTATGATGAGCTTCCCTGGTGGCTCAGATGGTAAAGAATCTGCCTGTGGTGTGGGAGACCTGGGTTTGATCCCTGGGTTGGGAAGGTCCCCTGGAGAAAGGAATGGCAACCCACTCCAGTATTCTTGCCTGGAGAACCCCATGGACAGAGGAGTCTGGCAGGCTACAGTCCATGGGGTTGCAAAGAGTCGGACACGAGAGGGACTAACGTTACACTCCAGTGAACACGTGAAGTGCCTGCAGAGGTTCTTGGTGCGCCCTCCTGCAACCCCCAGTGGAAGTGCCAGCCCTGAAACAAGAGAAGCTTTGCCCTCCCCACCCCTTCCCTGTTCCCATAACCAGTTGGAAGGAGGGCAGCCAGCCCTCCGTGTCCCCATTCTAATTCCGCACCATTTTAGAGACAGCTCAGCTTTAGGAATTCTGCTGAAAATTCTAACCCTGCTAGAGGATCGGTGGTTTGTCTTTCTGATTGTGTTTCTGAGTAATCCCCTGGGAGAGGCAGCCGGGCTGCTGGCTTCCTAGACTAGCCGCCAGTGACTTTAAAGTGATGAATGCTTTCCCCCTTCATTATTCAAGATAAAACTTTATCATCACAAGGAACAACTTAATCAAAATGCCAGGAATCCTCTCGGTTATAAGAAATATATTGGAACGATTCTTTTTTAATCTCAAGTCATAAAACCATTTTAAACTTTAAATGTCATGGCAACGTTAATGAACGATTTATGGAGGGGAAAACAAATTGGTTTATCGGCTCCCAGGCTCCTCTGGTAACCAAGGTATCTTGAGAAGCCTTTGTCTTTGTAAATAGACATGCAGGCTTTGCAGAACGCCTGAGCTCCTGAAAGTTTTGTAGCGTTGAAGTTTTGGAAAGGCGAGCCGATTATTTTAATTCACTGTCAAGGCCATTTCAGTTACGCCTGAACTCGGATTTTCTGCAAAGTGGCAAAACCGGACTTTGATAGGGGAACAGGTTGTTCTTACTGACAGTGGACTATGACGTGAAGAGTTCAGTTTCCTTTCTTCCTGCTTCCTAATCCATGGCTGGCGGCTAAAAAAAAAAAAATAAAAAGTTTTCAGTGACTTTGTTCCCTCAGCGTTACTGATTGTCTAGAGAACAGCTTTCCCCACGTGTGTATTCCTTGTGTCAGTGCTCTCATTTTCTCTCTGTGGATAAACAGTCGTGAGGAATGGAGGTGGTCCACAGGGAAGCAGATGGTGGGAATAAGTTACGAGAGAACTCCTCTGGGCGTTAGAATTTTCCGTTTAGATTCCTCTAAACCTCTCGTAACTTTGAATGCTTTGGGAGAAATTTTCATCTTTGACAAATAGTGACTGTTTTCCATGTTTAAAATGTAAATCCTTTAGACAGTGTGCTTATCTCCTTCAGAGATGTTTTTCCCCAAAGCCTGCCTGTGTCGTCCTGCACCTGGCTGAGACAGTGAGTTATCTGGGAAACAGACTCTCAGGTAGAGATTGCAGTGCAGATTCTTGTTTCCAGCACACCCCAACCTTTGGGGTTTTTTTAAGTTGTGGAAGTATAGTTGATTTACAGTGTTATGTTAATTTCTTCTGTACAGCAAAGTGACTCAGATATATATTCTTTTCCACGTTCTTGTCCATGATGGTTTTTCACAGGATGGATAAACAACCGAGTCCTGCTGTACAGCACAGGAAACTGTACTCAGTATCCTGAGTGCACGTTCTTTCCTGGGAAGTGCTCTTGGCACGAGCACCTTTGAGCAAGCGCGTTGCAGCAAAGGGGAGACTGATCTGTCATTTGCACAGAGGCCTCCCTGAGTGAACCCTGCGGGTGGCCCTGGAGCCAGGATGCTCTTCCCAGCTGAGACAAAGAGGCTCGACCTTTCCAACCCTCTGCTTCTTGGCCAGTTGCTGGATGCAGCTGCCTCTAGGGAGCGGCTGGGCTCTTGGCAGCTCCCTTTGAGGGCCATTCCTGGAGAGGGAGACTCCACTCCCTACCATCAGTCAGGAAAGCAAGTAGCCGTGGTGGTCCTGTGCGGATGCCCTCAGCATCTCTTTGAGAAGCTTTCTTTCCCTTTCCCCCTTCTTGGGGTGATTCTTGTCCTCCCTTGTGCTTGGCCTCTGGGTGACCATGCCTGCCCCTCTCTGTCCCCTCTCTCACCTCTTTGTTGGACCATGGGCTCCCTGAGGGCAGAAATGGGTCTCCTCCTCCATCTCTGGGGCTGGAACTTACTACTACAGTCCCTGGGCTCAGTAAGCGTGGGTTGAATGAGGGACTAAATACAGTTGCCCCTGTTGCAGCAGCTGTGAACTGTCTTTGCTTGTTCTGCAGCGTCTTGTTGTTGCTACAGCAGACGGAAGGGCTGAGGAGCAGGGAGGAAGCTAGGTGCAGACCCGTGGGAGCTTTCCTGCCCTCAGTGGCTCCAGGGCTGCCCAGAAGGATGGCCTCTTGGCCCACAGCGAGAAGGGTCGAGTCCTGCGATGCTGGGTCCCATGCTGAATTTTCTGGCCCCTGCCACCTGTCTTCCTCAGCTCTCAGCTGAGGTCCCCTCTCTGTGCTCTGCCTTCGAGGCTCCCAGAGGGGTTGGGGCACAGAGAGGTGGCACAGCTTCCCCTGCCTCAGGAACCATCCAGGAGAGAGGTGGGGCATTGTTTCTTCCATCGAGGGGCTTGTGGGGTCATGGAGAAGATAGGCACAGCCCCATGCAGACAGAGGAGGCTTGTGACCCAAGAGCGTGAGCAGGGCCATGCGGCCCACACCCCTCAGCATTTTGGAGGGCAGCTTGCTTATCTGTGGGGCTTCACCACCTCCTCCAGGTTCCGTCCCACCTGCTGCCCACCCACAGAGCATTCTACTGTGCTTTGCTCTGAGGCCAGGGTTAAGCACCTTGGTGTTCAGCACA
>SJYF01000068.1:2276548-2290404 GCA_006410515.1 Procapra przewalskii
CCTCATTACTCCCCAGCTCCCTCCCACTCCTGTCTGGGGTTGACGTGTTGTAAGAAATGGCCCTGAAATTGTTTTCTTCCCTGGGTAAAATATTCATCCTGTAGGTCTGCATTTTAATTGAAAGTTTCAAGAGGGGCAGGCTCCATTTATGTTGTCATATTATCACAGGCACGTAAAGCCTTGCGGTGAATGAGCGAGTGAAACCGAGGGCTGACGGGGTCTGTGAGCGGTGTGTGTGGAGGGGCAGTGAGTGCCTGTGAGTGCTGGCAGTTCAGTAGTAGGAGTAACATTAGAAGTAAGAGGAGTAGCAGCAGCAGCAATAGTAATAGAGCAGTAGTGAGAACGTAGATGAGTAATTTTAGGATGAGAGTGAAAGTTGCTCAGTCATGTCTGACTCTTTGCGACCCCGTGGGCTACACATATACAGTCCATGGTATTCTCCAGGCCAGAACACTGGAGTTGGGTAGCCTTTCCCTTCTCCAGAGAATCTTCCTAACCCAGGCACCAAACCCAGGTCTCCTGCATTGCAGGTAGGTGGTTCTTTATCAGCTGAGCCACCAGGGAAGCCCAAGAATACTGGAGAGGGTAACCAATTCCTTCTCTGGGGGATCTTCCCGACCCAGGAATCGAACTGGGGTCTCCTCCATTGCAGGCGGATTCTGTATCAGCTGAGCTACCAGTTCAATTCAGTTCAGTTGCTCAGTCGTGTTCGACTCTTTGTGACTCCATGAATCGCAGCACGCCAGGCCTCCCTGTCCATCACCAACTCCTGGAGTTCACTCAGACTCATGCCCATTGAGTCGGTGATGCCATCCAGCCATCTCATCCACTGTCGTCCCCTTCTCCTCCCGCCCCCAATCCCTCCCAGCATCAGAATCTTTTCCAATGAGTCAGCTCTTCACATGAGGTGGCCAAAGTATTGGAGTTTCAGCTTTAGCATCATTCCTTCCAAAGAAATCCCAGGGTTGATCTCCTTCAGAATGGACTGGTTGGATCTCCTCGCAGTCCAAGGGACTCTGAAGAGTCTTCTCCAACACCACAGTTCAAAAGCATCAATTTTTCGAGCCCATAATTTGCACAATTAGACTTTTGTTCACTGCTGTATCCTCAGTAGCCAATACAGTGTCTGTGATAATATAATGGTTTAAAATATTATTGAATGGGAAATTCCCTGGTGGTCCAATGGTTAAGTCTGTGTGCTTCCAATGCAGGGGGTACAGGTTCAATCCCTGGTCAGGGAGCTAGGATCCCACATGCTGCATAGCCAAAAATGTTAAAAACGATATTAATGAATGAATGAGTGATTTCCAGGAAAACCACAGCTCTGATTCAGAGAAGGACAAAGCCTCAGTTTGCTGCTTTGTCCTCCTGGCTTGGCAGACAAGCCTTAGTTCCATACTGTGCTTCAGTGATGCTGTAACTCTGCGGGTCAAGGGAGTGATTTCACGGTTCAGTGAAGTTTTGGTCAGAGCTCAGTGTATGGTTTGGGCCTTGAAGGTTGAGGATTGGGTCAGGGGACAAAGGCACCAATCTCTACCCAGAAACCAGGCCACCCTCTCTGAGTCACGAGTCAGTGTGTGTGAGTCTGTGGAGGTGCTGTGAGCATGCGTATCTGTGGAGTGCTGGGGGGGAAGGGGTAGGTTCCAGCTTAAGCCCATAAAGGTGCTGTGGTTGTTTAAGTGGGAAGATGCCATCCCTAAACCGTGGCCCGGAGAGTGAGGTTTCCTGGATTTCCTGTCTTTGGGGATGAATTTATCCTTTGGTCTTCCTCAGAGTGCCCCATGTGATGAGCGGAGATCTGAGTGAAGGATGGGTAACTGGTGGAACGTGATGCCAAGTGAGGTTTTGCTTTTTATTCTGGAAAGCTGGTGAAAATCCACAGCTGGGACAAGAGGCAGTGACTCCCACCTCTCCCACCCTTCTAAGTTGAGAGTGTGCTGCCAGGGCTATTGAAAGTCCTGAGTCAGAGAAGCAGCACGGCAAGCCCCGTCCCACCACCCGCCTTCCAACATTAAGGGACTGGAGAGAGGAAGGAGGGCTTAGGAGAGGTGAGGTGTTCACAAATAGAGGCTCTTCATTTCCTCATCCCCCACTCCTGCAGGAAGGAGAAGGTATATCCTGTGATGCTACGAGAGGAGGACCCCAAGAAAATAGCTGGTAAAGTCTGAGAGGGCCACCAACTCTTCCCTCTCGGTTAGCTTGTGTCTAGTGATTGCCTCTGAAAGCTGTCAAGCCACCGGGTTTGCAAAAGTCTCAAAGTTTCTGTGGCTTAGAGACAGGCTCAGGGGAGAAATGGAGGGTTTGGAATGGGCATGCCTTCCAGCAGTCAGCTCTGTAGCCACCTGGCAAGGCTAGGATACCTGAGCTTCTTGTCTGTTGGATGGGCCTCCTGGAAGGTGGCTGGTCTTGAATCATCTTGCTGGCATCTTCTCTTGTGCCCTTCTCCTGCTTTTCCTTGCAAAAATAGCTGTCCACCAGATAAGGGATCCCAGAAGCAAGAGCACGTGGTCTCTCTCTCTCTCTCTCTCTCTCAGACCAGAAGGTGAATGGAAAGTCGAAGGTGAACCCTGAGTGCATATCTCACACCCGGATGCTGGAGGAGGGGGTCCCTGCTAAAAGCCAATAAAAGCTGACCACAAAAGACTGGCATTTAGGACCCACTGCCACAGAGAAAAACTAACCACCTGCCAATTTGGAGAAGCAAGAAGAGCCCACAGAAAGGGGACTGCCTCGTACTGTAATCACTCACCTGAGAAGGACTCGCTCTTTACCTGTTTCTCCCATGACCCCACTCTGACCCTGGAAGTGAAGCACACACCAGGATAGAAGAAACATGTGCCTTAAGAACCCACTTCCCCTTCTCTCTGAGCTGGGAGAACACTCAGCAATGCCTCTGCTGGGGGGACAGGAAGGAGATGAGCTTTAATTCACGCTTGAGATTGGAGTTGTAGGGGTCACGTGACCTGGGAGTGGGCGTTCCTGGGAGGTTAGAGATGACAATGAATAGCCGGGGCTGTTAGGGAACTGTCAAAGAGACCATGGGTAAACCACTGTCGGAACAGGTCCTCTGGTTCTTTGTTTTCAGAGGGGAGTTTGTGCTGTTTCACACTAGCCAGTCTTTTTGCGTGTCATCCTTAATAACCATCGGATACCAGGACTTGGCAGCATGGGGTGATCACGCACGAGGGCTGAAGCCTTCAGAGGCTCGCTGCCAAACCACCTGAACTAACGGCCTGAGCCTCGTGTGTGTCTGACAGTCAGGGACGGAAATGCTCATTGGGTGCTGTAGAAACCTAGTGATAAATTCTGTGCTGGCGGCCTCATTAGTATGCATGTGTGTGGACTCCAATCAGATAAGGGGCAGGGAAGTGTTATTAAACCCGGCAAGGAGAAGTGGGCCAGCTGAGCCTGGTTAATATTGATTGGAATTTCTTCCCACCAATTAATCTGCTTATTAATGTCGATGTTTGGAGTCTCTGTTTTCATAGGAGCAGCCGTCTTTGTTCTTTTTCTCTTTGGCCCTTTCATCCACCTGATTTTTTTTTTTTTTTTTGCAGTGACAGTTTTCATTTGAAAAAGTAATTTGTGAGTGAGGACTCAGCCCTGTAGTCTGCAGAAAATTTGGTCTTTCGACTCTCTTGCTCCTCTTTTCCCCTACCTTGTCTTTCCCCCCATTTTTTATTGAAGTATAGTTGATTTACAATGTGTTAATTTCTATTGTACATCAAAGTGATTCAGTTATACACATACACACATGTTCTTTTCCAGTATGATGTCACAGGTACTGAATATAGTTCCCTGTTCTATACGGCGGGGCCCTGTTGTGTATCCATCCTATATATGATAGTTTGAATCTGCTAATCCCAATCCGTCTCTCCCCTCCCCTTCCTCTTGGCCCACCTTGACAAACACAAGTCTGTTCTCTGTGTCTCTGAGTCTGTTTCTCTTCTGTAGAGAAGTTCCTTTGTGTCATAGTTCAGACTCCACATACAAGTGATATCATATGGTATTTGTCTTTCTCTTCCTGACTCCCTAGAGTATGGTAATCTCTAGGTCCATTCATGTTGCTGGAGATGACATTATTTCATTCTGTCTGTCTTTATGACTGAGTAGTATTCTATTGGAGACATGTACCATATCTTCTTCATCCATTCATTGGTCAACGGACATGGAGGGTGCGTCCATGTCTTGGCTTTTGTGAACAGTGCTAAAATGGGCACTGGGCTGCCTGCATATTTTCAAATCATAGTTTTCTCTGGGTCGATGCCCAGAATTCCCGCCATCGCCACCCTGTCTTTTCTCCACTAGTCTGCCGCTCTCAGGAGGGGGATGGGGAGAGAGTGGCCTGGGCAGGGGCAGCAGCTGCCAGTCACAGTGCCGCCAACCTCCTCGTGTCACAGCCTGCAGAGAGTCTCCTCTTAAATGGCATCTTTTTTCTAGTTTTCTTAAAATAAGTAACCCCTCCTAAACTTCCTATAATTTGACTCCATCTTTGCTAAAATGGCCATTCTACTAAGTCAGTGCTGTGCCCTTTTTGCTTATCACTGCATGCCTTATCTGTGGTCACCCCCAGACACTGTTAAGTGCATACACGTGTGGAAGCGCCCAGTCCCATCCTGTTTCCCACTTCTCCCCACTGGGATGCTGGGGGCTGCCCCACTGCTGCCTTGCCAACACGTGGTGCCCCTTCCTCTCATCGCCTCCCTACCCCTGTACACCACTCCTTCCGCTTAGACACATGTAGACCCTCCTGCGGGCCCAGAAGCAGTCAGAGCCCGACACGACAGCTCTGCTTTGTGCCCACGTTACACTGATTGCTGTTTGGCCGATGCTGTTGGTTAGCTCTTTGAGTTGAAAACTGGAATTGAAGAGGCCAAGACTGTGGGGTCTCACTTCACATTATTTGCCCCCAAATAGCAACTCGTTGACTACAGATTTTACTGCTAAACTGGCCAGTCACTCGCAAATGGGTATAATTTGTTCTAGGAGAGTAACTATATCAGACTTACCATAATTCAGTACCACCAGAAAAACAGCTCAAAGTCCATGACCTCCTGCAGGCCCAGACAGGCGCGTCTTTTTGTGTGAGGAAGGAGGCAGCCTCATGGCTGCAGGGGACCCACATCCTCGTGAGGTTTCCTGTAGACTGTGCTGCATGTCGTCCACACTCAGCCCTTACTCCTGAGTGTGTTGAAGGAGTGTGGAGAAAGCCCAGTGACACCAAAGACTCGTAGATGACAAAGAGACCCCAGGAACAGAGGCCACATTTTCTTCAAAGTAGATAGTTCATTGCAGGAATAAAGTGCATTGTGTTATTAACTGACACTTAGCAAATTGCTGGATAAGTGATACAGAAAGAAGGTCTTTCTTATGAGTCAGGGGCTGGTTCATTACAGTAAATTCCCCTGCAGCTGTCAGTTTCCTTGGATGACAGATGAATCCCAAGTGAGCCAGCTTCCCCACCCTGCCTTTTCAACTGCACAGTCCCTGGTTCAGAGAGTTGAAAAGTTTCATAATCTTGCCAGTGTAAAGATCATAACGCGATCACATTTCTGAATGAATGTCTTCTGCTTGGGTGGCAGATAGCAGAGAGCTGGTTGGTTGTCGGCTGCTGTCAGGGAAGTGGGTGAGGTGTTAGCCGATTATTCAGGTGCACAGGAGCTTGTCGGCAGAGCAGACCAGGTGACACTGTCCGCGTGAGCTTGCCGGCACGTTTCCTGGGAGGGCCAGAGGAGCCTTTTCCCACGTGGCTTCAACTGTGTCTTGGGCAAGTGTTTCCGCTTCGCGTGGCCCTGGGTCTGCAAAGGATCCGCATCGAGGGCTTCCTTGGTGGCTCAGTCGGTAAAGCATCTGCCTGCAATGCAGGAGACCTGGGTTCAGTCCTGGAACAGGAAGATCCCCTGGAAAAGGAAATGGCAACCCACTCCAATATTCTTGTCTGGAGAATCCCCATGGACAGAGGAGCCTGGTGGGCTGCAATCCATGGGGTCACAAAGAGTTGGACACCACTGAGCGACTAAGCACAGCAATATTACAGAAAGAATCAAGGTGATGGGAACTTTAGCTGAAGGCTGGCGACTTTGTATTGCAGTGCTATACTCAGAGTTCTCCTGCCTGGATGACCCTGCATTTATTTCTCTTGTTCCTTTACTTGAACACAAAGGATGCATTTGTCTCAAAGGTCAGACACTTGCCCCTGCCAGGACTTGTAAAGACCCAAAGGGGTCTGTGTATCTGTTTCTGTTGGCTTGAGTGGTTTGTAATGTTGAGTGATTCTGGTGGGAGAATTGCTAGGAAAAAAGAATAGGGAAGGGAGAGAGCTGCCTGGCATTAGGTAAAGGAGTTAATAATTTTTCTTGCTGCTTCTGGTTAGTTGTGAGGTATTCCCGGTTGAAAGGGCTTACATGTTTTGGCAAAGTGAGGGAAAATACTTTCTTTTCTGTGTGTCTGAACAATATCTGCTCTTTTCTTCATGGCTGCAGAGCAGCTCTGTCGGTAAGAGGTTCTTTGCGGGATTAGGTATCTATAGTTTGGGGTCAGAGAGTTGGTATGTGGTTTACCAGGATATTCTTAGGAAGGATGCCCAAAGAAATTGAAATGGAAGGCTACATTCTGCCTTGGCCTCAGATTAGTTGCAAGGATGAGTATATAAGATACTTCCTAGGCTAAAAGTAGTGAGGAGACTGCATGTGTAAAGTTTCTGATTATTTCATAATGATGTCCAGTAGTAACTCATGAATGGGATAACATCTGACTTGGAAGATTCCTCTTCAGCCAGTTCATTATTAGTCAGTTGATAGAAATCTACCTGCAAGGTAGAACACACAATTCGATCCCTGGCTCAGGAAGATCCCCCGAAGAAGGGAATGGCTACCCACTCCGGTATTCTTGCCTGGAGAGTTGGTCTCAAAAAGTTGGACGTGACTGAGCAACTAACACTTTCACTTTCAGTTGATAGGAATTTGCTGAGCATTTGCTGTGTGCTTTGCACTCTTGATGGATGTCATAGGGAATAAAGACTTACAGGCGTGATTTGTGCACCCTAGAAGTGTATCTCCTAGTTCAAGATAGATATGGGAAAGAGTAGCAATGGGCTTCCTTCATGGTCCAGTGGTTAGGGTTCTGAACTTCCACTGCCAGGGGCTCAGGTTCAATCCTTGGTCAGGGAACTAAGATCCCACAAATTGGGCAGCGTGGCAAAAAAAAACCAAAAGGTGCCAGGAAAGAGTAGTTCATAACAGTGTGTCATTGATGGATGCATGCTAAATCACTTCAGTCGTGTCTGACTCTTTGTGACCCCATGGACTGTAGCCTGCTGGCTTCCTCTATCCATGGGGTTTTCCAGGCAAGAATACTGGAGTGGGTTGCCAGTGCCTTCTCCAGGGGATTTTCCTGACCTAGGGATTGAACCTATGTCTCCTGTGGCACCTGCGTTGCAGGCAGATTCTTTACTGCTGAGCCACCAGGGAAGCCCCGTGTCGTCAATAGTGAGATTCTAAATTAACATCATCAGACTCAGTCTTGCTTTATTTTTTCACAGAAAGCATTATTAATTTTGTTAATAAAAGTGTAACCAAAATTATTATGGATCAAAGTATATCACCTATTCCCCTTTTTAAGAGTCCTCCACTAGAATCCTTCATGAGAGCAGAGGCCCTGTCTCTTCTGTTCACAGTTTCAGATAAACAGTTTAATCTCTGTCTGCTTGGCCCATATTCGGCACTCAGTAAATTATCTTTTGAATCAAAGGAGTGGACTCTAAGTGCTAGAGGAGGGGTGTGCCAGAAAAGGTCGATGTGAAGCAAGACTTAGTAATAGGACTAATCTCTACTTCCCTTGAGCACATAGTACTCTGCATCCACTGTATATAGCTTTTAGCTCACTTCGCAGAGTTAACACTGATGTTTGGAGTAGAAGAGCTGGGGATTTGTATCCAGGCCTGTCTGGCTCCTAAGCCCCCATCTTCCTGCTACATGATGCTGCCATCCACAAAAATGGCCACGTCTTCGCTGCTGCCCCTGAAAGGTCTGGGAGACCACAGGTCAGAGACAGAGATGTGCTCAACCAGGATTTAAGTTGATTTAAGTCTATTGCCATGCTGTGCTGGCTGCTCTGCTGTGACTTTTTTCAACCATTTAGTCACTTTGCTACCCAAGAAAATTAAGGTATTTTTTTGGTGTGTGATAAAGTTGAAACAGTGTATTCCAGACTCAATAACTTATCATCTGAGAAATTATAGCATTTCTCCCCCAAAATATTTCTAATGAGGCCAAGAACCTGATTAATCTGAAATAGTTTGGGTAGTGGTCAGGAGAGCTAGGGCTTTGGTCCACTATGACATAGAAGGTCCCACAAGGCTGCTTGGTGGGACCCAATGTTTGTTTCTTTTGGTTTGACCACCTCGTAGCTCTGTAAAATGTTGCTGTACTTTCCTGTCTCATGAACCTTAAAAATCAAGTGAAAACGGGGGTGTTGAGTCCTCCAGTTTCTCTCTGGCACCATTCTAAGGACCGAGCCCCGCCTTTGAACTGGTATTTAGTTCTTGAAGATGAAATAGAGTTCGTGCTTATTCTCTTTTAGAAATGTGAACAAAGAAGAAAAAGGTGAGAGTGTATCTGACATCTTGCCTCTCTCATATATTGTATCATATCATATATAGCTATCTCTTGCCCCTCTCATATTTTGTTGGTTTTCCCCAAATGGGATTATTCTGAGAGATGTTTGTGGTACAGAGCACTTAAGTATAGTCTAGAAAGAGCCAGTGGCGAGGGGGCAGCAATGGCATCATCGGGTAGCATGAGCAGAGGGCAGCATGATGGATCCCCTTTTTCCCTTTTCCTTTTTGGTTTTGAAGGCTTGCAGATTAAGAAATGCTACACTGTGAGCTGTCCTGACCATGGAGGTGGAAGGAAGCGCTCTCAATCCCCTCGAGCTCTTGGGTGGATTGTAAACAGCAGACACTTACTTCTCCCAGTTCTGGAGGCTGCAGGTCTGAGATTCCAGGTGGTGCCAGCATGATCAGGTTCAGGAGGGGGCCTCTTCAAATTGCATATTGCTGGCTTCTCACTGTGTCCTCACATGGTGGAAGGGGCAAAAGAGCTTCCTTTTATAAAGGCACTAATCCCATTCCGAGGGCTCCACGCTCATCACCTAATCACCTCCCAAATACCACCTCCTAATATCATCACATTGGGGGGTTAGGATTCAACATATGGATTTAGGGAAGGGAAAAACCAATCCATTGCAGAAGTTAATGATTACTGAGGGCAGATTCTCTACAAGATTCTTTCATATGGCTTTTCTCAAAGAATTGAGAGAGAGATTGTGACATGGCCACATTTCCTAGTTTAAATACAGACTCAGCTGCCAGCCTCCAGTCTCCAGCTGAGGTTTGGGGTGAGCTGTGGAACCAGGTAATTTTCCTGGCCTCTGCTCTTTAGAGTTGTGTTATGGCCTCTGGGTGATCATGGGCTACTTTTGGGGGCAGAGAGTGAGGCTATTGCTTTGGTCATAATGAGTTTATAGGATTAAAAGTAAGACTGTTCATGATTTTGAAATATAAACAAGGCACTTAACCATTCTGTATTCATTTTGCATAAATTTTGTATAAATGAGTTGTAGGTGAAGCAGTTGAGCTATGAGTTAACACTGTATGGTGACAAGATGTCAGTTTCAGAGATAGTTCTGAATCCAAGTCTAAACTCACTGGGTAGTTTTCCTCGTCTGAAAAGTGGGGAGTTTTTAACTAATCTGATAGGCTTATATGTGGCAAGTGCCCAGCCAAGTGGCTAGCATATAGTAGGGGATGGATGAATGTTCATGCTAACCCCTCTTTCAGAGCTATTCACACTGCCTCACTCTGCTGTCTCTTTCAATGTTTGTTTCCTCAGTCAGGTTGTCAGTTCTGTGGCGGCAGGGATTGTGTCTCTAGCATGCTTTATTTCTCATTGTGCCCAGTACAATGCCTGATCCCTAAAAGCCATTTAATAAATCCTTAACTAAGATCATGGCATCCAGTCCCATCACTTCATGGCAAATAGATGGGGAAACAGTGGAAACAGTGTCAGACTTTATTTTGGGGGGCTCCAAAATCACTGCAGATGGTGACTGCAGCCATGAAATTAAAAGACATTTACTCCCTGGAAGGAAAGTTATGACCAACCTAGACAGCATATTAAAAAGCAGAGACATTTCTTTGCCAACAAAGGTCTCTCTCATCAAGGCTATGGTTTTTCCAGTAGTCATGGATGGATGTGAGAGTTGGACTGTAAAGAAAGCTGAGCACTGAAGAATTGATGCTTTTGAACTGTGGTGTTGGAGAAGACTCTTGAGAGTCCCTTGGACTGCAAGGAGATCCAACCAGTCCATCCTAAAGATAAGTCCTGGGTGTTCATTGGAAGGACTGATGTTGAAGATGAAACTCCAATACTTTGGCCGCCTGATGTGAAGAGTTGACGCAGTGGAAAAGACCCTGACGCTGGGAAAGATTGAGGGTGGGAGGAGGAGGGGACGACAGAGGATGAGTGGTTGGATGGCATCACCGACTCAATGGACACAAGCTTGGGTAAACTCTGGTAGCTGGTGATGGATGGGGAGGCCTGGAGTGCTGCAGTTCATGGGGCTGCAAAGAGTCGGACACGACTGAGCAACTGAACTGAACTTACAGTCAGTGGAATGAGAGCTTTCTGGTGCTGTGACATTTTCATGGAGACACTGTTGAAGTGTGTGTATCTCAAGCACTTAGCCCAGTGCCTGATGCATAGTGGATACCCAAAGTAGGGAATGAATGAATGAATAAGGCGGAGGTTAACTGAATCTGATGAACTTCATATATTAAATCAGCCACTACAGAGCACAGGCATCGCAGGGACTAATGAAGCCTTAATTACAGGGCCTTAATTACAGCTCACAAATATCATGCAGTAAGCTGGTTCGATTTTAGGTGGCTATTGAATGCTTAGGAGATTGGGAAGTATCGCTATTTCTAGAACACCCTTTAGCATAAAATATACTAGCCATACAAATCATGTAAACACTAATTAGGGTACTTGGCAATAATGTGTATTTTTTCTAATCTGAATTGTTGACGTTTGGGACTCTCACTTACCAGCTTATTAAGGAATGTAATGCTCATAAAGAAAAGAGTGCTTTGTAGAAGTTCTTTTGAGTCCAATCACAAAGGGTAAAGAGGTGGGGGTAGGTGTAAAATTCTAAACTTGCTGTGGATATGATGACATTAATTCTTTGCACAAAGGAGCAGGCTGCTTTGTTTTCTCTTTGAAGAAAGTGTCTTCTCAGGTGTGTGCTCCTTGTCACCATGGCCATCAGACATCTGTTGGGTGCTTGCTCTATGCCCAAGGCTGTTTGAGCTCTTTACTGTCCAATTCCAGTTCATCTTTATGACATGTCTACATAAAGTGGGTTTTATTACCTTCATTCTCAGAACCCTGAGATGCAGAGCGTCACAACTATTAAGATTGTTGAAAAAGTTTAAATCATCATAACTAGACACAAACACATCTTTATTCATCAAAATAGGAACCGTTTCAATCAACACATTTTTGCCAGTGAGAAATAAGTTTATTGCTCTAGAATGAAAGTCTGTGTCTCGAGATGCAGTGAACTCTTGGAAAGCATTTTCTGCCTCCTGGCTGTGGAAGCATTTTGCCTGCCATAAGTTGTTGAGATGCTTGAAGAAGTGGTCGTTGGTTGGCAGGAGGTCAGGTGATTACGGCAGATAAGGTAAAACTTCATAGACCAGTTTGTTCAACTTTTGAAGCATTGTTTGTGTGACATGTGACATGTGGTCGGGCGTTGTCATGGAAAAGAATTGGGCCTATTCTGTTGACCAGTGCTTTTGGGAGGCATTGCCATTTTTGGTACATCTCATCAATTTGCTGAGCATACGTCTCAGATGTAATAGTTTGGCCAGGATTCAGAAAGCTGTAGTGGATCAGAGCAGCAGCAGACCACCAAACAGGGACCATCACTTTTTTTGGTGCAAGTTTGGCTGTGGGAAGTGCTTTGGAACTTCTTCTTGCTCCAGCCACTGATCTGGTCATTACCAGTTATATACGATCCACTTTTCATTGCACATCGCTATCTGATTGAAACATGGTTTGTTGCTGTTGAGTAGAATAAGAGAAGACAGTTCAAAACAATCTTTTTTTTTTTTTTTTGATTTGCAGTCACTTTATGAGGCACCCAATTATTGAGTTTTTTCAGTTCAGTCACTCTGTTGTGTCCAACTCTTTGCAGCCCCATGAAATGCAGCATGCCAGGCCTCCCTATCCATCACCAACTCCCAGAGTCCACCCAAACCCATGTCCATCAAAAGTCGATGATGCCATCCAACCATCTCATCCTCTGTCGTCCCCTCTTCCTCCCACCTTCAATCTTTCCCAGCATCAGGGTCTTTTCCAATGAGTCAGCTCTTCGCATCAGGTGGCCAGAGTATTGGAGTTTCAACTTCAACATCAGTCCTTCCAATGAACACCCAGGACTGATGCGCTTTAGGATGGACTGGTTGGATCTCCTTGCAGTCCAAGGGACCCTCAAGAGTCTTCTCCAACATCACAGTTCAAGAGCATCAATTCTTCAGTGCTCAGCTTTCTTTATAGTCCAACTTTCACATCCATACATGAACACAGGAAAAACCATAGCCTTGACTAGACGGACCTTTGTTGGCAAAGTAATGTCTCTGCTTTTTAATATACTGTCTAGATTGATCATAACTTTCCTTCCAAGGAGTAAGCGTCTTTTAATTTCATGGCTGCAGTCACCATCTGCAGTGATTCTGGAGCCCAGAAAAATAAAGTCTGACACTGTTTCCACTGTTTCCCCATCTATTTGTCATGAAGTGATGGGACCGGATGCCATGATCTTAGGTTTCTGAATGTTGAGCTTTAAGCCAACTTTTTCACTCTGCTCTTTGACTTTCATCAAGAGGCTCTTTAGTTCTTCTTCACTTTCTGCCATAAGGAAAACAACAGGATGGGAGCTTTCTCACCTTTCCAATTTGCTTCAGATGCCAAACGAGCATAGGATGGTCTACATTGAGTTCTTTGGCAACTTCTGTAGTTGTAAGAGAATGAACTTCAAAGATTTACTCTCAATTGGTCGTTGTCAGCTTCCGGTGGCCGACCACTGTGCTCCTCGTCTCCATGGCTCTCGTCTCCTTGACAAAACTTCTTGAACCACCGCTGCACTGTAGGTTCTTCAGCAGTTCCTGGGCCCAGTGTGTTTTTGATGTTGCGAGTTGTCTCTGGTTCTTTACAACCCATTTTGAACTCGAGTAAGAAAATCACTTGAATTTGCTCTTGTGTAATATCATTTCTGTAATCTAAAATAAATATCGACAGCAACTAATAAGTCATTAGTGAAAAACATAAAGCGATAAATGCACATTAGAATGATGTGCAATATTACCACATTTATTTAAGAGTATATTCCAATAGCAAACAGCAAAGTTCAACAAAGCAAAACCTCAATTACTTTTGCACCAACATAATAGTAAGGGAAGGTGGGATTTAGAAGCCAGGGAAGGAGCCATGTTCTCAACCACTGTACTTTAAGGCCTCTCCTTATTTCACTGCCCCTGGATCAGGTGATTCTGCCTGTGGGGAGCATCTATAGGGAATAAGGATGTCTCCTGGGCTTTGGGGGGGGTATACATATAAGTAACAAACTGGGTCTCAACACTTTGGCATTCAAGTGTACTAAAGAAAATGAAGCAATTGAAAACTTACACAATTATAAGCATTTAAGAATAGCAGAAAAATTGTATGGGAGGTCAGGGGTTGTTCTTTGGGTTTGGCAGCTGAATGATTTAATCTGGGAAGGAGCTGCAAAGTGAA
>SJYF01000068.1:2333538-2371735 GCA_006410515.1 Procapra przewalskii
TTATACTTTCACATGTTTTCCTGTTACTAATTAGCATCCTTTTGTTTCAACTTGAAAAAAATCCCTTTAACATTTCTTGTAAGACTGATCTAATGATAATGAATTCCTTCAACTTTTTTCCCTTGCTTTTGTTTTTGTTCTAGAAAACTCTCTCCTTCAATCCTGAAGGACAGCTTTGCCAGGTAGTGCTTTTTTTTTTTTTTTCCAATTATTTCAATTGGAGCATAACTACTTTGCAGTGTTGTGATGGTGTTTTGCCATGCATCAACATGCACTGGCCACAGGCCAATGCACGTGGCTCCCCGTCCTGAACCCACCACCCTCCCCACCCCATCCCTCTGGGTGTCCCAGAGCCCTGGCTTCATGCACTGAACTTGCACTATTCATCTGTTTTACATATGGTAACGTACATGTTAAGTGGGGCTAAAACTCCAGCACTTTGGCCACCTGATGCAAAGAACTGACTCATTTGAAAAGACCCTGATGCTGGGAAAGATTGAAGGTGGGGGGAGAAGGGGACAACAGAGGATGAGGTGGTTGGATGGCATCACTGACTCAGTGGGCATGAGTTTGAGTAAACTCTGGGAGTTGGTGATGGACAGGGAGGCCTAGCGTGCTGCATTCCTTGGGGTTGCAAAAAGTTGGACACGACTGAGTGACTGAACGGACTGAAATGACTGAATGTACATGTTTCAGTGGTATTCTCTCAAGTCATCCCACTCTCACCTTCTCTGGCTAAGTCCAAAAGTCTATCTACTTTGTTGCTCTGCATATAGGGTCATTGGTACTGTCTTTCTAAATTTCATATATATGCATTAATATACAGTATTTTTCTCTTTCTGATTGAGTTCACTCTGTATAATAGGTGTGTTCCCAGCAGTGGGATTGCTGTGTCGTATGGCAGTTATAATCCCAGTTTTTTAAGACATCTTTGCACTGTTCTCCGTGGTGGCTGTACTAGTTTGCATTCCCACCAACAGTGTAAGCAGGTTCCCTTTTCGCCATACCTTCTCCAGCATTTACTGTTTGTATACTTTCTGATGATGGCCGTTCCGACCAGTATGAGATGATACCTCATTGTGTTTTTCATGTGCATCCTTTTGTGGTTTTTTTTGGCATTTCTTTTTCTGGGTTTGAGCTGCATGAACTGCTTCTGTATTTTGGAGGTTAATTCTTTGTTAGTTGTTTTGTATACTGTTATTTTCTCCCATTTTGAGAGCTGCCTTTTCACGTTGCTTATAGTTTGCTTCATTGTGCAAAAGCTTTTAAGTTTAATTAGGTTCCATTTGTTTGTTTTTGTTTTTATTTTCATTATTCTGGGAGGTGAGTCATTGCGGTACTTGCTGTGATTTATGTTGGAGAGTGTTGTGCTTATGTTTTCCCCTAAGAGTTTTATAATAGTTTCTGGTCTTACATTTAGGTTTTTAATCCATTTTGAGTTTATTTTTGTGTATGGTGTTAGAAAGTGCTCTAGTTCCATTCTTTTACATGCGGTTTTCCCAGCACCACTTGTTGAAGAGACTGTCATTTCTCTGTTGTACATTTTTGCATCTTTTGTCGAAGATAAGCTGTCCATAGGTGTGTGGATTTATCTCTGGACTTTCTATTTTGTTCCAGTGATCTATATTTGTCTTTGTGCCTGTACCATACTATCCTGATGACTGTAGCTTTGTAGTATAGTCTGGAGTCAGGAAGGTTGATTCTTCCAGTTCCATTCTTCTTTCTTCAGATTGCTTTGGCTGTTCAGGGTCTTTTGTGTTTCCATACAAATTGTGAATTATTTGTGTCAGGTAGTGTATTTCTTGGTTGGAAGGGTTTTTCCTTCAGTCGTTTGAATATATTGTGATATTGTGCCAATCTTTCTGGCCTACAAAATTTTGGTTGAAAAATATGCTAAAAGTCTTATGGGAGTTCTGTTGTACGTAACAAGTTGCTTTCTTTTTCTGCATTTAAGATCATCTCTGTCTTTAACTTTTCACAGTTTAATTATAGTGTGTCTTTGTGTGAGTCTCTTTAGGTTTATCTTACTTGGTACTGTTTGGGCTTCTTTGATACAGATGTCTGTTTATTTCCCCAGGTTAGAGAAGTTTAGTTTGCCATCATTTCCGTGAATAAGTGCTCTCTCGGTTCCCTTTTTCTCTTTTCCTTCTGGGATCCCTTAGTACTCTAGTCTGCTTGATGACCTGTGTTAGTCCCTTGAGCTCTCTCCACTCATTTTCTTTCTTTCTTCTTTTTTTTTTTTTTGGTTCCTCTGATTGGATGAAGTCTGCTATCCTTAGAGTTTGCCTATCTTGTCTTGCTCTTGATCTAGTCCATTGTTGAGCTGTTGAAACCCTCTGTTGAATTTTTCAGTTTAGTCATTGTATTCTTCAGCTCTGTGATTTCTGTTTGGCACTTTGATATATTTTATGGCTTTCTTTCACCGGGAATTGCTCCATGTCTAGCTGTACATTCGGTGTCTCCATGGGAGGAGAGGAGTTCAGGACCTTCTCATGCCACCATCCTGATTGACTTTCCTATTCTCTTTCAAGATTGGTTTGGTCATTCAGTTCAGTTCAGTTTGGTCATTCAGGGCTCCCTTAAGATTCCATACTTAGCTTATGATATGTTTTTCTATTTCTGGAAACAAAAAGCTTTAAAATTTTGATAGGGATTTCATTGAATCTGTAGATAGCTTTGGGTGGCAATGTCATCTTGACAGTATTAAGTATTGCAACTCCTAAATACGGGTGTCGTCTCTTCAGTGTTTCGTAGTGTTCGGTATGTGAGTATTTTGCCTCTTTTGGTAAGTTTCTACTTAAGTATTTTATTCTTTTGGATGCTATTGCCAACGGAATTATCCATTTCTTTTTCAGATTGTTTATTGTTGATGTACAGACATGTGACTGATTTTTGCCTGTTAATCTTATATACTGCCACTTTGCTGAACTTACTGGTTGTAGCTTTTTAAATAGATTCTTTAGTGCCTTCTCCATATAAGATCGTGTCATTTCTGAACAGAGATGATTCTTCATCCTTTAAATTTGGAGACTAGCCCTATTCATTTTTATTCAGCAATTCTGTATTCTTACTTTTGGTCTCCTGGGTGTCATTTTCCTGGGAGATATAGTAAACCCCCTTATGTAATGGCGAATTCCTCTTACTTTATAAAATTCGAATTGTTGCTAATATTGAGGTCCTAAAATTGACAGCTGGTGAGTATCTATCAACTGTTGCTAGAGGAACACGTGCATGAAGTATTTGTGGGACAAACATTTCTTGAAAATCCACTTTGTATCTGACACTAAAGAGACGAGTTTCTTGAAGATGTCAGTCTAAAGAAGGGGATGCTCACTGTTAAACAGAGATGTGAGGTTGTAGCAGGGAGTATGAAGACGTTGAGTTAGAGAAACCCGTGTGAATCCCTGCTCTGTACTTAGCAGTGCATGGAACCTGGGGCCAGTTTACTTAGTCTGCCCTTTTAGTCCCTTCTTTGTGAAATGGGAATAATTGTATGTACTTTGCAATATAGCTAGAACTCTTCACATGGTGAATTTTAGTACATTAAAAAATTGTGTTACCTAATATCTATAGATCAGTGCTACCTATCCCTTAGGTTATATGCTTATTCACTCAGTTGTGTCCGACTCCTTGTGACCCCATGGACTATGGCCCGCCAGGCTCCTCTGTCCATGGGAATTCTCCAGGCAAGAATACTGGAGTGGGTTGTCATGCCCTCCTCCAGGGGATCTTCCTGACCCGCGGATGGAACCTGAGTCTCCCACATTGGCAGGTGGATTCTTTACCATCTGAGCCACCTTAGGTTAGAAAGAGGAAATAAGGGACCAGCTCTGCCAGATTTAGGGCAGCCTAGAGCCCTGCGGGCTACAGTCTGTGGGTCACAAAGGGTCGGACACGACTGAGCAACTCACACTCACTCACCCACTCTCGTAAGCAGCTGTGAGCTGGGTAGATGAGAGCCTGAACTTGCTCTGGACAGCACAGTTAAAAGGTGGAAAGCCAGAACCTGAACCCAGTTTGGGCTGGTCCAAAGCCATTGTTCTCCTGAGCTGACATTGAGTGGAAGCTTGAGGAAAGAATAAGGAGAACACGTTCTCAAGTGTCTGGATAGCGGTGACTAGTGATGCTGTGTCACTGGTAAAGTGTGGTAGGACGTAAGGTTGGAAAGTGAGATGGGCTGTAATTGTTAAGGGCCTTCCCAGTTTGGATTTTAGTCTGTAAGCAATGAAACAACCACCGAAACACTTTGCCTAGTGGAGGGTTAGAGGGCGTGTGCTTCATGACGTAGAGGGAGAAAGGTCAGAGGCCAGCATGTCAGTTAAGAAAGAGACTTCTACGGAATCCACAGCAGAGATGAAGTACACTGCATGTGTGTGTGGCTGTGCTCAGCCACGTCTGACTCTTTGTGACCCCATGGACTGTAGCCCACCAGGCTCCTCTGTTCATGGGATTTCCTGGCAAGGATGCTGAAATGGATTGCCGTTTCCTACTGCAGGGGACCTTCCTGACCCAGGGATTGAACCCATGTCTCTTGTGTCTCCTGCATTGGCAGGCCGAGTCTTTACCACTGAGCCACCTCAAAGGTGGGTAGTGGAAGAGTGAGAACACAGGGTGAGACAGTTTTGTCAGCCATTCCAGAACTTTTAGCAGGAACCTCGCCACTTAATATACGGCTTAAGCTTTCTGATTGTGCCAGGAACCAGCTGTTTGCTTAGTTATTTGAAATTCCTTCATATGCTGCATGGATTTGGATCCCGAGTTATAGCCTCTTCTTTTTTTTTAAACTCTGCTGAACATCTAAACTATGGAACAACTTAAATTGTTCTGTTTAAGCAAAACCGGCTTTGCCTTTGCCACTGCAGTGCCTCTCTCAGGAGCGTCCGCTGCTAGCTTGATCTAAGTCGAACTAGCAAACAGGGCTTAGAAAATTTAACTTCATTGACGAGTGAATTTTTGATGCTCTGTACACACACAAGAAGGAAGTGTCACTTTCTGACTGCTTTCATGTATTTATTTGGCTTGGCTATAGGAAGGAGAAGGGATAGTAAGGAAGTCAGGAGATTCTTTGCCTTAGGTAAGTTCCAGGGAGAAACAGTTGTAAGATAATTATTGAGCACACACAGAGTCTGAGTGGGCCTTCAGCACACAGATTGAAATACAGGGCACACTGTCCTTTAGGAACTTACTGTGCTGGTGGGAACATGAGAGAGAAGGGTGACTGGTAAAACGCAGACCCAAGTGCCTTGAGAAAGGAAGCAAGGGGAGCAGTGTCCTGGAAGGTTGGAACAGAGATGGGCAGGAGCCCTGGAATGACTTTGGGGTTTGGGTCCCCCTAATCGTGAGCGTTTTCACTCTGGCCACCGTTCTCTTTCATAGGACGCACCATTTTTCTTTTGCTGTCTTCAATCTCCTCTTTCTGGCCTGTGGGATGTCCAGCCCTCATTCGCCCTCCCTGGTGTGCACCAGTCTCCCCCTCTGCCATGTCCTTGTCCACCCTCTCTTACCCTCTGGTCAGCGTTTTTATTAGAAAATGAAAAACTTCAGTGATGATGTGGGAGAACTGTGTCCAGCTGCTCAAACCCACCCAGTTCCTTTTTTTAGGTTCTCCCCCACTTAAAAATAGACAGCATCAGGTCCCACTTGCCAAGCCTTTGTCACCGTCTCCAGCAGCCATTCCTCCTCCCCATCTGCTCCCCCAGATGCTCAGCCCGTCCCCTCCCCCGTCTCAGCCCCATGTGTGGTCCCTTTCTGGACAAGTGTGGGGCCCACAGAGCACAGCAGCCTCAGCCCCGATGCACCATCTGCCTCTCGGCCCCGTGGCCGTCTGAGCATCCATTCTGACCCAGATTCCAGGGACTGCAGCCCCCCAGGCCCCAGCTTGTTTGCTGGCCAGTCCTGTGACTGCCAGGGACAGGATGTTGACTGGAAAAGATCGAGGAGTTGCCGTGGAGATAAGAATAAACAGACACGTTGCAGCGGGAACCGCAGACTTGAGCGGCAGAAGTTGAGCTGGGCCCTAGGTTTCCTTTGTTTGGGTTACACGCCTCACCTTTGGAATCAGTGTTTTAGACAGAAGTTTAGACCCACCGCCGAACCGTCGTTAGAACGTTTCCACCTGCCAGCTCTTCATTTCTTCTGTCAGAGACAGCGAGCTCGCCCAGAGGAATTAGAGGTCTGTCCTAGGCCTGATACCCAGGGAAAGTGAAAGTGTTAGTTGCTCAGTTGTGTCCGACTCTTTGGGACCCCTTGGGCTGTATGTAGCCCACTAGGTTCCTCTGTCTGTGGGGGTTTTCTAGGCAAGAATAATGGAGTGGGTAGCCATTCCCTTCTCCATGGGATCTTCCTGACCCAGGGATTGAACCCAGGTCTCCTGCACTGCAGGCAGATTCTTTACCAGCTGAGCCACAGGGAATGTACTTCTGGATGCCCTGAGGGGTTCACTGTATCCAGGCCCCAAGCCCACTACCCATTTTGGGGTCTGAAGTGTGGGTTATATTGATGTTAACATGGAAAGAAACTGCCCCAGCCTGTCATCTCGGTCAGTCTCTGCGGGAAAACTGGTCAACCTCGGGGAACGAAGTGGTGCCTTTCTGTGTGCTCAGCCTCCAGTTCTTCCTCTGTGCTCTGGGTTTCAGGGCTGTGGGTGCAAGGAGATTGGAACTGATGGTACAACTTGTCTGAATGTGACTGAGGGGGCTCAGGAGGGCCCTCCTCTCTCACATTTGATGCTAGATGGTAGAGAGGATTGGTTAGGGGGGTCTGGCACTGGGGTGTTGTAAAGGAATGCTTTCCCTGACCTGGATGCATTTTTCTAGGTCCCAGGGAAAAGGGGGCACATTTTTGGCATTGATCCGAATTAGAGAGCATCCCCGGTGGCTCAGTGGTAGAGAGTCCACCTACCAAGCAGGAGATTGCAGGTTCAAGCCCTTGGGCAGGAAGATCCCCCAGAGAATGAAATGGCTACCTCCAGTATTCTTGCCTCGGAGAAGGCAATGGCACCTCACTTCAGCACTCTTGCCTTGAAAATCCCATGGATGGAGGAGCCTGGTAGGCTGCAGTCCATGGGGTCTCTAGGAGTTGGACATGACTGAGTGGCTTCCCTTTCACTTTTCACTTTCATGCATTGGAGAAGGAAATGGCAACCCACTCCAGTGTTCTTGCCTGGAGAATCCCAGGGACAGAGGAGCCTGGTGGGCTGCCATCTATGAGGTCGCACAGAGTCGGACACAACTGACGTGACTTAGCAGTAGCAGTGTTCTTGCCTGGGAAATGCCATGGACCGAGGAACCTGGTGAGCAACGGTCCATGGAGTCACAAAGAGTTGGACACAACTTAGCAATTAACAACAATAACCTAATTAAAGAACAGGGAGCTTCTGTGCCCCATAGTCCTAGAGAGAGGTTAGCTCTGTTTTGAGTTAGAAGAAAACCTTTAACCCTTTCTCTAGAGGTCACTGGTGTCATTTTAGGTAGAACGATTCTGTCCCACTCAGTGCATTGTGCTCATGATCTTTGGCCCCTGCCTATCAAATGCCACAGTTACCTTTTGGCAGTTGTGTTGTCCTTGGGATGACCAAAAATGTCCAGCAGTTTCCAAACGTCCCCTGGAGGGCAGTGCCACTCCCAGTTTTATTTATTTATTTATTTTTTGCTGCCACAATATTGGATGGACACAATCTCATCTATCCTCTGAGAAGAGACCATGACCAGATGGGGCTCTCTTTGTCCTGATACATTTATGAAAATGAACCTCTGTTTACTAATCATTGCCTTATCTGATCAAGTTGGCAGTTCTTTACTGACGTGATGGATCTTCATTGCACAATATTTTTTCCCCTCCTGATTTAGTTTACAATTCCTCAACCTGAGTTCTCCTACCAAGGGAGTTTACAAGCACCTAAGCCTTTCAGAAAACTAAGATTATGGCATCTGGTGCCATTGCTTCATGGCAAATCGATGGGGAAACAATGGAAACAGTGACAGACTTAATTTTTTGAGGCTCCAAAATCACTGCAGATGGTGACTGCAGCCATGAAATCAAAAGATGCTTGCTCTTTGGAAGAAAAGTTATGACCAACCTAGACTGTATATTAAAAAGTAGAGACTTTACTTTGCTACCAAAGGTCTATCTAGTCTAAAGCTATGGTTTTTCCAGTAGTCATATATGGATGTGAGAGTTGGACTATAGTGAAAGCTGAGCACCGAAGAACTGATGCTTTTGAACTGTGTTGTTGGAGAAGACTCTTGAGAGTCCCTTGGACTGCAAGAAGTTCCAACCAGTCCATCCTAAAGGAGAACAGTCCTGGGTGTTCATTGGAAAGACTGATGCTGAAGCTGAAAGTCCAATACTTTGACCACCTGATGCGAAGAACTGACTCATTAGAAAAGACCTTGATGCTGGGAAAGATTGAAGGCAGGAGGAGAAGAGGATGATAGAGGATGAGATGGTTGGATGGCATCACCAACTCAATGGACATGAGTTTGAGTAGGCTCTGAGAGTTGGTAATAGACAGGGAAGCCTGGCATGCTGCAGTCCACGGGGTCACAAAGAGTCGGACACGACTGAGCAACTGAACTGAAGCCAGGAGGATGGGTGACTAACCTGTGAGGCTTGACCCTGCACGTGGACCTGCATCCCAGAGGATATGAAAGATCACAGGGGTGATGAGAGTAGCTACCACAGGACTTCAGGGCAGAGTGTGCAAAATTAACAAAATGCTTAAAGTGGAAACTTTGGCCCTGAGGGTCCCAGGGACTCAGAAATTTGTATTTATTGATGGAGCTAGCTGGGCCAAGGGAGTATACCCTTCCAACCTTGCCCATATGGCATTTTTGCTTCTGGTAAACCTTGAATATGGTACTTAATCCCTAGGGTTCTTGAAAACCAGTGGCAAATGCCAGATGGTGCCCAAGATAGAAAGAAATCCCCGATGTCAAATCTGTCACCTTCCCCAGTGTGTCCGGGGAACCTGAAGAGGAAAGATGGGATGCAGCCAAGACTTGCACCCCCTTTGCTATTAATTATTACCCTCCTGTGAGTCATCTGGACAGGTTCTCTTTTTTCTTCCTTCTGGCCCATCATTCTGCCCTCCCACTGATCCACCATGAAGAGACGCAGTGTTCCGTCAAGTGCGCTTCTTGTTGGCAAGGCTAATTTTGTCAGTTCAGAGGATGGGGCTTTTAGTTAAAATTAGGTTTTTGGCTTTTCTGTATCATCATCTATTTTGTCTGCCACCCACGTGCCCCGGGGGTAATTAAGAATTGCCTGTGAGCATCTTCATTTCTCCTTAAGTCTTTCTAGCTTATTGGTTCCAACAGCCCATGCCTTTAACGTTCTTATTAGTTCTCCAAAATAAATGAACTGTTTCTAAAGCTTGAATTGTAGTGTGTCACTTCAGATTTTGCGTCTTCCCTCTTGTCTCTGAGATCAGAGGCTCCTTTGTATTTGCTATTATTCTGAGTTTTGTTTTTCCTAAGCCAAAAGAGGAACTTATTGAATCATGTAGCTGAGAGAGATACTGGGGTAATCAGAGAATCAAAGGAAGAGCCGTAGGAACCAGGGCCTCAGGTGCTGGAAAGAGGATCCCTGTGTGTCCAGCACTCACTCACCTTGGCACCTCTTTCCTTCCTGGGTCTCCTGTCCCCCAACTCTGCCTCTCACCACACCCTCACCCTGGCCAGTCCCAGGTAACTGGTTGCTAAACACAGCCCCATTTAGCAACCCAAGGCAAGGGGTATTTTCCTTGTTGGTTATCTCTGTGTTGATTATTTAATATTTGTTACCATTTTGCACAAAAGGAGAACCACTTGGAGCTTTAACAGGCAACTTGCGCTCTTCTGTAGTTGACATTAAAAGGGGAAAGATCAATAGGGTCTTTGAATTCCCATAACAGGATATAAAGTTGGGGAAGCCTGATGGGGTTTAAACAGAAGCTCCTCATGTTCTTTAGACATCAGCTGTGTTATCAGTGGTGCCTGTACCAGAATTATTGGGGCACATTTATGCGGATTGTAGCCATCCATATTTTCTTGATCTGTTATTCTAGATTTTCCCCCTTTCTCCCCTCTTCCTCTTACCCTGCCTTCTCAGTCGCTGCTAACTGAGTCAGTAACACTCAGGAAGTGTCTTCCTCTGCTCAGAAATGTGGAAACTGAAAGATTAATGTTTCCTCATTCTCAGAGGTTCTTCTTTCTTTTAAGTCGCTCAGTCGTGTCTGACTCTTTGTGACCCCATGGACTACACATGGAATTCTCCAGACCAGATTACTGGACTGGGTAGCCTTTCCCTTCTCCAGAGGATCTTCCCAACCCAGGGATTAAACCCAGGTCTCCTGCATTGCAGGCAGCTTCTTTACCAGCTGAGCCACAAGGGAAGCCCAAGGATACCAGAGTGGGTAGCCTATCCCTTCTCCAGGGGAACTTCCCGACCCAGGAATTGAACCAGGGTCACTTCCCTGGTGGCTCAGACAGTAAAGTGTCGGTCTACAATGTGGGAGACCTGAGTTCGAGCCCTGGGTTGGGAAGATCCCCTGGAGAAGGAAATGGCAATCCACTCCAGTACTATTGCCTAGAAAATCCCATGGACAGAAAGGAGCCTGGTGGGCTACAGTGTATGGGGTGGCAAAGAGTCGGACACGACTAAGTGACTTCACTTTCACTTTCTCCTGCATTGCAGGCAGATTCTTTACCAACTGAGCTATCAGGGAAGCCCTCTCAGAGGTTAAGAGTGCTGAATTACATGCTTCCTCTCCATTTCTCCTTCATTACCAGTTTCTATGCTGTGTAGTTATCTCTGATCTGGTCCTGTTTGACAGCATCCACTGTACTTGCTTGTGGCCTCTTAGAGACTAGAGGTCATCTTGTCTAGTGGCCTCTAACCAGGGGCATATCAGCATCGCTTGAGAGCTTTCCAGAACAACCAGGTGTAGGCAGACAACTTAGTCAATGCCTGCTATACAACTTATCTATGAGAAAGCCATGCCTCTCGCATACGGTGGCAGCAAAACCATGCTCCAAAATGATGCTGGAGGGGAGAGCCGTGAATGGGGAGCCATAAGGCAGCAGGTATATCTGAGCATGCAGACCAGACCTGGGACTGGCAGGAGAGAAACGGGAGGGGTTGGGACTCGTTTCGCAGCACTTTTCAGAGGATACTGATCAGGGCTTTCAGAATAGCCACAGGTGATCCTCAGCAGGGTCGCCAGGAATAAGTGTTTCTTGCTGGAGATTCACTCTCTGGCTTGGTCCTTTTGCCTGCTATAGATTCGGGTAATTCAGAATTTTGTTTGCCACTGGAGCACAGCTGAAATCAAATGCAAGTGACCCCAGAGATGGGCAGGCTTCAGGAATGTGTTCAGGAATGATCGCTGGAACCTTTGCTCCCTCTCTGTGCCTCTGGCTTAGGCTGTGGTATTTGTCAGAAACCCTGGGTTGTGCTCCGCCTGGTTCTCATTCTAAATCTGCAGTCCTGAAGGACACTCCTGTGCGCGTGCCGCTGGGGCTCAAACACGCCAGGCACGTCACGGTGATCTCTCTCAGTAGGGTACCAGAAAGATGAACCCTGAAGAATAAAGGCTTTGTTTACTTTATGAAATCCCTGAGAAAACATGAAAAGGGGCAGGGGAAGTGCAGTGAAGACCTTGGATGGATGAGCAGAAATCTTTACCATCATTGCTGGAAAACATGTCTCCAGTTCCTGCGTATTTCCAGCGCCGGATTAGCCACGATTCTCTCATGCTCCGACAGGTTCCCCGTCAGGGGGCCTGGCACCCTGAACTCTGAGTCCAGAAACGGGGTTGGCTTGTTCTGACTCTGCTGCGTGCTCTCAGTGGGGTTCCTCCTTATCAGTGGGTCCGATTCATGGGGGAGGGGCGTCCCAGGATCTGGTTAACTCCCTCAGAAGATCGCCCTGATCTTGCCTCATCACATGGCGTTGTTGTTCTTGTCGTGGAGAGCAGTTTAAGCAGTTCTTGTACCTGCAGATTTAACGTGTAGAAAACGTGAGGAGCCATTTCAGCTGGGTCCTAAACAGCTAGTTCTGGTGTGTGTGTTACACGTGTCAGAAGGAAGCCCATTTTGGCAGTAGGAAGCAACCCGGGAGTGTGTCACTGCTTTCCTTAGACCAGAATGAGCATCTTGCAGAAATAGTAATTAAAAAAAAAAGAAGCTGTTTAAATAACAGTCTACCTCAGGCTGTAGAAGGAGGCATCCTGAGCTGGTCACAGAAAGGCTGTGTGACATCGCGGCCCAATTTTTTTTTTCCACCCTTGTGATGAGATGCCCTCTCACCTTTTTCTCCCAGGCCCAGTTCCTCTCCCCGGGAGCTCGCCGGCGATTGCATGCCGCTCTTGCCTCCTGTTCCACCTCCATGCTGATCCTGTCCAACCTGGTGTTTCTTGGGGGCAGTCAAGTCGGGGAAATCTACTGGGATAGGATCTTCATACAAGGTAAGGTGCTGTTTGCAGACAGCTTCTTGTTTTCTGCATTTATGCAGTCAGTATCACATGTGGGGCAGGAGGAGGTGTTCCTTGCCTTGTCCGCAGTGTGTGACCTGTGAAAACACCAGCCAGGAGCAAAGTGCTGGGTTTAGCTGTGGCTTTAGCTGTCCTCTATTTTGATGTACCTCTTGTCTGCTATGCTGATACTTAACTTCGAGATGTACCATCCAACTCTCTCAAAATCCGTCTTTCCCTGCTGCTAGGTTGTCTCCAACTTAAACATTTTTCCTAATCTTCCCTACTGTCTGTAGATCAGCCTTCATTATACTGCAGAGTCTGACTTTGTTCCACTGACTGCTCTGGCAGTCCTACTGGGAGAATGTCCTAGAAGCCCCTTTGTGTTCTGCTGCCGTGGGCATAGTGCCTGGCTGGCCACACCTCATTTTGGATCTTGTTGTCTGGACACTGGTTTGCCAGCACCAGCAGCCAGCCTCATGTTTAATGAACATGTGTTCAGTGTTCATATATGTCTCCATGTCCACAGCAGCGTCACACGTGCAGCAGGTAAAGTGCTAGTTGGTGGGCATTATTGTGAAAAGACTTCATTAATAGGTGATCGTCCTTTATTTGTGGTCACCATCTCCTTTGGGCTAAAGCTGAGTGTTACATCACGTCCTGAAAAGAACTGGAAGAACAGGAATGACTCACAGAGCACATTACTCAGCCAGTTCACTGTGTGTTCAGAGCCAAGATCCCTTGTTCTCTTGCCCTAACCAGCGACATGCTTTTGTGCTTTTGGTTTGGCAAGTTTTGCCAAGTGGTGATGACGTGACCCGGTCATGGCTAGGGTGTTATCTCTACATCTGGGTCCCCAACAAGCCAGTGATGCTTTTCACATCAGCAATAACCCGACACAGCTGCTTGGTCCCAGGGTGCCAGGTCGCGTGTGTAAACGGTGGCAGGCTTGGGTGAGCCAGGCTCAGAGGGACCAGGAGAGAGCCCTGTTCTGCTTTCATCTTGTCACCCCCATACTCCTTTGATCTCACTCTCGGAGAAGTGTTTTCACTGATAGTTCTTGAAAAGACCAGGGAATTTGTACGTGGAAGCTGTCCTTGAATGAAGATGGGAGGTAATGGGGTACAGAGGACCAAAAGATTAAAAAAACCCTCCTCGAGGTGGGTGACAGAGCTGTTGGCTTCTCTTGCCTCCTCCCACCATGCCTAGCACAGTGCAGAGACCACGATGCCTCTGAAAATGCGGACTCGGGCTTTGCTGGTCACCTGAGCCAGAAGGCTCTAATCTTGGCTTCAGTAAATAAACACTCCAGGTGTTTGCTGCTTGCAGGGCACTGAGGAGACAAGGGTGGAAGAAGCACAAATGTGGGAGCCAGGCGTGCAAATAGGTATGTGTCTGTAGAGTCAGATCGCCACTGGGCCAAATGCGCGAGGGATGGCCGATGGTCGCAGAGTGGAGGGCTGACCTTCCCGTGGTATTGAGCCTCACAGAGGAGGGGACGTTTGAACTGGAGTTCTGAGCAGTAAGTCGGAACTTGGCCAGATAACGAAGGCAGGTATGTGGGGGTAATTAACGTTAGGGGCTTGGTCAGATCATCCCAAACTCTCAGTAATTTTTTCCCCGTAGAAATGTATTCCTTCAGCAGTTCAGTGAGGGTCCAGGGACTCTTTCTAAGCAGTGACTGCAGGACCTAGACTGTTTTTGTTCTGATTCTTCACTTCTTGCTCTGGTATCACGGAGGGGATAACACGGAGCGGGTGGTGTCACCAGGTACTAAATCCCCCCGCCAGAAGTGATACTAGCCATCTCCGCTCACGTTCCATTGACCAGAACCAGTCATGTGACCCCCGGGTGCAGTGGAAGACATGGGGAGTGCGCAGGTACAGTGGACTGTGGCATGGCAGGACAGGGCGCATGAGACAAGCCCTGGAGGTACCCAAGAGGCAGTTAAAAATGTGAGCTGGCGTAGGGCAGGAGGGGGGCACAGAACCGCTGCGACGTGGCAGACAGGGCATGAAGGTGGCGCTGAAGCCATGGGAGTGGGTACAGTTGGCCAAGGAGCATGCCCAGAGTGAGAAGAGACGAGGTGGGTGGTAAAACCTGGGAATGCTGGCCTTTGAAGGGACAGAGAAGAGGTGGTAGCGATACGATGTTTATCTTCTTTCTCAAAGGCATGAAGATCAAAGCACGATTTGTCCTGTCCCCGCCGGAGCTAACACCAGGCCCACTGGGGAGCGGGTGTCAGGGCTCTGAAATACCTGGTCTGCTTCTGGCTTGTGGCTCCTATTGTGATCTGCAGCTGGCTCTGTGTCCTCCTTGGAGCTGGGTGCTAGAGTCCCAGGGGAATGCTTCTCTGAATCTGGAGGGCTCTACTTCCATTCCTGTCTGGGCTTTGAGGCCAGGGAAGCTCAGCTCAGAAGGCGTCTATGTCAGAGATTGTTCACATCGGCATGGCCCCATCCCAGCTAGTCTGTCCCGTGGGTCCCCTCAGTAAGGGTAGGTTTCCTGGAGTTTTGGCAGTTACAATCCTTGGTCTCCCACTGTGGACGTTTTGTCCCCAAGTGATTGAATTTTGATATCTCTTGGAGGAACATGAACCAGATGGTGCCAAACCCACTATCCTTGAGAAGTCTGGATTTCTTTTCATAATGAATCTGATTGACCTGATAGAAGATTAGTATGAATATTCATGTTTTGGTATGAGAAAGTATTCATGTGTTTATAGGATGCTTCCTCAGACTCTGCTGGAGATATCATGTTAGTTTTCTTAAAAAAAAAAAATGAATTCTGAAACTCATCTGGCCCCAAAGGTTTCAGATGAGGGACTGTCCAGCTGTGCCTGAAGCTGCTGATGGACAAGCCAGGACTTCAGCTTCCGAGTTGTCTTTGGCAGGTTCCTTCAGCCATGTGATCAGGACCTGTTCTCCAAGACCCATCTCTCTACATTGAGGAAAACGGGACAAAGCGAGTGAGGGAGGTCTCTTTGAAGAGAATGGAGAGCAGTTAAGCTCAGTCTTTAGATTTCCAGGTTTCACGGGGAGGTAGCCCCTCCGCCAGGGGTAACCACCCTGGGCCCTCTGTGCCTTGATGGGCTGGGACTTGCCGAGACAGAGAGGAACGGTCCGCCACCTCCTCCCAAGGTGCTCAAGGGGCACGGGGATCCTGGAGGAGGTTCCCAGTGCCCCTCAGTGAATGGGATGTTGGATGCACACGCGTCTTCGAGGGCAGCCTCATTCATTCTCAGGAGCCTTTGCCCAGGATCACTGATGTCTCTAGAAGTATCTCATGATTAGCCTGGAGGAGCTGTCTTAAGGTCGGTATCTCCATCTCCAGTTCACTGCTTTAGACACAGATTTGTTTGCTTTAAGCTACAAAGCTTGTTTTAGTAAATATCTAAGTATTTAGCTTACATAGATAGCTCTCTCCTGATCTCTACACTGTTGGTGATGAGAAGCTATTAAAACCAGACCCTTCCCTTTCTGCTGTGCACAAAGCTCTGCTGTCCTTAAAAGTGGGCAGTGTCAGCCACGGGATAGAAATGCTGACTGACCCTCTAGGGGTCTCCTGCATGTCACACACAAGCCATCTGTATCAGTGTTATGTATCTGTGCTGTGGAGATTGGAAAAGTGATGTTCACTTAATACAGTGGAGAATAAAGATACTATATCTTTGCCTTCAGAGAAAATCCTCCAACCTTTACTGCTGAAATTTGCTTCAAGCAGCTTGAGGAATGTGAATATTTAAGCCTATTTTATATGTATTTACAGGAACTTAGCTGTATTTACGGTTCTGAAAAACGGTGGCTGAGGATTTGGTCCCTGATCCTGTTATAGAAGGGACCCTGCTGTATCATGCTGTGCAGAGGCAGATTTCAGTGGCTCTGAAAAGCATTTGTTGATGGTAGAAGCTTTCTCACGTCTGTCTTAAGTCCTTGACATTGAAGTGTAAGTTGATTTCTTGAACAAGCAGTTGATGACTACTCTGTTAACTCAAAAGTATCATTGCATTACAACTCCAGATCTGCAAGACCATAAACCAGCTGTGTCTTAAGCATCCCAGCAGTGCTTTGTCGTCCAGACACAGTGAGGAGGAAAGGCAGCCAATAGCTATGGGCATTTAGAAAAGAGCTGGATTAGAAAAGGCAGGGGAAGCAGAGATCAAATTGCCAACATCCGGTGGATCATAGAAAAAGCAAGAGAATTCCAGAAAAACATCTACTTCTGCTTTATTGATTACACCAAAGCCTTTGACTATGTAGATCACAACAAACTATGGAAAATTCTTCAGGAGATGGGAATACCAGACCACCTGACCTGCCTCCTGAGAAATCTGTATTCAGGTCAAGAAGCAGTAGTTAGAACCAGATATGGAACAACAGCCTGGTTCCAAATTGGGAAAGGAGTATGTCAAGGCTGTATATTGTCATCCTGCTTGTTTAACTTCTATGCAGAGTACATCATGAGAAATGCCGGGCTGGATGAAGCACAAACTGGAATCAAGATTTCTGGGAGAAATACCAGGAACCTCAGATATGCAGATGACACCACCTTTATGGCAGAAAGTGAAGAGGAACTAAAGAGCCTCTTGATGAAAGTGAAAGAGGAGAGTGAAAAAGCTGGCTTAAAACTCAGTGTTGAAAAAATTTAAGATCATGGCATCCAGTCCCATCACTTTGTGGCAAACAGATGGGGAAACAATGGAAACAGTGAGAGACTTTATTTTCTTGGGACCCAAAATCACTGCAGATGGTGACTATAGCCATGAAGTTAAAAGATGCTTGCTCCTTGGAAGAAAAGCTATGACCAACCTAGACAGCATATTAGAAAGCAGAGATTACTTTGCCAACAAAGGTCCATCTAGTCAAATCTATGGTTTTTCCAGTAGTCATGTATAGATGTGAGAGTTGGACCATAAAGAAAGCTGAGTGCCAAAGAATTGATGCTTTTAAACTGTGTTGTTGGAGAAGACTCTTGAGAGTCCCTTGGACTGCAAGGAGATCCAACCAGTCCATCCTAAAGGAAATTAGTCCTGAATATTCATTGGAAGGACTGATGCTGAAGCTCTGATACTTTGGCCACCTGATGCCAAGAACTGACTCATTGGAAAAGACCCTGATGCTGGGAAAGATTGAAAGCAGGAGGAGAAGGGGATGACAGAGGATGAGACGGTTGGATGGCATCACTGACTCGATGGACATGAGTTTGAACAGGCTCCAGGAGTTGGTGATGGACAGGGAAGCCTGGCGTGCTGCCGTCCATGGGGTCGCAAAGA
Source organism: Procapra przewalskii (assembly GCA_006410515.1). Lineage (NCBI taxonomy): Eukaryota > Metazoa > Chordata > Mammalia > Artiodactyla > Bovidae > Procapra > Procapra przewalskii. Next base: position 2,351,262 of record SJYF01000068.1, read on the forward strand.
GTTGGACACAACTGAGCGACTGAACTAGAACTAGGGGTGGGTACGTACCGGCAGTCCATCTGGCCTAAGGGCACTGAGAGCTTTATAGTGTCGTCTGGGTGTAGAGTTCTGTTCCTTTTGAAAAATCCATCTACTCCTGTCAACAGAAGACATGAATTTGTTAAAAAAAAAAAAAAAAGGTGGCGGAGGGCGAATCATTTCCTAATTGTGGAGCCACAGATTCTGCGTTTGTTGGAGGTGGTAGAGACCTGGCTTCCATCAACCATTCTGCCTAACTATACACACACGTCTTAGGATACATATAACACGCACACGTGACACATACACACACATGTAACACACACACACACACTTTCCCCTCTCTCTTGTTGCCTGATCTAGGTTGGCAAACTCCATCTCAGCACTTAGCTCCTGAGGGTGCCCTGTACCAAGGCAAGGAAAATGTGTGGTTTTCCCTCCAGACTGCAATGAGAGATGAGCTATTCATTTTCTTAGACAGGTCAGAACCTTTGCACTCTGCATATTTGCTTGCTGTCTCTAGCAGAGAAAAGGGACAGTGTATTTTCTCCATGATTACTAGCTTGTCCAGGCAGTTTATTCATCTCCCAGCTCAAATGGCTCTGGACAGGCATTTCATTTAAAGCCAAGTTGGGATATTGCACTGGAAATTCCAGAAGGTTGTGGTTAAAGAGAAACTTATTCCCCTCACATTCTTGGGGCTGAAATTTCATCTTTGATGAGAGAAGATAGAGGGCACATGTTACTCACTGTCTCAGGCATCTTCTTTGTGTTGACTTACTTCATCCTCTTCACTAGCCCTGCTTTTGACATGGAGTTTTCATCGCTCTGACTGACTCTGCTTCTGCCCCACTGGGTCTGATGCAATTTCCTGAAGAATCTGAAGAACAAGAGCTTCCCACCCATTGTGTAGGTGGTGAAGGCAACATGTTGATATAAATTAAGCAGTTTATCCATATGTGGCCCATTGGTCCATGACAAGCCGTTCTTGGAATTTGGGTTTCAGGACTTTCAGATGCCTTTGTTTCTTCTCTCATCTTTGCCACATGGTCACCCAGATGTCGTGGGCATCATCTTTCCGAAAAGTATTTCAGGCCAGGACACTAGGCTTAGGGCATGAGGAACAGAGAGTGGGCGTTCTTACCAAAAGTGCACCTGGATTATGGGAAAGCTGAGAGAATTTCTATTGCGATATCTTGAAGGGAGTTTGAATCATCATTCATCTAAGTCCTACTTTCTGTGAGGTCCTGTGATACTTTTTCCTGTTAACTAGGAGTATTTGTGAATTCATTTGAAAAGAGTTTTATGGAATTTGTGGACATTTTAAAGCCTCTTTAGATAGAATATCAAGTGAAGACTAGTATGGTTAGGCACAGTTCATTGAATAGAAAGAAAATTTTGATTCTTACTGATTTGAAGCCTCTACCTCTCATTGGCCCCCAGTTACTTATAGGCAGTGTGAGATTCACATGCACATTGCAGTCAGATCATTATGTGTACACTTTAATACAATATTGTATGTCAATTAAAGCTCAATAATTATATGTCAGTTATTTCTCAATAGAAAAAAAGGCACATTACACACAGTAGAATTAAACCAAAATAATTGTATAAAAATTTAAATGTGTCCCCTTTGTCTTCTAACTAAATCTGATATGTACTTGATATATAAGAGGGTATCTGTACCAGGATTCCCAAGTCTGTACTCTAAGGCCCACACCAGGAAGTCATGGGATTGCTGTGCAGGCGTGGTTTCTGAAATGAACACGCATCCTGGAATTTATATTATTATTTTGTTTGCTTATTGCAATTACTGTTATACCTTCAAAGGGGTACAGAAATAGCTTAGCACCTGCCCTGCAGGCTGAGGATGGGAGGAGTGCTGCCCTGGCAGGCACAGGCACTGAGACCCTTTCACCTCCTCAAGTCACCAGGGAACAGTTTTTACAGTGTTAGAAATTAAGAATATTTAATTTGGAAATCAGTAACATTTTTGTAACACAAGGCAAAATGTAGCGAGAGCCATCGTTATCAGGTGTCTGAGCTTCCGGAGCAAATCCTTTTGTGTGCTAGAGCCCGTCGCTGCGTTTATTTCTGTCTGCCGGTGTACCGGGCTCTGACCGCTCACATTACGCTAACACTCGTGTTCATTTCCTGTGGCCTTGCTGGCTTCAAGGAGCACAGTTTTATCTTCTTCTGTTCCTGAGGCTTCCCAGGTGGCTCTAGGGGTAAAGAACCCGCCTGCAGAGGCAGGAGACCAAAGAGATGCAGGTTTGATCTCTGGGTCGGGAAGATCCCCTGGAGAAGGGCATGGCAACCCACTCCTTGCCTGGAGCATCCCATGGATGGAGGAGCCCCGAGGGGTGCAGTCCATGGGGTTGCGAAGAGTCGGACACGACAGAAGCCACTTAGTGTGCGTGTGCATCCTGGAGACCGGAAGTCTGAGATCAGGCTTGCTGTGCTAGAGTCAAGGCATTGGCAAGACTGGTTCCTCTGGAAGCGCAAGGGGAGGGTTTGATTCCTTGAGCGCTGGGGCCCAGCTGCAACCCTCGCCTCATGTGCTGCTGCGGCTTCACGGTCAGGCGTGTAGCATCTTCAGGTCTTCTCTGCATCCTTTCACTGCTCTCATCTCAGCACCTGCCATCCGACTCCTCCTGTGTCTCTTCCATAAGGACCCTTGTGGTTATGAACTCCACCTGGATAATCTAGCATAATTTCCCCATTTCAGGATCCATCATGTGATCACACCAGCAGTGTCCCTGCAAAGCCCGGTAAGCTAACTCACGTGAGTTCCAGGGTCTGAGACGTGGCCTTCCTTGGAGGAGCCCTCCCTTCGCCTGCCACAGCACGATCCAGTAACAGTTGCTATTTCACAGAACGTCCCTGTTGCGGCACCATGGCAGTAGCTTCTTTCTCAGGAAATTTGATTATAAAATAGCAATTTGGATATGCCGCTAGTCTTATTAAAGTAAGAATCTGCCTGCGGAAAGAAACAATGCTTAATTTCACGGAAGTACACATGTGAGATTTGTTGTCTTGAGGGCATTTAGAGAGCAGTGTAGGGGAAGGCTGCAGTCTTACTTGCTCAGCATTTGCTTCCCCCTCTTTGGGGCCAAACCTTTCTTACCTCACTCTCAGTCTGCATCAATCTGAGGTCTAGGGGCTACCATGTGAGCCGGACTGGCCCATCTGTATGGTCTGTCTCCCCACATGGTGCAGTTGGAGTTTTTGTTTGAAATCGTCAGGAAGGAGAAGCTCTCTTTCTTTTGTTGCAGAGCTATCAGGATATTGGGCTGGAGCTGTTGAGAGCTCTCTTGCTGCCTTCAAGGGAGAGCAAAGTAGAGAGGGAAGCCTGCTTTGAAGACAGCAGAACTGATCGCTGGAAACTGTTTCAGAGATCATATTCAGAGAAAAGGCACTGCAACATACTTTTAAGCACCCTACAGCCAGGAGTTCTTGAAGCCAACACATATACCTACTTTTCAATTACAAGAGCTGTTGTTTCTTCTTCACTCATTTCATGTTGGGAGACAATTCTCCAAGGCTCTCTTGTGTTTCTGCCTGTCTTATGCACAGATTCACTGACTGCTTCTGTTCCAGGCTTTCTTTCCAAGAATATTTGTATAGCAAGCATCGTTGCAAAATGGAGAGAGTGTCTTCCTCTGAAGCAGAGGGTATTTGATTACTGTCCAGTGAATAAAAATAATCTCCCTCTGGGGCAGAGGTCAGGCAAGGCTTACTGCCCATTATAAAATATTTAGATTCCTGTGGCCGGGGTTAATCTCTTATCATATGACCCTCTACATGTGCAGGTATCGCCTGGCCCTCTTGACATTGCATTGTGGCATCTGGGGAAATGACACAGATGCTCTGGCTACTGTTATTACTGAGTGATAAAGTCTTTCATCTCTGTCCCAGTAGTCTCCTGTCTTCTGCCTACATGCATGAAACTGGGAGGCTAATTTGTTGCAAGTAGAGTTAAATCTCAGATCCTTGACAGTTTGGTTTGGTTAGGTTTCTGTAACTTGTAACCAAAAGCATATGACTAATGTAGCTTGATGAGATAATGCAGGTGGCATACACCACCATCACAGGGCTTTGTTGTGATTGTTGTTCAGGCCCCAAGTTGTGTCCAACTCTTTGCGTCCCCATGGACTGCAGCACCCCAGGCTTCCCTGTCTCTTACCATCTCCTGGAGTTTTGCCCAGCTTCATGTCCATTGAGTCAGTGATGCCATCCAACCATCTCATCCTATCATCCTCTTCTCCTTCTGCCTTCAGTCTTTCCCAGCATCACGGTCTTTTCAAATGAGTCAGCTCTTTGCATCAGGTGGCCAAAGTGTTGGAGCTTCAGCTTTAACATCGGTCCTTCCAGTGCATATTCAGGGTTGATTTCCTTTAAGATTGATTTGTTTGATCTCCTTGCTGTCCGTGGGACTTGTAGGAGACTTCTGCAGCACCACAGTTGGAAAGCATCAATTCTTTGGTGCTCTGCCTTCTTCATGGTCCAGCTCTCACATCCACACATAACTACTGGAAAAACCATAGCTTTGACTATATGGACCTTTGCCAGCAAAGTAATGTTTCTTTTTAACATACTGTCTAGGTTTGTCATAGCTTTCCTGCCAAGCAGCAGTCTTCTAATTTCATGGCTGCAGTCACCATCCGCAGTGATTTCAAAATGCAAGAAGAGGAAATCCGTCCCTGCTTCCACCTTTTCCCCTTCTGTTTGCCATGAAGTGATGGGACCAGATGCCATGATCTTAGTTTTTTCTTTTTAACATTGAGTTTTAAGCTGGCTTGTTCACTCTCGTCCTTCACCCTCATCAAGAGGCTCTTCAGTCCCTCTTTGCTTTCTGCCATTAGAGTGGTATCATCTGCGTATCTAAAGTTGTTGCTGTTTCTCCTGACAGTCTGATTCCAGCTTGTAACTCACGAAGTCCGGCATTTAACAGGAAGTACTTTGCATATAAGTTAAATAAACGGGGTGACAATATACAGCCTTGTTGTGCTGCTTTCTCAATACTGAACCAGTCAGTTGTTCCATACAAGGTTCTAACTGTTGCTTCTTGACTCACATACAGGTTTCTCAGGAGACAGGTAAGCGGGTCTAGTCTTCCCGTCTCTTGCAGAAGTTTCCACAGTTTGCTGTGAGCCACACAGTCAAAGGCTTTAGCATAGTCAATGAAACAGAGGTAGATGTTTTTCTGGAATTCCCATGCTTTCTCTACGATCCAGCGAATGTTGACAATTTGTTCTCTGGTTCCTCTGCCTTTTCTAAACCCAGCTTGAACATCTGGGAGTTTAGTTCACATAATGCTGAAGCCTAGCTTGAAGGATTTGAGTGTAGCCTTACTAGCATGGAAGATGACTCCAATTGTCTGGTGGTTTGAACATTCTTCAGTACTGCCCTTCTTAGGAACTGGGATTAGGGTTGACCTTTTCCAGTCCTGTGGCCACTGCTGGGTTTTCCAAATTTGCTGACATATTGAGTGCAGCACTTTAATAGCATCCTCTTTTAGGATTTTAAATAGCCTGCTGGGATTCTGTCACCTCCACTAGCTTTATTGGCCACAGTGCTTCCTAAGGCCCACTTGACTTTACACTCCAGAATGTCTGACTCTGTGTGAGTGACTGCACCATCGTGGTTATTTGGGTCAAGATCTTTTTTGAACAGTTCTGTGTATTCTTGCCATCTCTTCTTGATCTCTTTGGCTTCTATTGTACCTGCACCATTTCTGTCCTTTATTGTGCCCATCTTTGGATGAAATGTTCCTTTGATATTTCCAATTTTCTTGAAGAGATTTCTAGTCTCTCCCTTTCCGTCATTTTCCCCTGTTTCATTGTACTGTTCATTGAAAAGTCCTTCTTGTCTCTCCTTGCTACTCTCTGGAGCTCTGCATTTAATTGTGGGTGTACCTTTTCCTCTCGTCCTTGCTTTTCACTTTTCTTCTTTCCTCAGCTCTTAGTAAAGCCTCCTCAGACCACCACTTTGCCTTCGTGCATTTCTTTCTCCTTGGGATGATTTTGTTCGCTCGTCCTGTACAGTGTTACGAACCTCTGTCCATACTTCTGTCCATAGTGTCCAGAGTTCTTCAGACACTCTATTTACCAGGTCTGATCCCTTGAATCTGTTTATCACCTCCACTGTATATTCATAGGGGATTTGATTTTAGTTGTACCTGACTGGCCTGTGAGTTTTCCCTGCTTTCTTTAGTTTAAGCCTGAATTTTGCTATGAGGAGCTCATGATCTGAGCCACAGTGATCTCCAGGTCTTGTTTTTGCTGACTGCATACAACTTCTCCATCTTTGGCTACAAAGAATATAATCAGTCTCATTTAAGTATTAACCATTTGCTAATGTCCATGTGTAAAGTCGTCTCTTGTGTTGTTGGAAGAGGGTGTTTGCTATGACCAACGTGTTCTTTTGGCAGAATTTGGTTAGCCTTTGCCCTGCTTCATTTTGTATTTCAAGGCCAAACTTGCCTGTCACTCCAGGTATCTCTTGACTTCCTGCTCTTGCATTCCAATCCCTTGTGATGAATAGAACTTTTTTTTTTGGTGTTAGTTCTAGGAGGACTTCTAGGTCTTCATAGAACTGATCAACTTCAGCTTCTTTTGCATTAGTGGTTGGGGGATAAACTTGGATTACTATGGTGTTGAATGGTTTTGCCTTGAAAATGAACTGAGATGATTCTGTCACTTTTGAGGCTGCACCCAAGTACTGCGTTTTGGACTCATTTGTTGCTTATGAGGGCTAGTCCATTTCTTCTAAGGGATTCTTGCCCACGGTAGTAGATATAATGATCATCTGAATTAAATTCACTCATTCCTGTCCATTTTAGTTCACTGATTCTTATGATGATGATGTTTACTCTTGCCATCTCCTGCTTAACCATGTCCAGTTGACCTTGATCCATGGAGCTGACATTCCAGGTTCCTATGCAATACTGCTGTTCACATCATCGGATTTTACTTTCGTCACCAGACACATCCACGACTGAATGCCGTTCCTACTTTGGCCCAGCTGCTTCCTCCTCTCTGGAGCCAGTTGCATATTGGACACCTTCTCATCTGGGGAACTCATCTTTCGGTGTCACAGGTTTTTTTGCCTTTTTATACAGTTCACAGGGCTCTCACAGCAAGTAATCTGGACTGGTTTGCCAGTCCCTTCTCCGGTGGATCACATTTTGTCAGGACTCTCCACTATGACCTGCCCATCCTCAGTGGCCCTGTGCAGCCTGGCTCATACCTTCACTGAGTTACACAAGCCCCTTCAGAACAAGGCAGTGATCCATGAAGGGGTATAGGTCCTTAAGGGAAGGGTATCTGGGGAGATTTTTTTTATACTGAATCACTTTTTGATATAATTTTATTTTGCTTATGTTCATCCTAATAAAGTAACTTTGAGGAGCTGCATACCCTGCTGTGACTTTTAAAGTAGGCACCTAACTTTTTCTATTGTAAATTTAAATAATTATAAAATATCTAATTTTTGTCATAAATGCTGATGTTTAAATGTAAAACTGATAGCTCTAAATAATATAAATTATAAATAACTTAGTGATTTAATGCTGACCATCATCCTTTTAAAAATGTAAATGAGCAAGCCCTTCTTTCACAGTATTTCCTTGATATCATATTTCTATTTCCCTTCTTCCATAGAATTTTGCCTTGTCTCAGTTATTTCCTTATTCAACTGTCATACTTCTCTGTAGCATTGATTTTGTTTGTTTTTCTATCACCATAAGGCTAAAAATATAAACATTTTTCTCCTGGGTTGAGTTGTCATTACAGTTCTTATTAATGCACAACTCAAAGGTGATACTTTTGATAAATATTAAACATAAAAAGGAAAGTTTCTCTTGAAATGGATGAAGTAGGGATTTATGGTTAGTTGATTAAAGGAATTATCTAATTGTTGCTTTAGTTTGTTCCACTATTGTAAAGCTTTTGATTTAAAATATAGCCTAGAAAAATGCTAATATCTTAAGAATTTTCTCTAGGCAAACATACACGTATATCCAGTACCTAAAGGAGGCTTCTCGTGATCCCTGCCTTGCCTTATTCTGACATCTGAATGCATAGCTTTCTTGAGTAGCTGGTTTGTTTGTTCAATGCACATACAGGTATATTATATGATTCTACAAGGAGAGGGAATTACATAATATGTATTCTTTTTTGTCTCACTTTTTTTTTTTTGCTGAATATCATGTTGAGAGATTCATCCATATTTTGGAGTGTGGTTATAGTTTTTTTCCCTGCTTGTTACTACTATAAAGTGTTTCATTGTGAACATGCCACAGTTTATCCATTTTACTGTTGTTGAACATGATAGCAGTGAGGTCCTATGGACTGTCGTATATATGACGTGGTGAAGATCTGTGCACGTTTTTGTTGGGTTTATAACTGGAGAGGGATTGCTATGTCACTGGGTGTGCCATATATTCAGCTTTCGTAGATGTGGTCAAATAGTTTCTCAAAATGTTGTACTGATTCCCTTAAGGGTTTTACATCCTAGACAATACCCTGAATAAGAAGAATGGGGAAGACGCTTCTCCTTTGTTTTGTGTGTGTGTGTGTGTGTGTTTTTTGGTAAAGTGAGATGAAAGCCGTGTGTGTGTGTGTGTGTGTGTGTGTGTGAGATAGAGGGAGAGTAGGAGGACGGAGGGCAAGGAGAAACTTAGCCTCAATTTTTAGGATCTGGAAATTCATTCTTCTAAAGTTTTCCATGTTGTTTAGTTGTGTGCGTTCCCAGTTTGAAGGCTGCTGCTCTAAAGGGAAAGAAGGTCACCTTGTCCTTCGAGTCCCACCTCCTCCTCTCTATTCAAGCCCAAAGGGAAAGAAGTGTCAATATGAACTAGACAGTGGTTGAGGCTGGCATGTATCAGTTAGCCACTGCTGCATAACAAAACCACCACAAAACTTAGTGGCTTAAAAGAAGAAGCATTTATATAATGCACAAATCTCTGCCAGCTGGAGTCTGGCTTATCTAGGACAGCTGCATGCATCCATCTGTGGGTCACCTGTGGTTGCACCGGATTTGCTGATCTTAGCTGGGCTGTCGTGTCTCTAGGGCCTTCGCTGGGATGAACTGGCTGAGTCAGGTCTTCTCTGTGTTGATTTCTGACCCTCCAGCAGACCTGTCCTGGCCTGTTCATGCGGCAGTCATAGTGGTTCAAGAGAGGGGGCAGACGGTGTGCAAACCTTTTCAGGCGCAGAACCGTAATCAGTCTTGCTGCATCCTTTGGCCAAAGTGTGTGGTATACTAGCCCAGACTCAAGGAGAGAGGAAATAGATTTCATCTCCTCATAGGAAGAACTGCGAAATCATATTGTGAAGGTTGTCCACACAAGCAGGCAGGAAGGACTGTGACTGACCATGGTTTGCAATCTGTCTTAATTGCTTATTCAGAGGCGCAGAAGAGCTGACACAGGAGCATGGTCATTTAAATGAGCCCACGAAATCTGATCCCAATTTGTCATCTCTCCCCTGGCCTCTTTCCAGATTCTTTCCCTCTTCTCCCTGCAGAGACTTTCTCTGCCTCCTATGTGGTCACTTGGACCCTTGGGTTGTTTTGGTTGGGGAAGGGCAGGAGTGGGCCCGGGAGCTAAGGTCTTGGCCAGTTCCGCATCTTTCTGTGAAATAATCGGACATGTGTGTGTGAGAGAGACAGATAGGGCGGTGTCCATACTGTTAAAGTTTGGGACATTGAGACATTCAGGCTGATCTGACTTAAAGGAGCTTCCCAGCGGTCCAGCCTGGAGTCCACATAGGGTGTGGGGCCAGAGCCCCAGCTACTCACCAAGTTTCCCTTTCCTTCCCTTTGCATAGATGCCTAGGCTATTTCGAGTTTCCTGAGCTCTCTGGCTCGGTACAAGTCAATTCTTCTTAGTAATGTCCATTATTACCATTTTAGCTCTTTACTACAACCCCCTGGTTTTTCTACAACCCCCTGGGAGATAGCTTAGGCAGACATCATCCCAGTATTACTAATAACCGAGGCTCAGAGAGGTCAGGAAACTTGGTCATAGTGATGCAGCTCAGAAGCTGAGGAACCAAGTGAGCCAGAAGCCTTTTGACTCTAAATCCCATAGCTTTACATTATACCACTGTGGCTTCTGTGAGGCCTAAGCTATAACAGGAGACCCCCGTTTTTATCACAGAACATCCCCAAGTGTCACTGTTGGACACAAAGTCCCAGGTGCCTGGCTTGTTCTGTTTCTGATAGTTATCAGTATGGGAACGGGGGAAGAGACCAGACCTCCAGTTTCTGGGGCTGATAGACCAGCCCCCTGACCCCTAGATGGGTGGCCCCCTAGCTGGTCTGCATCTCTCTGCAAGTAAAGCCGTTCCCCTTATCCTTGGATTCACTTTCCTCAGTTGCCTGTTAGCAACTGTGATCTGAAAATATTAAATGGAAAATTCCAGAAACAAGCGATTCTTAAGTTTTACATTGCATGCTGTTTGGAGTTAGTGTGGTGATGTGTCTTGCTGCCATGCTCCATCCCCCCCGGGACATGAATCATCCCTTGGCAGAGCTTGTCCCTACTAATCACTTAGTATGGGTCTCAGTCCCCAGGTCAGCTCTCTGTGTTACAGTGCTCTGTTCAAGTAACCCTCCTTTTACTTAACACTGGCCCTGAAGTGCAGGAGAAGGCAGTAAGTGCTTTAAGTGAAAAGGTGAAAGGTTTTGACTGACTAGGGGAAGAAAAAAATCATATGCTGAGATGTGAAGAGCTACAGTAAGAATGAATCTCCTACATGTGAAATCATGGAGGAGGAACAAGAAATTCAGGCTGGTTTTGCTATTGCACCTCAAGCTACAGAAGTTAAGGCCACAGTGCATTCCAGATGCTTAATTAAGATGGGGAAAGCATTACATTTTGCAATAAGATATTTTGAGAGAAAGAGAGAGACCATATGCACATAACTTTTATTGCAGTGAGTGAATGTGAAAGTCGCTCAGTCGTGTCCAACTCTTTATGACCCCATGGACTATATAGTCTATGGAATTCTCCAGGCCAGAATACTGGAGGGGGTAGCCTTTGCCTTCTCCAGGGGATCTTCCCAATCCAGGGATTGAACCCAGGTCCCCTGCATTGCAGGCTGATTCTTTACCAGCTGAACCACAAGGGGAAGCCCTTTATTACAGTATATACTGTTACAGTTGCTGTATTTTATTATCAGTTGTTGTTTATCTCTTACTGTAAATTAAGTGCCTCCTTTGCAAGTTTGACTTTATCATAGGTGTGTGCACAGGGGAAAAGAGCATCTATGAGGTTTCATACTGTCTGCAGTTTTAGGCGTCCGCCGGGGCTTGGAGCGTGTCTCCTGCGTGTAAGGAGGGACTGCTGTACTTTCACACTGACCTGCTCAGGTGGTGAAGGACTCTGGCTCTCCTGACCCCAGCCCTCAGGGTATCGGTTTTGCCTCTTCTGGCTCACTCAGGCGTTGCACTAGCTTGCCCTTTGTTTCTCGTCATCCTTACTCAGACTAAGAAAGCAGTAGAGGGAGAAGATGGTTTTGTTTGGGCATGCTGTCTGGATTACCAGAGAAACCCAGCAGTCTCAGGAATGGCTGTTGGAAGAGCCTGTGGTCATGATGTATTATGCTGTGCGGTGCTGGAAATGCAGCAGAAGGCAGCAGCGTGGGCTGGTTGTGGCTCTTTTCTTTGCAGTAAAGATCAGAAAGTGGAATCCATCTAGGCGAACTTTCCCTGGCCTCAGGAATTCTGTTGGGCACTGCGGTCCTCTCCGTGGAGTATAACTAAAGCAGTCAAGTATTCCTCTGAATACTCAGGAAATGAGAATGAAAACTATGAGGAAAAACTTGTCACTGTCTTAAAGGTAGAAAAAAAGCAGAATCCTGTTTGGGGAGCAGCTATGTGTTCCACACAGGATTGTGTGAGAGTTAGAGCTTCCTGCCAACAGGCATTTGAGTCATATCTGGACCATTTTTCTCTGCGGTGACCCTGTGACGGATTCCTGCAGCCTACCAGCTGCCCTACCCCACCCCACCCCCAGCCGTATTTCCTGCTGCTTATGGCAAAGGAGGTGCTATGGATTGAACTGTGCCTCCAAAAAGATCTATGTATAGAAGTCCGCAGCCCATGGCGTTGCAGATATAGGAAGCAGCAGGTGGAGAGAGCCCGTCTGGAAGTCTACACCTCCCTACGGCAGGCTGGCGGATTGAGGCTTCCAGGGCAGGCGGGCAGGGCCAGTGCTCCGCTCAGCAGCTGCCTGGCATCCAGCCAGCCCCAGGCTCGAAGCCTCTGTCCCCCGGTGCCAGCCCAGCAGCGTGACCACAACACCTCTCTGTGCCCCACTGTTCTCTGGGTACTGTCACAGTCCAGCTGCTGCCAGCTCTTGCCCAGAGAAGGAGGCAGCTGCTAATTTTAGCCCTATTTAGGTCTCTCAGCAGCACGTCTCAGGACTTTCATTTATTCTTCTGGTGGCATTTTCATGCGACCTTGGAGTGGGGGGCAGGAAAACCTGAGAAGATTATCCGTAAAATAAAAGGGAAATCGAATATTCTGTTTTAAATGGTGATTGTGTTCCTTTGCCGTTGGAAAGGGCTTCCCAGGTGGTGCTAATGGTCAAGAACCCGCCTGCCAATGAGGAGATGTAAGAGATGCGGGTTTGATCCCTGGTTTGGGAAGATGCCCTGGAGGAGGGCATGGCAACGCACTCCAGTATTTTTGTCTGGAGGATTCCATGGACAGAGGAGCCTGGCGGGCTACAGTCCATGGGGTTGCAAAGAGTCTGTCTGAAGTGACTTACCATGCACGCTGCTGCTGTTGCTAAGTCGCTTCAGTCGTGTCCAACTCTGTGCGACCCCATAGATGGCAGCCCACCAGGCTCCCCCGTCCCTGGGATTCTCCAGGCAAGAACACTGGAGTGGGTTGCCATTTCCTTCTCCAATGCAGGAAAGTGAAAAGTGAAAGTAAAGTCACTCAGTTGTGTCCGACTCTTCGTGACCCCATGGACTACAGTCTACCAGGCTCCTCCACCCATGGGATTTTCCAGGCAAGAGTACTGGAGTGGGGTGCCATTGCCTTCTCCATGCGCACTGTTAAAAGACTTCCAGGGGCCAAGGGTATATACCAAAGGGAGTTACCTATAACTTACTCTGGCTTTTAGGGGGAGCAGAAAGCAAGTAACTGAGTGTTGAGCTAGGGGATATAGCGCCCTTCCCTGGGATTATTAGAAAGATGTCCCTGGCTTGCTTGGAGGAGGCCAAGCCACCTGGTTTATGACATGAAAACATGGAATCTTGCTTGATAAACCAGATCTACCTTTCTGCAATGTTTGTCTCCACATTGGGTGAATGGAACCACTCTCATTTGTCTTGGTTCCAGGTTGGGTTTCCTATATGAGAAGGATTTTGAGCCATTTGTTTTTTTGTATCCCAAGGGCTGTCAGTCACAGAAGACCAAAAAGATGTCAGATAATGTAATGAGCGCTGTTACTTGGCTGACTTTCAAATGATAGATATAGACAAATAGTCACACAGACCTGTCTTTGGAGCCATGTCTTTGCTCGGAAAGTCATTGTTTCCTGAGCTAGAAGAAACCAGATAACTTAGAATAAAATGGTTTTCTGCTCCAGTTTTGTGATTCTGTTTGTGTCCACAGTTACCTATCACTTACTTTCTCATTCTTGAAGCTTGCCTCTTGATTACTTTTCTTCATGACTGCCTCAACAAGGTGGCCAGAGGGGTTGGGTCCTACTTTTTGCCTTGCTGTTTAAAAAAAAAAAAAAAAAAAAAGCTGTCCTGGGGAGGATCTTACTAAATGAAGCAAAAGTGCATAGTAAGAAAATAAGATGTGTAAAAAGGGTCTCTGTCTATTTGATTCAAGAAAAAGAGGCACAGTGGTCAGATGAGACTGGATAAGGCTAAAATCACTTTGATTTTTTAAATTAAATTTTTTTTTGGCTGGGCCTTTTCTTAGTTGCAGCACGTGGGTTCTAGAGATCGAACCCAGATCCCTTGCGCTGGGAGCACGGGATCTTAACCACTGGACCGGTAGGGAAGTCCCTAGGCTAAGGCTTTTTTAAAAAAAAAAAAAACAACAAGAAAATTACTTTAAGGAAAGGGCCTTCCTGTATTCCTGCTGGTCGTTGTGCTGGATGCTTGGGATACAGTGAAAACCAAATATGGCAAAATATTTCACAAGGCTTTGACATAGTGCTTAGGGGCACAGTGCTTTGGAGACAGAGAGTCAAATGGATAACTTTATCTTCTGGGTGAGAAATTCACCATGGAGGAGGGGACAGAGTTGCGCTTAACGGGATGAGTAAGTATCAGACATGGGGGATGGGCACAGCTTACCCGAAGGCATGGAAGCATAATATTGCACATCCAGGAAACTGCAAGCATCTTAGGATCACAGCAGAAGAAGATGAGAAGCTTGATGTCAGGGAATAGGCTGATTGCACCAGGGAACGCCAGAAACATAGCTGGAAAGCAAGGTAACGAAGGCCATGCCGGCCATGCCTGCCATGCCGCAGAGCATGAGCCAACGCAGGAGACGTGGGTTTGATCCCCTAGGTCAGGAAGATCCCCTGGAGAAGGGGATGGCAACCCGCTCCAGTGGGTTCTTGCCTGGAGAATCCCATGGACAGAGGAGCCTAGTGGGCTACAGTCCATGGGGTCTAAAAGAGTCAGATGTGACTTAGTGATTAAACAGCAGCAGTATCCATGCAGTGGAATATTATTCAGCAATAAAAAGGAAGGGAGTACGATTCATACTATGACATAGGTGAATCTTGAAAACTTTGTTATAAGTGAAAGAAGCCAGTCATTAAGGACCACGTACTGTATGATTTCATTTATATGAAATGTTCAGCATAAGCAAATCTATGGAGACAAAAATATGTTAGGGCTAGGAGGAATGGGAGTTCGGAGCGTGATGGCTAATGAGCTTTAGGGTTCCTTTTGTGGGGTGATGAAATGTTCTGTAATTGATTGTGGTTATTCCTATGAGTATATGAACAACCATTGAATTATATATGTGTGTGTGTGTGTGTGTGTGTGTATATATACACATATACACTTTGCATGGGTGAATTGTGTAGTATTTCAATTATGTTTCAATAAGCCTGTTAAAAATAATTTAGAGATAAAAGATAGTTGGTCTGACACGGTCTCGCATCTTTTCCTCCAGACGTCTGTCCTTCCACTCATCCATCTAACCTCTGTCCGTCCACTCACCCTTTCTTTATCAGTCCACGTGTTTACCTGTCTACCTTTTCTTCCATCCTCTTATCTCATCCTATCTGATTTCTCCTTCCTTGCTCACTCTGTAAATCCAAAAAAATAAAACGATTCATTGGTCATCTGCTCAAGTCCAGGAATCATTCTCGTCCCTGACTTTCATCATGTTAGTTTGGTATTTCTGGTGTCCTTATGCTTTGCAACTAACTGCCTAGCGTAAGGTGACTTTTCCAAGCTCTCCAGAGGAAATAACTCTTTATCAACCCATCTGGCAAACAGATGGATGCATGGGTATAGGGAAACTGTAGAGACTGATATGTAGCCAGGGACATGTTGAAATGGTAGGAAACGTGGGTCACATCTCACCTTCTGATAAAAGTGTGTAGGACGTTTTCTGGTTTTATTTGCTGGGACAGCCCAGTGTTAAATATATACGACATTCTCTCCTGCCTCCTGCCCGTGACTCAGTGCAGGTCTGGTGCCCGGTCGCTGCACTTCTCATTATTAGCACAGTGCTGAGTGATTTCAAGGCTGACCTGGTCTAACACAGCTCTCTTAATGAGATTGCTCCCCTTGTGTCATCGTTAGTCAGTGTGATGCCAGCCTTTCTCTTGCCCAGCTCCGGCACAGTTGTTTCAGAACGTTATTGCCCATCAGAACCACCTGACAAGCTTATTACGCATGACCCCGAGATTCTGTAAGGGATTCGGATTCAGTAGGTCTAGGGTAGCACCCCAAATTTGTATTTTTATTTTAATGAACACTCCTAATGATTCTAATTGAAATGCTCTTTATGTCACCCTTAAAATCCTGTCATCACTTGACCTGTTAATACCCGCATTGGTCAGCAATATGGGAAATTTCTAGTTTCCCTTCCAGTGTCCTCCTCTTCAAGCCTGGAAGAGTTATACTATGGCTGAGAAGCAGCAAGCGTTATTCTATGTGGGACCCTCTCCCACTGAGTTTAGTGGGTAGAATTCATAGTGAGCTTGGAGGTTCTGGAAGGAGTTAACAAGCCAGCAGCTCTAGGAGACATTCACATATCCAGTTATGTGGATAATCCAAACAAATGTATTCAAATAATCAGCATCTGTATTTAGAGGCATATTTTTTAGATATCAGATTTTTGTACCCTCTTCAATTTGCTTGATTTAATAGGAAAAACAAACTCAAAATTTAGGAGACAGGATGGTGGCGGGGGGGCGCTTAGGAGGAGGATGAACTGGGGTCGGCCGGAATGGAATGGGGGCGATGTTAGCTGTAATGAAAACTTTCCTCTCTAAACACAGGTAAGTGAGTATTGACTCCAGCGTGGTGGGCATGAGGCTTTACAGGGCCTCTAGATCTGCACACACCTCCAAATGCCTTGTGGGCATGTGTTTTCCTGATGAAGACATTAATCCATCAGAGCATGAGATTCCCTCAGTACCATCACCATCAAAATGCCTTTGTGAAACCCCTCATTACATACAGGGCTGTCATTAAAAAATCAAGGCTAATGCCAGCCACCCTTGTTATTTGGAATTTTGGTGTCCACAACATCGTTGATGTACACCAACAAGGAAAGAGGAGGCTTAAGCTAAATTTCAGTTAAACACGAGAGAAAATACTGTATTGAGATCTTATGTATCTCTCTTTACATTTTGCAAAGCACTGCCATTTGCATTGCAGTCCTGTAATACAGATTGAACAGAATTATTATATTTATTCAGTGGGTGAGAAAACTAGAAGTTAGATGAAGTAACTTGCCAAACCCAGTGAGCTAGAAAATGGCAGAGCTGGGACTCGAACCCATGTCATCTAGCTCCTTCTTCAGTGCTAGCTTCACGACATTACATTGCTAAGAAGATCCTGGTGTTTCTGCTAAACTATCTGTCTGGAGTGGAGAATTTAGGAACCCTACTTTGTTATTCTTCAGGGTATGCGTATAAACCACTGAACACTGCCTGAAAAGAACTATATAAATGTGACATGAGTATCAATGATCAGTGTACCCTAGTGTGTTTTGTGAGGAAATGGATGTTTATCCAGGGGGGAAGGAAAATTTCAGTACTTATCCTAAAAGCCCAGGAAGCCTTCCTGAAAGTGGTAGACTGTCTTTCAATTTATAAAGTTTTCTTGAACGTTTATTTAAAATGATAGCATATGTAAATTAAAGTGCATTAATCTTAAGCATACACTAAAGCAGGATGAATTTTTATAAGCTGAACATACCTGTTTAGCCAATACCTCGTGCTGCTCTAGAAGTTTCTCGTTGTCATCCCTCCTAGTCACAAGCCGCTCTAGGGTAAACAACAGCCTGATGTGTAATGTCGCTGATTAATTTTGCTTGTGTTTGACCCTTATTTAAATAGAAGAATAAGATACTATATCAGTTCTGCTATAATGCTTGTTTTGGGAATGCAAATTTCCATCCCGACTGATACATTAGGGAACAATTTGAGCATAATGCAATTTAGTGTTCGCTTATGCACAGCGTTGTCCTCAAGAAACGCTAGGTGAATGCTGAAAACTGCACCCAGCTGAGCTGAGGCCAGTAGGAATACACAACACGCACACACCTCAGCTCTAGTTGTTGGTCTAGCCGCCTCAGTCTGTCTAGCTTGTCACGAGCCACGCCCAGCTACCGTGTCTACTGTTGTGACAAACACTCCATCCAGTGTCAGCTGACCCTCCTTCCCCCACTTTGTGATAACTTGCCAGCTGCAGCCCCTCTGACACCTACTTCCATAAGCAAACTTAAGATCGTTGTGAACCTGAAGTACTGTTTGTTTTAGCATTTGTGTGTGTGTGTGCATTGGTGTGTGGTCAGTTGGTTAGTTGTATCTGACTCTTTGTGACCCCATGGACTGTAGCCTACCCCTCTCCTCTGTCCATGGGGTTTCCCAGGCTAGAACACTGGGGTGGGTTGCCATTTCCTACTCCAAGGGATCTTTCCGGCCCAGGGATCAACACAGTTCTTAACCATTTTACATGTGTGAAACCATGTTACTACTTTGATTAAATGTCTGTCTTTTCTTTTGTCTTTTGTGTGTTACTGGCAAGGCTTTTGAGTGCTGTGCCCCTTTGTTTGTTTTTTCCCCCCTTAGGCCCTGTGGTGTCAATTGCATGATTTTGCATAGTATGGTGATTTCTAGGACCACATACATCATGTTTTAACAGATCTGACTGCATTTCTCTTTTGTACCTTCTTTTAACATTATGTTTGAGAGATTCATCGATATCACAATGTACAGCAATAGTTTTTTCACTTTCACTGATGTGTAATATTTCATTGTATGAATATACCACAATTCATGTATCTCATCATGTAGTATCCTGTTGATGGAGTTTTAAGATTGTTTTTAGTTTGAGGTTGTTCCAAATAATGTTACTGTGAAAAATCTTGTACAGATCTTGTACTACACATACGTGCATATTTCTATGGGGTGCAAACCCAGGAGTGAAACTGCTGGGTCTTAGGATATGTATGTGATCAGTTTCAGTAGAAGTCACCAGTTTTCTTATGTTGTTGTACCAATTTATTCTTTAGCCAATATACACAAGTGATTCCAGTGATTCTGTGTCCTCTTCAAAACTTGGAGTTGTCCATCTTCTTGATTTTAGCTGTTCTACTATGTGTATGTTGTGTGTGTATGTTATTTTATCCTGAATGTACCTGCATTTCCCTGATGACTAAAGTGTAAGTATCTTTGCATATGTTTACTGACCACTTGTACATTCTCTTTGGTGAAATGCCATTAGAAGTCTAGCTATTTAAAAAAAATGGAGTCAGTTTCCTTTTTCCCCTTGATTTGCAAGCATTCTTTAAATGCTCCGGGTTGAGAGGCTCTTGTTGGTTTTATTTGCAGATACGTTCTCCCCATCTATAGCTTTCATACTTTACCCTGTTAAGGATATTTTCTGATGAGCAGAGTTTTTAATTTTCATTAAGTCCTGTTTACCCGTCTTTTCCTTCGCTGTTAGTGGTTTCTGTGTCCTCATTTAAAATGTTTGTTTACCTAAAGATCATTAAGGTCTCACTTTATATTGTCTTCTAGAACTTGTACTTTTTTACTTTTCCCATTTAGGTCTCCATTTAGAATTAATTTTTGTGTATGATATGAGATAGGGATGCATATTTTTTCCTGTGTGAATATCTAATTGACCCAGCAACAGTGATGGAAAAGATCATTTCTCCACTGATGTGCAGTGCGGTCTTTGTCATAAATCAGATGTTCAATGGTTTGTTTGTTTCTTGGGCCGAGACTGCAATGTCTTACTTAACAAAGTGTTCTAAGTCGTGTTGCCGATAATGCAGTTCTAGTAAGTAGCAGAAGACAGAGGCAGTAAGTAGGTTTACGTGGTCATTGCAGAACATTAGTTCTTCATTTATCTTACTAAGTATGTTTGATTTTTGTTGCAAAGGCACTTATAAGCAGCTGGACTTGAAGGCTTGTTTGTGAAAACTGAGAATGAGGAGACTATCCGTGTTATTATATGAAATCAGAAAAGATTACCCTCACACTCTCTGGTCTGAGCCTCTTGTGCTGGCAGAATAAGTTCATTTTTTTTTCGAGTTTCTCAAGGATGTTCCTGCCACTGCATGCCCTAATCCAGTCCTTTCAGGCCTAATCAGCAGGCTATGAACATACCCACAAGCCCCAGGATTAGAAGTCAAAACAAAAACCCATAAAGACAAGGCACTGAATCTTAACTTTTTTTACTTTTATGAAAATGATAATATCTCTGAGAAATAAACTATGTTCCTTTTGGAAATACATTTTTATTACAATGAGGAAATTTTAAAAGTTACAAAATAAGAAAAATTACCTGTAATCTCATTATTATTGTTGATTCGGTGAGTCATGTCCAACTCTTTGGGACCCCATGAACTGCAACACACCAGGCTTCCCTGTCCTTCACTATCTCCCTGAGTTTGCTCAAACTCATGTCCGTTGAGTCAGTGGTGCCATCCAACCATCTCATCCTCTGTCGTCCCCTTCTGTTTCCCTCAGTCGTTCCCAGCTTCAGGGACTTTTCCAATGAGTCAGCTCTTCACATCAGGTGGCCGAAGTATTGGAGCTTCAGCATCAGTCCTTCCAATGAAGCACCACAGTTCGAAAGCATCAGTTCGTCGGCGCTCAGCCTTCTTTATGGTCCAACTCTCACATTCATACATGACTACTGGAAAAACCGTACTTTCGACTAGATGGACCTTTATCAGCAAAGTGATGTCTCTGCTTTTAGTGCACTGTC
>SJYF01000068.1:2379359-2390063 GCA_006410515.1 Procapra przewalskii
CCTGTGTGAGTTTCCTGAGCCATCCAGCAAATTCCCGTTGGCTATCTATTTTGCATATGGTAATATAAGTTGGTATGTTACTCCCTCCATACATCTCCCCCTCTCCTCCCCTCTCCCCATATCCTTAACTCTGTTCTCTGTGTCTGTTTCTCCATTGCTGCCCTGTAAGTAAATTCTTCAGTACCATTTTTCTAGATTCTGTTATATATGCGTTAGAATACGGTATGTATCTTTCTCTTTCTGACTTACTTCACTCTGTATAATAGGTTCTGAGCTCATTAGAACTGACTCAAAGGCACTCCTTTTATGGCTGAGTAATATTCCATTGTGTGTGTGTGCCACGACTTCTTTATCCATTCATCTGTTGATGGGCATCTAGGCTGCTTCCATGTTCCAGCTGTTGTACTTAGTGCTGCAGTGAACAATGGGATTACTTGTGTCAGTTCTGGTTTCCTCAGGGTAGATGCCTGGGAGTGGGATTGCTCGCGCATATGGTGGTTTTATTCCTAGTGTTTTAAGGAATCTCCACACTGTATCAGTTTACGTTCCTACTGACAGTGCAAGGCATGCCCTTTTCTCCACACCCTCTCCAGCATTTATTGTTTGTAGACTTTTTGATGATGGCCTTTCTGACAGGTGTGAGGTGATATCTCATTGTAGTTTTGGTTTGCATTTTCTAATAATGAGCGATGCTGAGCATCTTTTCATGTGTTTATTAGCCATCTGTATGTCTTCTTTGGAGAAATGTCCGTCTGGGTCTTTTTCCCACTTTTGGATTGGGTTGTTTGTTTTTATGGTTTTGAGTTGTATGAGCTGCTTATATATTTTGGAAATTAATCCTTTGTCAGTTGTTTCATTTGCTATTATTTTCTCCCATTCTGAGGGTTGTCTTTTCACCTTGCTTATAGTTTCCTTTCCTGTGCAGAAGCCTTTAAGTAATCAGGTCCCATTTGTTTACTTTTGTTTTTATTTCCATTACGCCGGGTCATAGAGGATCTTGCGTTGATTTATGTCATCGAGTGTTCTGCCTATGTTTTCCTCTAAGAGTTTTATAGTTTCTGGTCTTATATTTAGGTCTTTAATCCATTTTCAGAAAAATGTGGAATGCTTCACAAATTTGCACGTCATCCTTGTGGAAGGGCCATGCTAATCTTCTATGTATCTTTCCAATTTTGGTATATGTACTGCCAAAGTGAGCACCCACTTCACTGTTCTGGCCTGGAGAATCCCATGGACAGAGGAGCCTGACGGGCTACAGTCTATAGGGTCGCAAAGAGCTGGACACGACCAAAGCAACTTAGCACACACACATCAGTCGCCAACTACGCTGGAAAATTTGCATGAGAGAAGGCTTCAGAGCTAAGCCTTGCCTGCCCCCCAATTCAGTATTAAAGTAGGCAGTGGATGGGATGGATAGAAGGAAAAGAGGGGAGGGGAAGGAGACAAAGGGAGAGAGCAGGGAAGGAAGAAAAGGATGGAGGGAGGGGGAAAAGGCAGTAGCAGGCAGGCTAATAAAGCCTTGCTTCAGCTCCCAGCTGAAGGGCCAAGTAGAGTGAGAACAGAAATAGCCTTTCCTGCCCTGCTCACTGAGCACTCTCTGCAGAGATGACGATGCTAGTCGTAACGAAGTTTGTCTTGATTTCTTCACTTAGTGAAGATTCAGAAGCAGTGGACACTGAGCCGCTGTAGGAGACAGAAGCTGGTGCCGGCCGTGTTCTGGCCGTCGTCCCAGCTCGGGGGCCCCTGGAGTGCTCGGGGTGGCCGCTCCCATCTTGGCAGCTTGTCCCCCAGCCTGTCCCTGCCTGTGGCTGGCTTCCCACCATCTCAGTGCCTTGACCTCACACTTGCTGATGGTTGCAGATCACCTGTCAGGCTGGGCAACAGTAATAACCACTCTCGCCCTTAAAATCTGGGAGAAAAAGGCACCCACTTAGTAGAAACGTAGCAAAAAAGGACTTGAATAGAGAGCTCTCAGAAAGAGGAAACACAGATGGCTCTAAAACAAATGAAAATATGCTCACTTTTTAAAATCTAGGTGTCATTGACATATAAAATTATATTAATTTCAGGTATATAAGGAGTCAGTATTTGTATATCATCCTCAACATGGGAAATGTAACTTACAAGCTCTAGATTGCAAAGATCAAAAAATATAGCCTCACATATTTAGCTCATGGACACTCCTCTGTAGGTAATGGTTTAGAAATATCTACCAAACCTGAGCCGGTCATTCTACTTCTAGGGAGTATGTCATTCAGGTACACTTTTATATATATGAAATTGAAATATTATGCAAAGATATTAATTGCAATATTGTTTATAATAGCAAAAGTTAGAATGGACCTAATGCCCATCAGAGGGAGTCAGGTAAATTATGGTACATAAATTCAGAAATTTCCACAGCCATTAAAAAGGATGAAGCGATGTAGCTACATGGAACAATGCCCAGCATATAAAGCCTTAAAAAATAAGGAAATGAACAGTGCATGTAGTATTTGTGTTCAAGATAATATATATTTCAGAATGCAAAATTTAAAACCACTTAAAATCTGTGTGTGCATGTGTGTATCTGCATATGTATGTTATGCTTCTGTGCGTAGAATATCCCTGGGAGTAGAAACACAGAACAGAGAACAGATCTTCTAGGGAGAGAGGGTTAGGTGGACTGGATGTGGAGGTTGGAAGATGGAGATTTACTTCTCTGTGCTTACTCTTTGGAACATTTGAATTTTATAATCGTGCGTGACCTGGTCAAAAAATGAACAGATTAAAATCTGGGGTGAAAATCCATTCTAAGTCTTGCTGGGTAGACGGTCTTTCTGGAGGGCAGGCCTTCTTCCACTGAGGCGGGGGTTTATCCAGAGGCTGGAAATTACTGGAAGGCATGTGCTTAGGAGAGTGGACTAGCTCGCCATGGCTGCCTTCGGGTGTAGACAGGCTGATGGTCAGAATCCAGGCAGTCCGCATTTGCTCCGCCCTGTCTGCTCCCACGCCCTTCACAGCCAGGCTCTCGGTGCTCTGAGTCACCTCCTCCAGAATGGAGCTCTCTGAGCACAGAGGCCAGTTCCCTGCCATTTTATCCAGCCCTCGACATCCCTGCCATTTTACCCAGCCCTCAACATGACGTCCAGCTCACAGAAACATCTTCCACATTGGGAAACTCCTTGGTCATGACATCTTTTTACACGGAATTCCTGCATCTGTAACCGTAAATCAGCCTTTTAATGTCTCCAGCATCTCTGGCATCACCCAGTGTGTATGTAGTAAGAGCTCCATAAGTATCGAGTCATGAGTCTCAAGGATGAGTAGTTTATGATCGGATCCTTCCCAGCCCTTACAGTAAGGATGGAGCCAAATCTTCCCAAATGGGACCCAGGGCAGCCCCCTGGGGAAGGAGGTGGAGGCCCCGCAGTGAAAGATGTCAGCATTATAGCTCGGACCTCCAACCAGGGGTATCATGGGAGACCCGGAGAGGGGACTATGACAGTCCCCTCTTGCATCACCAACTCCGTGGCTGGGACACAAGTGCGGAAGGACTGGATGAATGTGATGGGTCAGATGGAGGGAAGTCCAGATCCACGGTGTAGAGCTGACCCTCGCAGACGCTGCCCTGTCCCTGTAGAGGAATCCAAGAAAGTGCCTGGCGGGCTGGTTCCACGCCCTGAGCTGACCCCCACCGTGGATGCAGCTGGGAACTCGGCAAGGAGTCTGGAGTGTAATAGTGCGCTCCGGGGTCACAAACAGAGCCGCGTCAGAAAGCACGGCAGCTGAGATCTCTTCCCTGGAGGCCAACAACTAATCCCGTGGAAAGAGTACCGGGAAGGGTGTAAACAGTGGGGTGAGTTTCCCCGAAGGAGCCCAGCCTCCCACCCCTCCTGCTGGCTAAGCAGAAAGCCCAGAGGACTCAGCGGGGAAGGGTGCACAAATCTAATTAGTGACTGCAGCTGAGTGAAAGCCGCTTAGTCGTGTCCGACTCTTTGTGAGCCCATAGACTATACAGTCCCTGGAATTCTCCAGGCCAGAATCCTGGAGTGGGTAGCGTACCCCTTCTCCAGCGGATCTTCCCGACCCAGGAATCAACCCGGGGTCTCCTGCACTGCAGGCCGGTTCTTTACCAACTGCGCTATCAGGGACTACAGCTAACTATTTGTTAATTCCTAACATCCCTGAGAGATCCAGGCTGCCCTTGCCTTGTTCTCCTCGGCTCCCCGTCAGCAGAGCCCTGTCCTGTCTTCTCTGCCCCCTAAAACACTGGTTTCAGCTGTGTGATTCTGAGCGGCTGGGCAGGGGAGGATGAGAACTCAACCTGTGAGCGTAACCCGTGAGTCTGCTGAAGGTTTGCTCCCTGCCAAGGCTTGCATGGGCGCAGGTACATCCGGGCTGCCCAGGTGAGTGGGCAGAAGAGACCCTTGGCCACGAGGGGCACATCCCACCCTGGGCTTGGAGCCGGGCAGTGCTGGCCTGCGGTTCCAGGCAGACCCCCACATCAGGGCCACTGGCCAGAGTCGGTAGCCTGAGGGGAACACAGTGTTCTTCCGGAATGGCATCTTTAAGGCACAAAATGTTCTCTGTAATGAAAAGAGTCTGAGTCACTTTACTTTTGTTTATATCAATTATCTCTTTTTTATAAAGTTCTGATAGTGGGGTTTAACCTTTGCCATTCATTAAAAAGTTTTGAGCAGGGCTTTCTCAGACTGTTCCTCTGCTCCTCCTAAAACAAGGACAGCGGATTTGTGTGAGTCACTTTATATGTCAGGTAAACAAATACCTCCGTAAGCCCCTCACTAAGAATCTGGTGATGTTTCCAGAGTTCTGTCCCAGCCCAGACAGGGTACCCTTCCCTCCCCACTCCTGACTGCGGGGGTCTTTCAGTCTAATTCAGTTTTTGTCTATACCTTTCCTGGGGCAGGGGGAGGGGAAGAGGACTTGAAGAGTTGAATTTTACAAGGCTGTCATCTCCACGATTCCTGCCAAGAAGCAATTGTCTTCTGATTTCATGGCTGCAGTCACTGTCCGCAGTGATTTTGGAGCCCAAGAGGAGGAAATCTGTCACTGTTTCCATCTTTCCCACTTCTGTTTGCCATGCAGTAATGGGACTGGATGCCATGATCTTAGTTTGTTTTTTTTGTTCTTAATATTTCGTCTTAAGCTGGCTCTTTCACTCTCCTCCTTCACTGTCATCAAGAGGCTGTTTAGCTCCTCTTCACTTTCTGCCATTAGGTGTCACCCGCATATCTGAGGTTGTTGATGTTTCCCCCGCCTGTCTTGATTCCAGTTTGTAACTCATCCAGCCCGGCATTGCTCACGATGTGCTCAGCATTTAGGTTAAACAAACTGAGTGACAGCAGACAGCCCGTCGGACTCCTTTCTCGATCTTGAACCAATCAGTTGTTCCATACAGGGTTCGAGCTGTTGCTTCTTGACCTGCATACAGGTTTCTCAGGAGACAGGAAAGATGGTCTGGTATTCCCATCTCTCTAAGAGCTTTGCAGAGTTTGTCATGATCCACATAGTCAAAGGCTTTAGTGTAGTCAATGAAACTGAGATAGATGTTTTTCTAAAATTCCCTTGATTTCTCTGTAATCCAGAGAATGTTGTCAATTTGTTCTCTAGTTCCTCTTCCTTTTTTAAACCCTGCCTGGACATCTGCAAGTTCTTGGTTTGCATAATGCTGAAGCCTATCTAGCATGTAAGATTGTAAGCATGACCCTTACTAGCATAGGAGATGAGTGCAATTGTCTGATGGTTTAGCACATTCTTTGATACTGCCCTTCTTGGGGGTTGGGATGAGGACTGACCTTTTCCGGTCCAGTGGCTGCTGCTGGGTCTTCCAGATTTTCTGACATAATGAATGCAAAACCTTGGTGGCATCATCCTTTAGGGATTTGAGTAGTTCTGCGGGAATTTCATCTTATCCGCTAGCTTTATTAACAGCAGTGCTTCTTAAGGCCCACCTGATTTCACACTCCAGAATGTCTGGCTCTGGGTAACTAACCATACCGTCGTCGTAATCCATTTCATTAAGACCTTTTTCATACAGTTCTTCCATGTATCCTTACCATCTCTTCTTGATCTCTTCAGCGCCTACTAGGTCTCTACCATTTTTATCCCTTATTGTGTGCATCGTTGGGTGGAATGCTCCCTTGATGTTTCCAGTTTCCTGAAGAGATCTCTACTCGTTCCCCTTTGGTTGTTCCTCCTATTATTAAGCATTGCTCATTGAAGAAGGCCTTCTTGTCTCTTCTAGCTGTTTTTTGGAACTCCGCATTTAATTGGATGTACCTTTCCCTCTCTCCCTTGCTTTTCACTTCTCTTCGTGCTCAGACAGCCACTCTGCCTTCTTGCTTTTCTTTTTCTTTGGGATGGTTTTGTTTGCCACCTCCTGTACAATATTACGGACCTCTGTCCATAGTTCTTCAGGCACACTGTTAACTAGATCTAGTCCCGTCAATCTATTCGTTACCTCTACTGCGAAATCATACGGGAATTGATTGAAGTCATACCTGGCTGGCCTGTTGTTTTTCCTGGTCTTCTTTACTTTAAGCCTGAATTTTGCTAGGAGAAGCTGATGATCTGAGCCACAGTCAGCTCCAGGTCTTGTTTTTGCTGACTGTATACAGCTTCTCCATCTTCAGCTACAAAGAATGTAATCAGTTTGATTTTGGTGTGGACCATTTGGCAGGAGAAAAATGATAAACCTAGACAGTGTGTTGCAAAGCAGAGGCATTGCTCTGCTGACGAAGATCTGCATAGTGAAGGCTGCGGGCTTCCCAGAGGCCACGTGTGCTTGTCAGAGCTGGACCGTAAAGAGGGCAGAACGCCAAAGAATCGATGCCCTTGAACTGTGGTGCTGGAGAAGACTCCTGAAAGTCCCTTGGACTGCAAGGAAATCAAAGCAGTCAATCTTAAGGGTGATAAACCCTGAATATTAACTAAAAGAACTGATGCTGAAGCTCCAGTATTTTGGTCGTCAGATGTGAACAGCTGATTTATTGGAGAAGTCCTGATTCTGGGAAAGATTGAGGGCAGAAGGAGAAGAGGGTGTCAGAGGATGAGATGGTTGGATGGCATCATTGATGCAATGAACTTGAACTTGGGCAAACTCTGGGAGATGGTGACGGACAGGGACGCCTGGCGTGCTGCAGTCCATGGGGTCACAAAGAGTTGGACACGACTGAGTGACTGAACAGTAACAATCTCTAAGAACTGAAAGGGGCCTTGCAGGGCTGGTCATCTGGTTTCATCTCCCATCCGAGGCACCACCCTCTGAATGCTATCAGGGATGGGAATCCAGGGAGGGGAGCCTGTGACTGTTACAGGCTCCTCTGGGTCATAGCGAAAAATCTGCCCCTAACTTCCATCTCTTGGCTCCAGTTCTGTCTTCTGGGGTGACTTAGAGCGAATCTAATTAATTCTCTTTCCACGTGGCCCCGTGGCCTTTGTCCAGGCTATACTTTAACTTATTAGTGTGCCTACCCCGAGGAGCCCTTCCAGACCCTCCTTAAAGTGGCTTCCGCATGACAGTGTCTTTTGTAAAATATGCTGCCTAGAATGGGTCCACCTTGCCTGAGTCGACATTCACGCGTGGGTGCTTTCTCTTACTCTCAGGCCGCATGCTCAGCTCATCTCCCCCGCTAGCCCCTGGTGGCCACGTGGCCTGAGGTGATGCCCCAGTGACCAGGGCTACTGCGCTTGCCCCACGCTCCTGCAGGACGTGGCTTTGCACTCCCGTGGCCCTGCACCCCCACGGCCCTGCACTCCCATGGCCTTGCACTCCCGTGGCCCTGCACCCCTGTGGCCTTGCACTCCCGTGGCCTTGCACCCCACAAAGGAAGAGCAGCCGTGTGTGTGTAGGGCTGCTCGATGCCCCTCTGCCCACCGTCAGCAGCGCCCCGGGTCTCCTGGGTGTGTGGGTTTGATGGGAGGGGCCCTATGGGATCTTTCTGTGTGTCTTTTCCCTCCTTGGAACAGTGGCCTAAGAGCTCTTGCCCTGTCTCGTGGAAGTGCTGATGCTTCTTTAGCAGAGGGGAGCCCCGGGCGCTCTCAGACCGTAGCTGGCCGTTCCTAGGGCTGTCTTCACTTGCTGTTGGGACTGCCCAGGTGCTCCGTGTTCCTGCAGGGTGAGCAGGCTGCCGCCCACCCCTACCCCTGCCCCAAGCCGGCTGGCCGGGTGTGGAATTGTGGACCCCGCCACCAACAGTGCAGGCCTAGAGCTTGGGCGCTCGTCTCGCCTCTTTTCCCCACAGCCCTCCTCACACCAGCACCCCGGTGGCGACAAAGCCTTTCCCAAATACCGTTTATGAATATTGCAGCTGCATTGTTTCCAAGCTCATCTTGGAGCTGTTTCATGCTTCGGGCTTCTGTCGGTTCCTTTAAAAAAAAAATTGGAGTATAGGTGCTTTACAATGTTGGGTTAGTTTCTGTTGTACAGCCTCGCGAGTCTTTTGCATGCATACACATATCTGCTCTCTCTTGGGCCTCCCTCCCGCCTCCTGCATCCTCCCCTCTTTAGGTCATCACAGAGCGCTGAGCTGAGCCCCGAGGCCCTGCAGCAGCTTTCCGCTAGCTCTCTGCTTCATCCGTAGTGTCTATATGTCAGTCCCTTTTGAAGAAGGCAAGAGGCAGCTCCGGTGGTTAAAGTCAGCATTAGAGACGATGGCTTAAGTAGTAAAGAATCTGCCTGCAATGCGGGAGATGCAGGTTCGATCCCTGGGTTGGCGAAGATTCCCCTGGAGGAGGAAATGGCAACCCAGTCCAGTATCCTATATGGAGAGTCCTGTGGACAGAAGAGCCTGGTGTGGGCTCACAGGGTCGCAAAGAGCTAGATGCAGTTGAGCACGCACAAGGAGACCAGACCTGTGGGCTCAGGACCCGTAGTGAGAAACTGCATCCTGGCCACCGACAGCGTGCCAGGCACAGCCAGCCTGCCTCTTACCAGGCAGGGGGAGCGGGCACAGCCCCAGGATGAGAAGCAGCAGCCACTCAGGACGGCGTGCAGACACGTTCTTGGCTCCACGGCGCCTCCTGCGCTCAGTCAGATCCCTCCCTCCACGTGGAGATGAGCACAGCCCACAGTGCGTGGGAACAGTGAGGTGAGAGCAGAGCCGGCTCTGCCAGGCAGGAACCGTTCCTCCCCTTCCCCTGGGGTGGCTGGCGTGTCTAACCTGCGGTGGCGTCCGAGAACTCCGGGAGAGACGCTCCTGTCTCCGCCGGGAGCTTGCTTGTATCATTGCGTTCTTTGCCGAGAAATGGAAGTAATTTGAAGTCGTTTACCTAGCAACAGCTTTAGGAAAAGAACATGTCAGAGAGATGTGCTGACATCACCCTTTCAGAGGTGCGAGTGGTGGAGGTGCCGTGTCTTCTCTCCCTTTCCAGCTCCCCCGCTACGTTCCTTTCGTGGTGATAGGGAGCGGGGTGACCGGGGTGGCCTTCCTGACCCACTGTCCTTTGTTAACGTCTAGGGGTTCTCAGCCAGTCCCTGCCAGGCGCCTCTTCTCCTGGACACACACACACAAGTGGAGATGATGCTTCAGCTGTGGGCACTTCTGCCCATTGGCTGCATGGCCCACAGCTGGGGAAATAGAGGCCAGATGTGCATACCTAGGGTTTCTTGCGACAAGTGTCATTTCTGATTAGGGATCTGAGAGTCTTGTGACTGAGTGCTCATAAGGACTCAGGCACCACCCATGTGTGTTTATTCAGTGACCGTTCTAACCGTAGGCGCCCTGATCCCAGGGACTTGGGAGGAAAGGAGCCGGTTCGTGGTCTCAGACTTGCGCCGCCTCCCGTCCGGAAGAGGCGCCGCCTCGCGGTCTGCCTGCCTTTGCTGCTTTTCCGGGATGGGGACGCACAGCGGGTCCTGAGCCCATCCCAGGAGGAAGGGCTTCAGCTGCTGGCGAGTTTCTCTGCTTGCTGAGTGGCCCTCCCCTGCCCACCGCCTACCCCCATCCTGCTTCCAAAGCTAGCCCATTCTAGATTTGCAGGTGCTTCTCTTCTCTTCTCCAGAGTCTCTGTCGTTCCAGAGAAACAGTGCTGGGCTGCCACCCCGTGCCCCCGTGCCGTGGTTCCCAGACCGCCGTGTGTGCATACTTGGATGAGAAGGGAAAACAAAACCGTCTAAGCTCAGCTGTCTCCATCCTAGAGCCATGTCAGCTCACGCGCGTCAGCCCGTCGTCCCGGCGACCCAGGTGATGACTCTTGTCTCTGTCCTCTGCGTTTCCCAGAGCCAGAGCCGTAGAGCCAAATCTCAAGGGTAGGTGGGGAGTTGGGGGCCCCGAGTGTGCTTTTAGCCTCTGGGCCTATTTTCACGGGCCTCAGGTGAAGCTCGGTATGACGCATGTCCAGGCTGCCTGTCTAAATGCTGCACACACGGTCAGCGCTTCATAAACGCGCGGGCCGGGGGCGCGGTCTGGGGGCTTCCCTGGCGGTCCCAAGGCTAAGACTCTGCACTTCCACTGTAGGACACACAGGTTCGGCCCCTGGTTGCAGAACTAAGATGCCACATGCCAGGCCATGGTCAAAAAAAGAAAGACTGTCAAACCGTCTTAAAAACTGCCCACATGGGTGAGTGGTTTTCCAGACCTGGTGGCAGGGAGCCTGTCCCTCACTGTCCCTATCCCTTTGTTTTTGGCAGGCAGCTTCCAGGAGCGCATTTGCTGAGCTGTCTCCACTGTGTTACGTAGCATGGTTGTGACTCAAGGATAA
>SJYF01000068.1:2391094-2413747 GCA_006410515.1 Procapra przewalskii
AGTAGCCCGAAATAGGCTGTTTTAAAGGAAAAAAGGAACACGTTGAGGAAGAGAAGCGGCTAGGGAGCGTGGTCCGACTGGGCAGCCTCTGGCCCCGGCGGCCAGAGTGGAGATCCTGGCAGCGGCGGCAGGGGCGGGCTTCTGGCAGGCGGGCCCCCACCCATCTGCTTCTGGAGAGAGAGCACGTGTGTTTTCTTGGCACCTCTTTCTACCTGCACCGTCAGGATAAGAAGCAGCAGCTCCAGTTTGTTCTCCCCACTTCCTCCATTTCACATGAAATGATTCTGCTCTATCGCAGCAACTGCTTCACAAAGTGCGCGCCCGCGGGGCCTGGGCTGGGAGGTGGGCAGGATGAAAACCACAGCACAGGTTGGCTTCATCAGAATGTGACACTGAGTGTGAACAGCGCGATTTGTTAAAGACCGCTGTCCGTGCCAGTTAAAGTGTGCACAGCGCACCCAGCAAACGACTCTTGCTCGGGACAGCAGGAAGGCCCCCGGGGCGGTCAGAGTCACCCCTTCCTTCCTTTCTGTCTCCCTGCTGGGTGCCCTGTGGAGGCTCAGCCCCTGACCAGGATCAAATACCTGCAGCTCTATGTTAACAAAAGACCATCCAGGCACTGGGAGCATGCGCCTCAGTGGCCCCGGTTTGAATTAACAATTGCCGTGACAAGGCATGCAAACATGTTCCTCCAGGCTCTCTCCCCCCCATTACACAGATGGAGAAACTGAGGAGCCCCGGCAGAGGCGGGGACCAAGCAGCTTAGTGACGGTGATGCCTGAAAATACGAGCCTGCTGCTTCCCGCTTCCTGTTTCCTTAGCACCATGAGTAGAGGAGATGAAATGAGATTTGGAGGCAGAAGAGTTAAAGGCGCCAGGCCGGGGAGCGGGGCTCTATGTGAGCCTCCCGTCCACGTGGTCCGAGGCCCATCGCCACTTCGGAGCGCAGGCAGCCCCGGGCTCCAAGTGCCACTTGGTGGCCCCTCAGCTTTCAGACCTTGAGAAAGTTGCTCCGCGTCTCTGAGCCTTGGTCTCCCTTTCCATGAAGTGCATGAAGTGGGGCTGATAATACCTCCTTGAGAGGGTGGTTGTGAGGATGTGGCACGCCTCCCGCCAAGGCCCTGGTGACCTTTAAACGCTCAGTGCTCGTCTGTCCCCTTGCTCAGCGTGTAAACCACTGCTGGGTCCTCTGCAGAGCCCCCCGGAACAGGGGCCCCGGAGGCTGGCTCTGGGACCAGCAGCATCCACGTCACCAGGGGCCCTGGGAGAAACGCAGATCTCAGGCCCGCCCAGGCGTCCTGGATCACAGCCGCTGGGGACAAGACCGTGCCGTCTGACACGCCCTCCTGGTGTTACAGTGTGGCTCCGTTTGAGAACCAGCCCTAGGATTTCACATGTCAGTTTTGAACAAATTAGAACCATGTCGTTCTTTTACATGAGAAGGTGTGAAAGAAGCAGTTGAGTGGTTTTTTGTTTTTTGTTTTTTTTGAAAAACACCGAGGCCTCAAAAGCTGGGTTTGAGGCTCAAGTTTGTAAATTACAGGAAGGTAAGAAATGGTTCCTCCAGCCCTGGAGTAGCAAGAGCCTGTTCTTCAGACCTCCTGTCCACATCCCCGCGGATTTGGAATCAGACCTGGCAGTTTACAGGCTTGGAAGCCTGGGCAGCTGTGGTCCTGCTGGGTGTCTTTCAATAAGGTAGCCCGTGGACAGGGAAAGGCTCCTGCCCTGTAGATTTATCAGATGAAAGCTCTAAATTAAGCTGTGAAGGAAGGTCTGCAAGTGCAGGACCATTTGATGAACTGCTCCACAATCTCTCTAGGCCGGGGCTACCAGAAATAAAGCTACCAGAGCCCCTTATTATTTCTCCCCCATCAGATCTGAGTATTGTTAAACATCAAGTGGTGTCAGGAGCGGGCTGTTTTAATGAAGACAGCACATAAAGTGCTTCTGAATAATTAATGAAATGACGGTGGCTGAAGCCAGTACAGTGGTGCAGAGTGCCCTGCTGTTTCTCAGATCCTGAGCCAGCCCCTGGGAACCAGTCTGATGTACGAGCTCGTTCTCAACGGGAAAAAAAAAGCATTCAGCCTCCACTGTTCTCAGAGTAGAAAATGGCACCAAGGCAGACCAGTATATATGTGTGCACACACAAACACACGGGGTGTGGGGCTGGGGTTCACAGTATCTACTAGATGGAACAGCACAGCTGCAGGCCCGTCAGCTCAAAGAGATGGTGACCGAATCTGAGGCAGTTGAACTGCGGTGGACGAGCCTAGAGCCTGTTACACAGAGCGAAGTAAGTCAGAGAAAAAACAAGTATTGTTTATTAACACATATATATGGAATCTAGGAAAATGGTACTGATGAGCCTGTGTGCAGGGCAGGAACAGAGACACAGACATAAAAAATAGACTTGTGGACCCAGTGAGGGAAGCAGAGGGTGGGATGAACTGAGAGTCGCACTGAAATATACATACTACCTCCCGTGTGTAAAGCAGATAGCCAGTGGGAAGCTGCTTTATGACAGGGAGCTCAGCCTGGGGCTCTGTGATGACCCAGAGGGGTAGGGTGCAGAGGTGGGAGGGAGGCTCAAGGGCCGGGGCATGTATGTATACTTACAGCTGATTTCACAGTGTTGTACGCCGGAAACTAATACAACATTACAAAAAATTGTCCTCCAATTCAAAAGAGAGAGAGATGGTGGGCAAGTGCTAGAGCGGTTCCTGGCGTCCCCGACAGAACCAGCGTTTCCCCCTTTCAGTGTTACAGCAGAGAACAGGTCCTGAGGGGACCCTGGGACCGTGGCTTTTACTGTCTAGTAGAGTAGCCCTTCTGTCTGTTAACATACGGTACACAATCTCTGTAACCCACAGCAACTGGCGTCAGTCCTGAGGGTGCTGTCTGAGGCAGTGGGCAGGGTCAGTGAGAGGGAATATTTTCTTTGGTCTCAGAATCCATCAGTCATCACATGCTGTGACTCTTCTGCAGCATCTCTGAGAGCCACTTCTGCATTCCATTTCTCTGTTGGGCATCTTCCAAGCCTGCCCACTCACAAAGGCCCTCTGTGGAGGTGGGAAACCTTCAGTCTCACATCCGGGATAGTGATGTGGGATGTTGTATGTGAACCTGCATCCCAGGGATATGGATGGATATGTTGGTGGTCCTTGCTGATCAGGACCACCACATTTGTGTTCTGGGCTCCAGCCAAGGCAAGCTTGTCTGGGAGGTGAGAACCATCTTCCTTTGTAGCATGACGGCACTCAAGATGGGAAACTCATCTTTTCCCTGTCTTAGAATGGCTGAGAGTCAGTGGGTGACATTGCTACTTCTTGGGGCCAGAAAGGGAGAGTCTGTCTGTCCAGCCCAAGAGCCAAGCAGAGAGGGTCACAATGTTCCTCACCCCTCAGGAGAACCAGCAAGGTGATGACTGAGCACTGGATGAGCAGGAGGGGCATCAGGCAGCAGGGTGGCAGGGCCTCTGGCTCGAGAACTTGCCTGAGTAGATGGAGGGAGGAAGCTCTGTCCACTTCAGTCGCTCAGTCGGGTCCGACTCTTTGCAACCCCATGGACTGCTGCACACCAGGCCTCCCTGTCCATCACCAACTCCCAGAGCTTGCTCAAATCCATGTCTATTGAATCAGTAATGCCATCCAACCATCTCCTCTGTCATCCCTGTCTCCTCCTGCCTTCAGTCTTTCCCAGCCTTGGGGTCTTTTCCAATGAGTCAGTTTTTTGCATCAGGTGGCCAAAGTATTGGAGTTTCAGCTTCAGCATCAGTCCTTCCAATGAATATTCAGGACTGATCTCCTTTAGGATGGACTGGTTGGATCTCCTTGTAGTCCAAGGGACTCTCAGGGGTCTTCTCCAACACCACAGTACAGAGGTATCAATTCCTCTGCACTCAGCTTTCTTTACAGTCCAACTCTCACATCCATATATGACCACTGGAAAAACCAGAGCTTTGACTAGACAGACCTTTGTTGGCAGAGTAATGTCTCTGCTTTTTAATATGCTGTCTAGGTTGGTCATAGCTTTTCTTCCAAGGAGCAAGCGTCTTTTAATTTCATGGCTGACTGAACTGAACTGATAGATAATTGTAGGTAAAGCTAAAGGACAGACTCAGGTCCTTCAAACTGTTCTCCAAGCAGGATTCAACCAGACAACCTGGGCTTGGGTTGTGGTCTCTGGACCCTTTTGAGGCAATAGAGCGTCAAGCAAGAATATTAGTATAAGTGAGTAATTTCTATCTCATAGTGTTGTGCGAATTCACCAAGTTTGTGTATTCTTTGTATAGCAGATTGCATATTCTTTGTAAACTACTCATGTGTGGACAGAGACTAGGGTTCTGGGTGACTGGAAGGAAGGATGAGAAGAAAGCATTGCTGCAGTTTGTTCATATTCTGCTCACCAGCCATTTTCTTCTAAAAATGGTCAGCAGTGGGGTGTGGGCTTTGAAAAGACCTTGTTAGAACCAAGATCGCTGCCACAGGCTCAGCAGTGTTGCCGGACCTGACAGCAGAGAGAGCCTTTGATGGGGTGAGTGATACCTCATTCAGCAGCTCAGCCAACTCCTCTCCCGTTAGGAAGGATTGGTTTCTTCTCCAGGATAGGGATAGGGATTTGTGCTGATTCAGCAGATGAATGAATCTGCATGGATAAGAGAGTTTCTCTGGTCATCTTTCTCAGAGGGCCCAGTAGAAGAAAGAATGATTAGGGCAGCCCAGTGTTCAGTCCCACACGTGGCAAGCTCTTCTGCTCCCGGCCAGGTGAGGGACTAAAGACTCAGCATCGTGTAAAAATGAACTGCATCTTCCTACTGTTAGAATAGCTTTGGCATAGATAGCCTAGGACATTGCAACATAGCACTGCAAGTCTGTGACTTGCTGATGTTCCCAAAACACCTTTAGAATGGCAAAACTTCATTGAAAAGTAATTTATGCACAATAAAATATATCCATTTAATGTATTTTCCAGTTGTATATACACTGAAAAGCAGTCCCATAGTCAAGATGCTCAGCATCTTTGTTATCCCCAAAGATTCCTAGAGCCCCTTTGTGGTCTGATTCTCCATCTGTTCCAGCCCCAGGTGACCACTGACATGCTTTTTGTTACTATAAATCAGTTTGCAGTTCACACAAATAGAACAATACGGCCTGCATTATTTTGTTGAT
Source organism: Procapra przewalskii (assembly GCA_006410515.1). NCBI lineage: Eukaryota > Metazoa > Chordata > Mammalia > Artiodactyla > Bovidae > Procapra > Procapra przewalskii. Next base: position 2,396,266 of record SJYF01000068.1, read on the forward strand.
GTCTTCTTTCACTCAGGATACATTTGTTATTGTGGTAAATAATGTAGAACATAAAAGTTGCCATGTTAGTAATTTTTAGTCTTCAGTTCAGTGGTACTCCCACATTGTTATGCAGCCACCGTCCATATTCAGAACAGTTTTCCCCTCGCAAAAGTAAAACCCCGTGACCATTTAACACTAACTCCCCTCTCCTCTCAACCCCTGGCAGTCACCATTGTGTTATCTGTCTTTGTCGATTGCACTGCTGCTCTAGCTCAGATGGGTGGAAATCTTGCCGTATTTGTCCCTTTGTGCCTAGTTATTTCATTTAGCACATCTTCAAGATTCATCCAAGCCTGTGTCAGAGTTCCCTTTTTGCAGCTGACTAATGTTCCGTTACAGATACACACCGCAGTTTGTGTGCGCACACGTCGCGTGGTAGACGCTGGGCTGTGTCTGCCTTTGTGCCCTTGTGAGCAGTGTTGGAGTCAACTTGGGTGTGGGACTCTCCTAGTTCTTGCTTTGAAGTCTTTGGGGCATGTGTGCGGTAATTCTGTGCTTGATTTTTTGGGGGAACCGCCATACTCTTTTTCCACAGTGGCTGTACCATTCTACAATGTTACTTTTTAAACAAAGTTTTGCCTTAGACTTGTTGATTATCCCTTTCCGTTCCAGAAAACCAATTAGACATATCCTTTGACTTCCCATAGCCCTGCATGATAATGATCTTTTCCTTCAGGATCCTGAGCCTCCGCCTTTCCAGTCCTTCATACTGGTGTAATTGCTCAGAGAATGGCTCAGCCTGCATAACCTCAAGTGAAATTGCACAGCTCACTTTCTGTTAGCTACAGCCATTCCCCTCTGTGTCCTACCTGCCCCTCGTTAGCTGTCGTTATTATGCACCCCGCCAGTATCCTGTGAGCAATCTCAGGATGCAGCCGCCCACATCCTGTTAACTCCGTCTCTTACACCCCTGCCTTGGTCCTCTTCACTGAATCTGTTGTGCTGTACATCCTATGTGTATGCATGTAGCTGTAACTGTTAAATAATCTGGCCTGTTCACTATGCCCCACTCTCTTGCAACCATCATCTGACATCCTATTCATAACATCTTCAGTGCTGGCTCACTGTTCACTTGTTGTTAAGTCCAGGTATCAAAAGCCCACCAGGCAGCTGTACACGTCAATTCTGGGGGCCTAGCTCTGAATGTACAGTGTGTGCAGGGGGCCTTCGTGTAGGATCTTTTCCTTTGAGCAGTACGGTACAGCTCACCAGTCATCTTAGAGAGAGAGTGTGTGTGTGTGTGTGTGCACGCGTGCGTGTGTGTGCATGTGTTTGAGGATGTCGGGATAGAGTGTGTGTGCGTGCATGCATGTGTTTAAGGATGTGGGGATAGAGAGTGTGTGTGTGCGCACGCGCACGTGCTTGTGTTTGAGGATGTGGGGATAAGGGAGTCTTCCGGACACACAGGATTGGAAAGCCTGGTAAGAAGGGACAACATGGAAGAAGGCTACTTACTGGGAAAAGCGAGGGGGCGAGAGGACTGCGGGATAGTGTCAGTGCTCGCTTGGCGGGACAGAGCCCTTTTCAGTGCCACTTTTTCCGCTCACGGTTGACAAGTCTGGATGACTGTGCGTAGCGTGTTGGCAGAATGGCCGCCCACCCCTGGTTCTTTCCAGTTTTATGATCCTGTGCTCATCTGAGCTCTGATGAAGGGGTGCTCTGCCCCTAGCACGCCCCCTACGCTCAGGCCAGACCTGCTTGGTTAGCAGCTGCTGCGGGTGAAGACCTCATTCCTTCAGGTGAGCACAGAGGAAGACGTTCAAGGCTAGAACAGGGCCAGGCCCACCGCAGATGCCCGTCACGTGTTGGCTGAGCGCGGTGGAAGGGCGACTTGTGGAATCCGTCTTTGCCTTGTCATCACCGATCTTGACTCCTGAGGTCAGGAAAGGAGAATGGGTTCTTGGCAGCTATCTGGCACACGCTGGGGTGACTGGCTGTAGGCACACATGTATAATAAAAAGACCAATGAGCTGTGTGGACATAAGAGAGTTCCCAGGAAATCCTTTGCCTTTCTGAAACACTTTTCAAAAATGCTACCAAGCTTGTGATCATCTTTTGATTTTACATGCTTTCCTGTGTGTTGGGCCTCCCATTGTGTGAAAGGAGAAGCTGAGATGGTGCTGGGGTCTCTGAGCGGAGTCAGGACCACAGCCATCTTGCTGCCTCTCTGTCTGGCATGCAGTGACACGAGGGGGGTTTTCAGGGCCCAGCAGTGGTCCGGACTGAACGCACCTCTGGTCAGGGCTCCCTACACCTGTGCGTGCTGGGCAGAAGCTTCCACGTGATGTCCCCTGACAGCCATAGGGCCAAGCACAGCTTGGTGTAAGTGAAACTGCTTTGTTCCCCCGCCTCCACAGCCAGTCTCTGGCTCCCGTGTTTACCAAACACCTGCTGATGCCTCGCCCTACACACAGCTGAGTCTGGGTCTGCCTTCTGTACTTGAAGCCCCCCGCCTCTTCCTGTTCCCTGTGGTTACTGAGGACCAGATGTAACAGGTCCCCTGACATCTGGGTCTGAACCACAGCGGTGACAGATCAGAGGACCTCCAAGCAGGATGTGTCCATCTTGAGGCTGAGAAAAGTACCTGTTTGTCCTGGGCTTCTGTGTGCTTGTGGATGGTGCGTGATTCAATGGTTGACGTATATTTTGTGATTTACTATGGGTCTCGTGGACTTTTTATCTTTTTGGGTTATTAAATGCTTTAGTCTTCTACATATGTATTCTTCAAATCTTGTCCTGTTTCTAAACATAGTTTGCATGTGTGATAGGGCTCCCCTCATTTTATGGTGACCCCAGTGGACATGTAGGGGTCCACTTGGTGGTGGATGACCCCAGTGGGGATGTAGGGGTCCACTTGCTGTTGTTCCAGTTTGAACACCATGAGGTGATCTAGGAGACGTGTGTCTTAATGCCTAAGTGGAGGCCCATGCTATTTCTTAGGCTGCCTTCTCTGGTGGGGACGGTTTGCACCAGTGGGAGGTCCTGCCCCAGGCATGTCTAACCGCTCTTCCGTCTGCCGCCCTCCTGCAGGCTGGCCGTGTGTGACCCTGTCCGTCCTGGGATTCCTGTACTGCTACTCACACGTGGGCATTGCCTGGGCCCACACTTACTCTGGTAACTAACGGCGCCGGGCCCAGGTCTGCCCTAGTCACTGGTTTCCAGGGCACGTGCTCCACCCTCACCTCGAACCTCAAGGTAACCTCCAGGGGACCTGCTCATCTTTTGTTGAAGTCACCTCACTCCAGGACTGGAAACTTGAGCTCTCGTAACTTTGGGAACTTTGAGATCCTCTTCCCAGCCTCCTCTTTCGCCTATAGAGTAAGCTGGACCCCCGAGCAGTAAAACATCTTGCCTAGCTGTAGACAGTGATGTCGTGGTCCAGACCCCCAGGTTCTTTCTCCTTTACCAAGAATTAAATGCAATAGACATTTCTTGATTGAGGCATATAAATTCTGATTAGTGATAGGCCTGTCTTCCACTGGGCAGTGTCTCTGAAACATGTTGGGTCAGTGGCATTTAAGTGACCCCTTGCCTGCTCCCTGCACTGCAGTGTATAGAGCCAGCTCTGAGGGCCACATCACGTTCAGCTCCTCGGCAGGGGCGTGGCCAAGCCACAGCTGTGTTGCCGACTACTGGGTCCAAGGAGATTGAATATAGACGTCAGTACCCAAGTAGGGCTGCTACTTGAGTTCATCATTCATCAGGGTGATCGCCATTTGGCTGCTTGTTCCCTAGATTTGCAGGGAAGGATAAACAGAGGAGTTCCTCTACCTGACAGGTAATTATTTCCTAGTAAAGAAGTATAATTTAAAAAAAAAACAAACAGGGAATAGTGTGACTGACAGGTGCTATGGGGCAAGTCAAGAGGGTAAAGAGGACTTCCTGTGGTCTCTCCTCTCTCCATGCAAGTCCCAGCAGCCCTCTCCCCCTGAGTGGGTCAGACTCAGTGATTTACACTCAGTGGTTGATGTTTGTTTTGTTTCCAATAAAATGGAGCCCTTTCTACCATACAGATACCTCATATTTTTGTAAAATTGTCTTGAATATTTTTTGAAGAAAATGTTTAAAGTCGAAACATAATTACTTAATTCTGAGTTATTCACTCTTCTGGAAGGATGCTAACAGGCCGCTAATGGCCTCAAGTGGTAGATAATTCAGAATACTTCCATTTGGCTTTTTCTTTTTTTTCCTTTTCTGAGGGGGTAGAGGGTAAGTGAAGCAGCTTTAAAATTTGAATCCATAGTGTACCCAATTATGGGAGAACAGAACAACATCTCAAGCACATGAATTAATTGTCATTGAATAGAAGGTGCATGCCGACCTGATCTGGCCCCACTGTCTCCCGTTAGTCATTTGGTATTATCCTTGTGTCCCGACTGTGGTTATTAGCTCAGTGAGATTTAAACTCGTGGAGTGCAGGACCCGTCATTTTGCTGGCGTCTTTTCTTCCCGGCCACTCTGCTTGGAGGTGAGTGGGGAGGGGACCTGATATGGGTGGCAGAGGGTAGGCACACTCTGTGTTAGCTGCAGCAAAGGGCAGAGGCTGGAGGGGGCCAGACAGACCAGGGCAACAGCGGCCTTGGCAGCTGGCCTGATAAAGGAGGAGGAGACACAGGCTGGCTAGTCCTTGTGCTTGGAAGTTTTCAGGAGGAGATGAGGTTGAGGAAGGGTGAGCAGTCAGATGAATACAGTAAAACTTCAGGGACTCTTGACACGAATTCAAGATTTGTAATCAGCCAGAGGTCTTTTAGCTGAAGTTTATAGAGGAATGAAATCGCATGAAGATAATTGCAGGGAAACGTCTAATGTACGGGGTTCCCAGGGGGCGAAGTGGTAAAGGATCCTCTGCCAGGGCAGGAGATGCTAAGAGACGTGTGTTCAACCCCTGGGTTGGGAAAGTCCTCTGGAGGAGGGCATGGCAACCCACTCCAGTGTTCTTGCCTGGAGAATCCCATGGACAGAGGAGCCTGGCGGGCTGCATTGCCTGGGGTTGCAAAGAGTCAGACACAACTGAGCATGCACACACATGCCTAATATGTGTGTATATAAAGGTATAAACAGTATATATATATATGTGTGTTTAGTCACTCAGTTGTGTCCAATTTTTTGTCACCTCACGAACTGTAGCCCGCCAGGCTCCTCTGTCCATGGGATTCTCCAGGCAAGAGTACTGGAGTGGGTTGCCATTGCCTTCCCCCAGAGATCGAACCCAGGTTTCCTGTATTGCAGGCAGATTCTTTACCATTTGAACTACAGGGAAGTCCTTATAAATATAAGTAATGCAAAATATTTTCAACTCTTTGGAGATGCCATTTTTATAAAAACAAATAGGCTTATTTACTCATTAAGCTATACTGGAAGAATAAGTGAATATATTTGAAAGTGATAATCCTGAATTTCTTTTAAGCTATTGTATGACTGAGTGGTTCTCAAGAATGAGTACATGATTATTGTGTTCAGGTGTATATTTGAGGCCTAATTAACCAATATGTGAGTAACCATCCAGGACCACTGTTATCTTAACCTTAACCTCTTGCTTTTCTCCCACTGTAATATGAAAATGATGATGTCTGTTTCCATGCATATGAACTCAAATCCTTGGAGCTGCTTTAAATGAAGGATTCCTGAGGTGTCTGAGCAGACAGAGCAGTCCCAGCTGAAGAACATCTGATGTGTCACTTTCCATACTTATCAGCCCTGGGCAACTTCAAGCACAGGACAAGGACAGGTCCCAAGGTCACTTCTAGCCCCAGGATCCTCTGACTCGCTCCAGGCATGATTGCCATGATTTCCAAGGAGGCAAGGAACACGTGGGAAGGACAGCCAAACATTGGTCATCTTGATGAATTCCTGGGACCGTGCAAGAAGACGGAAAAGTATTTCATTGTTTTTTCAGATTTATTTATTTGAAAAGTGACGGCAGAAGCCCTTTGTCCTTAATAGTAAAGACTGTAGACTTAGAAAAGAAATCAGTCATATATAATATGGTATGATCTATATATTGGGAGAATGGTAATTTAGTGGGAGGGAGTTTCCCCTTAGAGAAAGAGCCTACTCATTGCTTCATTTAAACTAATATAATGATTTACTAAGCAGTATAAGAAATAAATATAATGAATTTCTTTTCTAGCAAATGTCCCAGAACATATCCATTCAGAAAGGCCAACTCCTGAGAAGCCAGATTATCTCAGTGGTCCTGTCCTTTCTCAGTGTGTGTTGAGATGCCTCTCTGAAGCCTTTCTTTCATCGAAATTGTTATATTTTTGGAACAAGCCAGCAAAATTCCTCTTTTATTTTTTTTTTTAAATTGAAACCCATTTGGCATCCAAAATGTAACATCTATTACTTGGCTCTGTGTTCCTTAGTCCTTGTGACTAATTATAAAAACCACATTTACAGAGAAAGATGTACTCTTTCGAGCACCTCAATGGTGAAACACAATATTTAGTGCTTTATTAGGTGAAACTTTTGAAATGAGCATCAGTCATTTGGAACTTTCAAAAAGCCATCACCTTTAGTTTTATTATGCTTTCCTGCAGTGTTAAAAAAAAAAAGGTGTATAGAGAAAGTCATTAAAAATACTAGATTTATACTGCTGCCCAATGAAATCAAGCAGAGGCCTGAACGTGGCTTGTGGATCACAAATTCCTCATCCCTGAGGTAAGTCCTCCCATCTATCAGTAGAAAAGCGCCACGCGTGAAATGCGCTCCACTGGTGTGAAGTAGGGCTCCTGCTGGCAGTGTTGGGAGGGCTGTGCAGTGAGCAGGAGGCGATCTCTGTTAGCGCCACAGCAGAGCTGCGTCGGTGCTGGTGTGCAGCACTACCGTAGGGACAAGCGGTCCCATCGCTTCCATCGCTTCTGAGACCATCGGTGAAGAAAGCACAGGTCAGAACTCATACTGCTGACACGGAGTCTTTCCAGAATGACCTGGTTTTTTGACAGTATGTTTTAAAAGGCAGCAAAGCATGAACATCCAGATTGCAATCCAAATTGTTCAGGATTGAAGCGTTCAGATCGAGGTGGGAGGTCAGCTTCAGCTCTGGGTTCAGTCAGTGTGCTGTACCACCACTGCCCAGCGATGCCAGGCTTGGAAGGCATCTATGTCTCATAGCATTGAGAGCACTATTTCAAGATCATATGGTAAAGCACCTTCACAACCATTCTCTCACTGTGCACAACTCTGGCACACAATCTTGGTGTCTCTGGAATTTTAAAATTCTCCAAAAATCACAGTCATAGGTGCTGTCCAAACTAGAGGTCCCCAGGCTTTTGAAAAGGTCTATGAAAGTATCACCTAGTTCTTTTATCTTAGGGCTGAACACCTAATTCAGTGCCTGGAAGTTTATACAAGGAAAAGACAAAAGCAATCATGTATGATCATTATAAAATAGTTTATTTACCATAATAAATAAAACTTTTTTTTTCTTTTTACAAATATCACTTGTGCTTATTTAAAAATGTTGAGAAGGGAATATCAGTGGTGGGGCCACCCATTCCTCTTCTCGTCCCCGGGTTGCAGTCAGACAGCAGAGTTTTGGCAGCGTCCTCAGCTGACCACAAAAATAGTATCAGCTCATTTGCACTTCTGTTGATTCATGCTTCTTTGGGCTAAACGACAGATACAAAGGAAAAAAAGAAACCCAGTGGAGGATTTGGCAGGACTCAATGGCAAGAGTGTTGATACAACGAGGAGTCCCAAAATGACGAACCGCTCGTGAGCAGAAGTGTCCTCAAAGGACTGGCGAAATGTGGGACAGTCTCCGACGGATGCACACACACGGTGTCTGAACAGTGAGAATACATTCATGGGGGGTGGGGAGGTTGCATCTTTCTTCATATAAAAGCAGTTCATATCCTGATACAAGATCCACGAACATCTCCTTGAATGACTAGTGGATCTGTTGGCTGACTCTGAAGTCACAGATAAAAAGACAGTGGCTCCAAGAAACGCTTCCTGGCGGGTATTGAGGGAGGGCACCCACTGGTCTGGCACCTGTGGGGTTGTCAGGTCCAGTTCTAGAGGTTCCAGAATAAGTCCAATAGGCTCATGTGAGAATGAAGTTTCATCTGAAACTAAGTTAAGCTGGAGGCACAGTCAGTTGAAACATCTCAACATGAACACCCTGGGTGCCGTCTCTGATGGCTGCGGTTCGTGCTGGGGGGGACGCTGAAATCTCATCCAGTTAGAGGGCATGAGAGCTGGTGAAGGTCATTTTTATTGACGCGAGCGAGAAGGCAGTGCAGTGACAGAGACACAGAGGAGAGGCCGCATGGGGCCTGAGCGGGCCCTCGGGGGTCTCCTCTCTAAGCAACACTACGTGAGGAGGGGGAGAGGGAAAGAGTGTTGGCAGCGCCATCACGGCTGGAGTTCCATTCAAAGGTCTTAAGGCTAAACATCTGTAGAGCAAGACACTCTGCAGTCTGTTCATCAAATGCACATCAACTCGAATGGCCGTTGGGGCTCCTGAAATTCCCTGGAGGGTGCCTGTGCCATCTGGTGGTGACTGCAGCAAGGGTTTCTGAGGCTCCTTCCTACACCTGCCTGGGGCTTCTAAGGCATTCATTTCCTCCCTGCCCAAGCTTGGGTGCAAAGTTTAACAGCTGGCTTAACACTTTCACCTTGCACTTACCGATCCAGGAGAGGCAGGTCGCTGGATGGAGTGGTGTGATGGAGGGTGTTTTTACTCTGAGCTGGCTGAAAAAGGATTCCAGGAAAGGGCCTGCTGTTTGGCCACAGGACGCTCTGTGTGTCATAGCACTTAGGATGATCTAGAAGGCTGAAGGGACAAGCCCAGGGATTGGATAACAAGAACTGGAAACAGCACTGAAACACGTGGGCCCATGTGGCTGTGGCATTTTTGGAAACCAGTGGTTTCCGACTACTGGCTACAAACTCTCGTGCACACAGGTTTAATCTGAGGTCCGGAATATAAAGAAAGGTCTATGCAAAGAATCAAGCCAGAGGATGTGAAGGTGAGGGAGGGGATGGGTGACGGTGGAGCTACAATGATTGTGCGCCAGACCGGGGCTTCTCAACCAGATGGCTGCGTCCCGCTGCCTCCTACAGGAATCTCGTCCTACCCAGAGGACGTATAGCCGCCTTGGCGGGTATACGGAACAGCAACACTCATTGCTGGAGACGATGCCCTCTGCCAAGAATGCGCATTCCATCTTGTTGACCATCTTCATCACAGATTCAACCTTCACCCCTCACCTCCATCAGCAGGGAGGGAGGGGTACAGGCACGACCTCCTCCTCCAATGCGTGTCAAGGATACTCCCTGGGAAACAGGGCCTCCCTATGAACGACATCCAAAGTAAGGAACTGACGATGTAAAAGATCAGGTAACCAACAATTCCTGGGCAATGGAATAAAGACACCATGTCGCCTTCCCTCAGAAAGGAGAAAACCAGCTCAGGTTAGTCTGCGTCTCTCGGCATAACTTTTCTACACTCTGAAGATTGGGTCCAATACCCAAACAGTTTTTGTTTTCCCTAATCTCTCTTCAGCCACCAGATAATGGTTTATAGTGGAAGGTTGAGTTGGTGCTATCTGAAGCTCGTGGTCCTCGCTTGGGAAGCCAGAGCAGCATGTGGACAAAGGTAGGTAATAAGCACAAAGCAGCTGTGGCCAAGTGCATGTCACAAAAGTACAAGTAAAGGGTTGGCTCATTAAAAAAGTTTTTTCAGAGAATCATTCTAGCAAAAGTCCCACAGATCCTTAAATGGAGAAGAGTTAAAGCATATACAGCCCTCCCTGTGTTGCTCTGTCGCCCCCAGGAGCAAGGGTTGTGGGCCCTGGGACCCCCCAGATGAGTGGATCCAGGCTTCTCGCCATGAGCTCAGTTTGAATCCTAGGAGTTGATCAAGCAATATATTCATGAAGCGTTATTTTTCTCTCCAATCAGGTCTGGACTTCAAAGCCTCACTCATGAGCATCCTTGCCCCTCAGGCAGAGCTGGAGGGAAGGGCCCACCGGGTCCTGGGCAGGGGCTTCTGAAGCTGGGTGTTGGTGTTGTCAGGGCCCTCATCCTGCCTTCCCTGCTGGCTCAGATGGTAAAGAATCTGCCCGCAATGCAGGAGACCCAGGTTCAATCCCTGGGAGAAGGCAATGGCACCCCACTCCAGTACTCTTGTCTGAAGAATCCCATGGACAGAGGAGCCTGGTGGGCTACAGTCCATGCGGTTGCAGAGTTGGGCACGACTGAGTGACAAACACTTTCACTTTTCCCCGCCTTACAAGTGGTAAGTCCTAACCTTGGGGAGCAGGTTGGGAGGCATGTTTAAGGAATGGCAAACTGGAACATTTCAGGGACAGCTGGCAGATGCAGTTCCAGGCTCGGCCCCAAGGACTAGTTGGCAGCTTCTCAAAGAGGCTGAAAGCCCCACAGCTTACCCAGAATCATTAACAGTCATGACTCTCAGCCCTGGGGAATTTCACTTCCCCGCCTCTGTTTGCTGCCATCTGAGGCTGAATCCAGTAATGTCTCAGGCTCAGGAAGCCTGGGGGCACCCATGTAAACCTCCTGAAAAAGCTGAACAGGGTATGTGGCCCCTGAGGAAGGACCCTCACCTGGACTTCAGTCTCTGCTCTCCTGGGCAGGCTGTACCAAGCCAGCAGCTGGGTGAGGACAGCCCCGTTCCACAGGGACAACTTAGGTCCAAGTCCTGGGTCAGGCCGTGGCCACTGAGCGGGACTGAAGGGGGAGGCGGGCCCAGACAGGTGGCTTTCAGAAACGCTAGACATCTTTGGGCAGGTCCTGACCTGGCAGGTTCCCCTCAGTACTGAGGGAAATCACCATTGGGACCTAGCCTCTATCTCTGCTGCAAAGCAACGCCAGCAACGCACAGGACTGCCACAGGGCAACGCGTGCAAAAGATGAGTGCCCTGGATGATCCCATGCTCACTCACAGTCCAGATCACTTGCCCTCCTAACTCCGCTCCCTCCAAGGTGAGTTTTCTGAACTTCCAAACTTGCTCTCAATTTTTAGGGTCCTGATGATCCCTCTTTCCTTTCTCAGATGCCCCTGAAAGGAGCCCAAGCATGGGAACAAACGTGACCCCAGGTGACTGTGAGGCAGTGCGGTGTCCTCTGAGCATCATAGTGTAGGGACGTGGATAGCCCATAGCTGGCTCCATGATCATCGTTCTAAGCTCAGACTTTCCCATAGACCACAGCTCCACAGTCACCTGTCACTTGACAGAGACAATCTGGAAACACCTGCCTCTTTCTCCCTTCTCTCCTGAAGCAAGTAGTCATAGACCTGCAGTTTCTTGGTTTCTTTCCAAGTCCTACTGACTTTCGTATAAGATAAAAAGATTAGCTTTAAAATAAGGCCAAGCATGGCTCCCAAGTGTCCTATAAATGAACCCATGTAGTGGACAAAATACAAACTTCTCTAGGGCAGTCCCAGTGAGAATCATTATATAAACATTGCTCTTGTTACAATCATTTTACTGAGGTTTTGTGTGTGAGTGTCTGTGTGTCTGTTTTGCTAATAAAGCAAATCCAGGCTCATCACCCTTCCTGCCGATGCCCCGTACCCTGAGGAATGCCACAGGAACACTTAGGAAGAGGTCAAGAAAGAAAAGAAGCAAGGGGCCTGTGTGATGTGGCCAGTGGCATGGACCCGGGCCAGATATTCATCTAGAGCCCACAGGGCCCTCCCCTTCTGCACTCCCATAGCAGCTAAGGGCTGCAGATCACAGCCCAGAGAGTCTCTGGCTCCCCACCGCCAGTCTCCAGTTCTTGGCTCATCTCTTTGGGGAAAACAGACCTGAAGATTCCCGGCTCTAAGTGTCTAGAGGAGGCACCCAAAGCCATCTCAGCTGCTTTATAGCCTTAACTGTTCCAGGCAGGAAGTCAAGAGGCTCTGCTCTCCCTTAAGCTCCTCTTGTCCCAAGCTTGTTACAAATGACGACGGTATAAAAATAGACGGTGACATCAGACATAGGCTGTCCAAGGACAGGGAACGCTGGGAACTTCCTGTGCCCACCACAGTCTCTGGGGGTCTTGGCAGAGAAGCCCAGTGTGCTAGTACACGCGAGGGGTCCTTGCTGCTGTCCCACCCACCCCCGGCAGCTGCTGTTTCTTTCCTGGTAGTTTTCATGTTGTTACAAATATCATGGCAGTAAGAAAAAATTAAAAATGAAGGAAAATACCCTTTAGACGGCATGCCCCCCTCTTCCAAAATTCTGCAGAGAGAGTTCAGACGCAGCTCCTATCTTGCAGGGTGGGGGCGCACGCCTTTCCCCAGAGATAGCGAGCCGAAGTGACTGGTCCCACTTGAGTTTTCTGTTGGTAAAAGCCTACTTTGAAAGTGTTGGTCATGTAGGTGTGTGTGTGTGGCGATGTTTAGGGCAGGACGGTAGGTTTTGTCATCTTGGACTTCTTTTTTTTATAACAGACCTCTCAGCTTGCGCCAAAAATGTCTCTCTCTGACTCTGGGGACTGGGGCCTCGATATTTCAAACAGCTCCTGAGGCGACTGAGAGGACCTTCTGGAAGTTAATATCCTGAGTATCTCGGAGAGCTGTTTCTCAATGCTCATCATCCTGGTGCTCAAGGCCTGGATGTCCTCCTTGAGCTCGTGCTTCACCTCCTGGACGGCGGCCTGCAGCGTCTGCTCGGGGATGGGGTAAAAGGAGTGCTTGACCTCTGCCAAGATGGGGCTCCGGTCCTGGGGGCTTCTGGCCTCGCCCACGTTGTCCAGACGCAGGTCACTCTTGGTGATGCCGCTGTCGCACGAGTCCGTCTTCTTGAGCGTGGCCTCGCCGGCGGCCTTCGTCCTCTCGGGGAGCGTCTCCATGGACTCGGCCTTGGACACCTTGCTCCAGTCCTCGGTTTTCCCGCAGGCATCCTTGAAGCGGGCCCAGCCCTTGCGCTTGGCGCAGTCGGCCCCGCCGGCCCCAGGCGCCTGCAGCCGGGCGTGATCCAGCCCCGCCGGCGCGGCCGCCGGGAAGGCCACGGGCGTGGCAGGGCTCTCTCGGACGGTGACGACGCTGGCCTTCGCCAGGCCGTGGTGGCTGTGCTCGGTGAGGACGCTGCCCTTCTCCACGTCCAGGTCGTCCAAGTCCCGGCCGCCCCTCTCCGCGGCCAGCCTGGCCTCCTTCTGCTGGCGGAACCTCTGGAAGAGCCGCCGGACGGGGTGGTCGGGCGGCAAGATCAGGGGGGCCTCATTCTTCCGCTTCATGCGCTCCTCCTCCTCCCGTTTAACGTCGCTGATCTTCCGGAACACGATCTGCGGGGAGACACAGTACAAGCCACGTTAACCCAGCTGTGGTGCCAGACCACCTGACCTGCCTCCTGAGAAACCTGTATGCAGGTCAGGAAGCAACTTTTAGAACCAGACATGGAACAACAGACTGTTTCCAAATTGGGAAAGGAGTATGTCAATACTGTATATTGTCACTTTCCTATTTAAGTTATATGCAGAGTACATCATGTGAAATGCTGGGCTGGATGAAGCACAAGCTGGAATCAAGATTTCAGGGAGAAATACCAATAACCTCAGATATGCAGATGACACCACCCTTATGGCAGAAAGTGAAGAGGCACTCAAGAGCCTCTTGATGAAAGTGAAAGAGGAGAGTGAAAAAGCTGGCTTAAAACTCAACATTCAAAAAAAAACACCAAAGATCATAGCATCCAATTCTATCACTTCATGTCAAATAGATGGGGAAACAATGAAAACAGTGACAGACTTTCTTTTCTTGGGCTCCCAAATCACTGAAGCCATGAAATTAAAAGATGCTTGCTCCTTGGAAGAAAAGCTATAACTAACCTAGACAGCATACTAAAAAGCAGAGATATCACTGCTGACAAAGATCCATCTGGCCAAAGCAGTGGTTTTTCTAGCAGTCATGCACAGATGAAAGAGTTGGACCATAAAGAAAACTGAGTGCTGAAGAATTGATGCTTTTACACTGTGGTGCTAGAGAAGATTCTCAAGAGTCCCTTGGACTGCAAGGAGAGCCAACCAGTCCATCCTAAAGGAGATCAGTCCTGGGTGTTCATTGGTAGGACTGATTTCGAAGCTGAAACTCCAATACTTTGGCCACCTGATGTGAAGAGCTAACTCACTGGAAAAGACCCTGATGCTGGGAAAGATTGAGGGCAGGAGGAGAAGGGGACGATAGAGGATGAGATGGCTGGATGGCATCACCAACTCGATGGACATGGGTTTGGGTGGACTCCGGGAGTTGGTGATGGACAGGGAGGCCTGGTGTGCTGCAGTTCATGGGGTTGCAAAGAGTCGGAGACAACTGAGCGACTGAACTGAAGACTGATGCTAGAGAAGACTCTTGAGAGTCCCTTGGACTGCAAGGAGATCAAACCAATCCATCCTCTAAAGGAAATCAGTCCTGAAGATTCACTGGAAGGACTGATGATGAAGCTCCAATACTTTGACCACCTGATGTGAAGCGCTGACTCACTGGAAAAGACCCTGATGCTGGGAAAGATTGAAGGCAGGAGGAGAAGGGGATGACAGAAGATGAGAAGGTTGGATGGCATGACTGACTGAATGGACATGAGTTGGAGCAAGCCCCTAGGAGATGGTGATGGACAGGGAAGCCTGGCGTGCTGCAGTCCATGGCGTCACAGAGAGTCAGACAGGAATGGGCAACTGAACAACAGCACTGGTCCAGGCACCAGTGATGGGGTAAGTCTGGATCCTCCCTAGCCAGACAGTTCCGCCAGCCCACAGGAATGCCTGACGTGTTGGGCATGGGAGGCCCGTGCTGAATCCTGAATAGTGTGGATGGGGAGACAGGATGCCCCAGGGCAGAGGTGGCTGCTGTGCCTTACTCATCTCTCTGGAGATGCCCTGAAGGCTCGCTGAGCAGTGGGGGGAGGCCTTAGTAGACAGTCTGGGAGCTGAACTGAATTGACACCCGGTTCCACAGATTGCAGGGCTTCTTGAGCAGTTGTTTCAAGTTTGTTTGAGAAGGTAATCCTTGTGGGAGCTGAGGTGAGTCAGCACCCTTGACTGCCTCTCCTGGGTTGCATTTCAGGAGGGCCCAGGGAAGCAGGTCCCCGTGACAGGGTCCCCACAGGCCTGGAGGGAGGGGAACCACCTGGAGTCCTGACAGCACAGAGGATGGGAGTCCAGTGGCTTAAAAGGGCTCAGATTGCGGAGTGAAGACATTTATGAATGTCAGTCCTCAGTGGCTTGAGTAAATACAGAGACTGAGGTATGAATCATAGCAAAGTGTAGATGAACCAAAAGAGGTTTTGGTTTTAATTGAATTTAGACATATGTCCCAAATCTGAAACACAGAAGAGCAGAAAGAAAACTCTGCCACTGATCAGCTGTGTGACCTTGGGCAGGTCACATCCTTCCTTGGCTGGACCAGATCAGCAGTTCTCAAATCTAGCTGCACTTCAAAACCACGTGGAGGAGGAGGTGGTCTCTACTGTGGGAGACTGCCCCATGGCAGGGTCAGAAACTGGCATTTGCAGCAAGCTCCCAGGTGCTGCTGACCCAGGCAGCTGAGGCCAGCGCTGCTGACCAGGCTCTCAGAACCCCAGGGCTGACGGCTGGTGAGGTCACTATGCTGTCCTCCGTGTGTGCACCCGCTTATGCCTGAGTGTGGTCACACACCACCGCTGCACCCTCCTCCCCTCCTCCGTGATGCTGAGACTGAGCTGGGTGCAGAGTGGGGTCGTGGGAGAGGAGGAGGAGTGATCCCAGTGAGGCCCCCGTCCCTGAGGATGACTGAAAGGCGACTGACTGGCAGGCTTTGCAATCACTTATGCCACCTTTTTCCTCTGACTGGACAAAAGGCTGGTTTGCTGTCTGGGGTGGAGGACACCAAGCCAAGCAAACATGTGCTGAGCACCTACTGTATGCAAGGCACATACCCATAACCACTCCAGGACAGAGGAAGGCCAGGCCTTTTTGCCCAGAGCTGGAGTCTATGCTAGCACTGACTCAAGCCACTTAAGAGGGACAGAGCGCCATGGGGTCAGGAGGAAGGCCCACCCAAATGTCCCTAAAGGCCCTGGTGACGCTGGTTTCCTCATAGTTTCCTCAGCCACCAGCCCCCTCCACCAGTAGCCCTGCCTGGTTTTATGACAGAGCATAAAGCATGAAGATTAATGAACTTGACCATTTAAGAAGCTGAAGATGAAGAGATATGACAAGGCTTTTTGAAAAAGCTGCTTCTTAACCCCCGCAAGATGGCCATTTTTGTTTGCTGTAGAATCAAATGCTACATTTTTCTCTCAACAGCATCAGGAACATATGGTCCATGCGGACGCAGAGTCTCAGAGGGTGCGGGGCTCCCAAAGAGGCCAAGGTCAGTAATCACTCCCTGAGCTAAGCCTGTGCGCTGCCAGTGCCTGGAGCTAGAAGGGGGGAAAGCAGTGCTGCCTCGAGGTAGACTTGCAGCTGAAGTACAAGGGGCTGAGTTTCCCCGAGAAGGGTCGGGGGGTGCGGGGCGGGTGGAGTCACGTGGAGTGATGGGCAGCAGGAGCACAAGTTTTGGATCCCAGGCAGGCCTAGGACTATGGTCCTCAAGCTTCAGTTTCTTCATCTGTGAAAGCAGATAGCCACCAGGGAACCAGTAGTGCTCAGATGTAGAGAGTCTGCAGTGCAGGAGACTAGGGTCGGGAAGGTCCCCTGGAGAAGGAACTGGCACCCCACTCCAGTACTGCTGCCTGGAAATCCCAGGGACAGAGGAGCCAGGTGGGTTACAGTCCACGGGGTTGCACAGAATCCGATATGACTGAGCAACTGACACTTATTATCATGAGGATGAAGTTGGATAATAGAAGAGTTAAAAAGAGTTCTTGACATTCAGCAGTTGCTGAGTAAATGTATTATGTATCATTCATTATGGGGGCAACCCTTGAGATGACTCTAGAAGTATGAGTTGGAATTAGGAATAAAAGGTGAAAGACTTGGGCAAAGGTGTTCACACGGGGAACAGCGCATGTACTGACACAAAGGTAGAAAGGCCACCCAGCAGAGAGCCATGTCTTCGTGGCAGCAGTCCCAGGGGGAGGAGACGACTTTGTTCAATGTTTGATGTGCTCTATCTCACATCATCCTCTCAGCAGCCCCGGCAGGTGGGGACAACCATCCTCATTTAAATGAAAAAACCAAGCTTAGAAAGGGTAGCTGACCCCCTAAAGGAACTCACAGTTCAGTTCAGTTGCTCAGTTGTGTCCGACTCTTTGCAACCCCATGAATCGCAGCACGCCAGGCCTCCCTGTCCATCACCAACTCCCAGAGTTCACTCAGACTCATGTGCATCGGGTCAGTGATGCCATCCAGCCATCTCATCCTCGGTCATCCCCTTCTCCTCCTGCCCCCAATCCCTCCCAGCATCAGAGTCTTTAACAATCCATGAGGTGGCCAAAGTCCTGGAGTTTCAGCTTCAGCATCATTCCTTCCAAAGAAATCCCAGGGCTGATCTCCTTCAGAATGGACT
>SJYF01000068.1:2444046-2462467 GCA_006410515.1 Procapra przewalskii
ATTGGGAGATTGGGTACACCTGTGGCCAATGCATGTCAATGTATGGCAAAACAAATACAGTATTGTAATGTAGGGAAATAACAATAATAATAAAAATTTAAAAAAAAAGAAATCAATAATTCCAGAACAAAAAAGACAAGCTAACTATCTGAGTGGGAAGATCCAGCCCTCAAAAGGTTAACTGAGGGACACCTGTGAGTCAAAGGACCTTCGGCTGGGCATCACCGGACATCTTCATGCGGCAGGAAGGCCTGTGATCTGTCCTTGCAGTGAGCTGAGCACTCCTAGCGGCACAGCAGACACAGGCTTCACCAAGCCATCCACAGCCACTCATGGGGTCCCTGCCATGGCTGGGAAAGAGTGTGGCCTGGCTTATTCGCAAGAGAGATGCAGGGTCGCCAGCCTCCATGGGCTATCTGTGACCCTGTCTTTAGCAATGTGGTAGCAGCTGTCAGCAGTCACCATTCACTGAACAGACCTTATCTGATTTCAGCCCTACGAGTCTATGAGTTTCACACTATAATCTCCAGTTTGTGCTGTGTTTCATCACTTAGTCACGTCCACCTCTTTGCAACCCCATGGACTATAGCCTGCCAGGCTCCTCTGTCCCTGGGGATTCTCCAGGCAAGAATACTGGAGTGGGTTGCCATGCTCTCCTCCGGGGATCTTCCCAACCCAGGGACTGAACCCAGATCTCTCGCATTGCAGGCTGATTCTTTTCCATCTGAGCCACCAGGGAAGCCCAGTGTACAGGCAAGAAAAAATAAGACCCAGAGAGGCTGGGCAACTTTTCCAAGGTGATTCTTTGAATATGGTAGTTCTCAACCAAGGCTTACCCTTAAAACCCCAAATCACAGTGCCCAGGCTACATGGTCAGCCAATTAAATGAGAATCTCTGGGGCAGAGTATATTTAAAGCTCCCCAGATGAGTCCAGTCCCCTCACTCTCTGCTTTTTTGCCATTCTCCCTTTGTCCTACCAAGTTTTGCGTGGTTCTATATACACTTTTCTGGTGGTCAGGAACTCCTGCCCGCTCTCAGCTGTGTTCTGCAAGATCTTCTGTGTCTGGGAGGTGTATTCCTGACGTAACCATGGAGAGAGATGTACTCCAAGTCCACCGGCTCTCCTGCCCTCCTGGATCTCCCCCAGATGACTACAGTGAGCAGCCACGGGCCTAGTACTGGATTGGCCAAAAAGTTTGTTCAGGTTTTCCGCCCACTCTTATGGAAAAACCCAAGTGAACTTTTTGGTCAGCTCTACAAATAGTAGGATTGGGATTTCAGTCTGATTCCAGGCCTTTGCTTACTCTTCTCTGCAATACTGCCAACCGTGAAGTAATAATCCAGAATTTTTTTTTTTCCAAGTCATCAAATGGCTTTCACACTGGACACATTGGGAGACCTGAGATTCAGAAAAAGGAAATCTCATTTGACATCATGTTGACTTTCCTTATAAATAGGATTAAAAACAAAACAGAACAGGCTGAGGGCCAAGAGCCTCCTATGCAGCAGAGCGCACGGGCTTTGCGAACAGGACTTTTCAGACATTCAGAATGTTTTTCTTTTACTGTCCAGTTCTGGCCACATACTTCTGGAAGGCTGAGCTGGAGTTTGACTTTAGGGTCTCAAGCTGCCTTCTGGGGCTCACAGTGAGCGTGCCGACTCACGAAGGTGCCCATGACCAACGTCATGCTCATATCTCATCTGCTCAGACAGATGGGTCCTGTCTGCCAGTTCCAATGAATGCCTCAGTTAAGGGCACTCATTTTCTAGGGCAAAATCATCAGGATTTAAACATCCTCCGCCGAGTGCCATGTGGAACAGAACATCCCATCTTCGTGACTTTTCCTGTCATAAGGAAATGATGGAAAATACTTTTTCATATTAAAAACGTTTGCTTTTCTGAGGATGAGAGCCACCATGGCCACTTTAGCTGAGACAGCTCGTTTGGGTTGTAGAATAAAGACTTGCATAACTAGAGCCTTCAGCCTGCCCTCCAGTTAACCCTTTCCTCTTTACCCTCTAAGATTATAGCTTATAATTGCCTAAAGCCTCCCTAACAGTTCATCATATGCAACTTCTGTTCTCACTAGCCATCGCCCATAGCTGTACAACACAGATATATTTTGCTGCCTGAGTATTTTTAAACCCTTCAATAATACATATTAGGTTCCATCTTATAGGGGAGTATAAGGTACTCCTTTAGTTCCCATACATTTATCCAAGATATATTTACTGAGTAGCCTTCCTATGCTAGACATGACCCGAGATACTGGGTGAAAAACACCAGTGAGCTCCAGCCTCTAACCTGAGCAAGCTTGCAGCCCAGTGGGGAAGTTGGACACATAAAAGGCAAGTAAAGCCCAACGTGGTGGCTGCATGGTGGACCCACTGGTACCTCACTTAACTCAGCTGGGGAAGAAGGGGTGAAGGGTGACAGAGAAGGGCCCCTGAACAAAAGGAAATCTAAATGAAGGAAATCTGCAAAGAGACATCAAATATGATCAAGAGCTGAACGACCAACTGAAGAAACTCACTTTTGCAGGGCAGTCAGGATAGCATTTGCTTCATTCAAATGTTTTAAGTCATCCTAAAGGCCCCTCACAAAATGTCTTTCAGCCCTTTCTCTCTCCTAGTCCCCTGGGTCGAATCCCACACCACTACTCACTGTTCCCCAACCAGACCATGTGCATTCATTCATACGTTTCTGTTCTTGCCGAGCCTGTGATCTTTGTTAGGAATGCTCATTACTCCTCTCGGTTCAGTGGGTGCCTATGAACCCTACGAGGTCCAGTACAAATGTCACCTTCTCTGTGAAGATGTCCCTACCTCTGGGCAATCACAGTACATGTGACATTATATTACAGTTATCTGATTGCCTCTCTAGGCTGTATGTTTCCAGAGGACAGGGTGCATGCATGCTGTCTCTCCAGTCGTGTCCGACTCTCTGAGAACCTGTGGAATGAAGCCTGCCGGGCTCCTCTGTCCATGGGATTCTCCAGGCAAGAATACTGGGGTGGGCTGCCATGCCCTCCTCTAAGGGATCTTCCTGACCCAGGGATCGAGCCTGCATTTCTTTCGTCTCCTACACTGGCAGGAAGGTTCACTGGGACCACCTGGGAAGTTCCAGAGGACAGGAACCGCGTCTTAATCATTCTCACATGCCAACTGTTTGTAGCCAGGAGACACATCATGTGCCTTCTTTTTGACAAAGGAATGAAGGAACAAAGCAAAACATTAAAAATTTGCATGAGGGACCTTTCTCTCCTCTGTTTACTCTCCCCTATTCATTCAAGTGTGCAGGTTCCAACACAGGCAGCCCTACCCAACCCTCAGTAGAGAGGTGGATATGGAAACCCTCCCCATGCTTTTCACCATAAACGCAGTGAGAAACCAGAATGAGCTCGGGGAGGCTGAGGCCATGGCTTTGTCATCACACTCAGACTGGTCCAGCCACTAGTCAGCATGTGTGATCGGGTCAACCAGTGGTGGTCCAGTGGTTAGGACTTGACCTTCCAATGCTGGGGGTAGGAGTTCGATCCCTAGTTGGGGAGCTAAGATCCCACATGTAGTGGGGCAAAATTAAAAAAAAAATCAAACAAAACAGAAACAATATTCTAACAAATTCAATAAAGACTTTAAAAACAGCCCACATCAAAAAAAAGTTTTAAATAAGATAAATAAACAGACCAAAAACTCACAGGAACTAAGACAATTCAAAGGTAGAAGCACAGTCTCCTTAGCACAGGCTAATATAGGGGTGACTTAACAGGAGGGCACCGGTATCAGCTCCTGGCAAGTCAGGTAGAGGCACTAACTTCTGAAAGGATGGCTCATTTGGCGATCGGCACGTGTGCAGTTGCGCCATAAGCAGACAGAATGGGGAGACTTGGAAGCAAGCTGATTATTCATGAATCTAATCACAAGTAGCAGCTTAAGAGAGGCCCTCCTGAGATGCCTGTAATAATTCATGCTGAGGACGGAGGGAGCCCTGCCAAGTTGGCATCTGGACCTTGAGTATCACGGGGCTCAGGCTAGCGTGTGGTGACTCATCAGAGGCAGGCCAGCTCAACTCGTTAGAGCCAGTGCCGACAGGACCAAGGTCAGGGTCGGGCCTTCTCAGGCCACAGCGAGGCACACTTTGCTGTGGCCAGAGCCTGCATCCTTTTATCCAAGCCAAGCACTCCAGCATTCCTCTCATTTGAAAGACAGCAACTTCAGAGGCAGGATGAGGTGATTAAGGAGATGGATTTAACAAAGCATGTTCCTACTCATACACTGCACTGAGCCTTCAAACAAGCTGAGTCAAGGGATTAAATGCCCAATGTTTAGGGACCCAGACAGCGCCCAGGAAGTGTGCAGGGTCAGCCTACTCTCCTCTATTCATTCAAATGTGCAGGTTCCAACACAGACAGCCCTACCCAACCTTCAGTAGAGAGAGAGGTGGATATGGAAACCCTCCCCCAGGCTTTTCACCATAAACACAGTGAGAAAACCTCAGCTCAGGGAGGCTGAGGCCATGACTTGGTCATCACGCTCTGTCTGGTCCAGCCACTAGTCAGCATGGGTTACAGGGTCAACCATGGTTAATGATGAGGAATGATAATTTATGTCTTGATGCTGTGTAGGGTTAGGAAGGGCACAAAGACTTTTCATGCTCTACTGTGAGATGCCTGTACTGCAGAAGAAACTATTCTGGTCACCAGAACAGACAGAGGTGGGCATTTCAAAGAGGAAAAGACATGTGTCTTTCAATACAGAAGCCCTCGTTTTGATTGGCAAAATCAAGGCAGGTTCCCATAGAGTCTTCTACATGGTAAGTTTGTGACAGTTCCAATGTGCACACAGAGGCTTCCCTTACTCAAGAAGCCCATAAGGCACAGAAACAGAGCCTCTAGTTAACTTTTCGTTGTCCGGGATGAAATGGTGCAAGGGGTGTGTGCAACTATAGGTATGAGAACAAGCTGAGATATTGATAATCTAAAAAAAAAGAATCTAGATGCTCTGCCACCAGATATCAGACATTATCCTGACTTCAAACAAAACAAACTCCTTTCAATCAAAGCATGAGAGAGTCTGATTCTTTGAAAATGACTTGACAAGCCTTCTCTGGAGTCTGGCTTCCGCTGGCCTGCAAGAGCCAGGTGCATTTTCATCCTCCCAGTATCCAAAATAGTCCAGAAGATGGTTATGGGATAGGAAGCAGCAAAACACTTAAAAACAAAGCCCCCTGGAAGCCTGTCTCCTGTCTCTAGGGATTTGATGGTCCTCCAATCAAGCGACTGATTTGAACCACAAAGCAAAGTGAAACAACTGTGGATAGACTACTCTAAAGGATAACAAAGGAGGCTTGGAGGTTCTAAACTTATATTCTCTATGGTCAGAGACCATGTGCATCACAGTCAGCTGGTATGTGATTTAAATGCGTTAAATGTGTTAAAATGCACACTCTTGGGGAACACCCCATATCTACTGAATCTTAATCTCTAGGGGTTGGCACGAGAGGCTACATTTTAAAATAAGCTCTTCAGGAACGAAAGTTGGCAGACAACTTCTCCAAACCACAATGAACTGCGGTCTAAGGGTCTGAAGACTATTGGTACCTTTGTCCTAGTTCTGATAAGCTCTGTGTTCCGAGATTGAGTTTGTGCCATTTTTATTGATAATTTCATAGCCTGAGCCCATTTTAAAGAGACTGTGTCTGCTCTTCCCAGTGTCTGGCACTTAAAGAATTATCAGTGAATGGTGGTGGAATAGGTGACTAGATTATATGAGTAGGTCACATATAGAACAGGTTACTGGATGAATGAAATAATGAACAATGGAGGCTACTAGGGAAATAATAGATTTCAACATAGTAATTACCAAACATGAACCTGGAGTGAATTTTTTGCCTTGATCACATGGAAATCATAGATAAATTTCTCTCTGGTCATTCCATGTCATGCAGTTGAAACAGGAAAAGAAATAGTGCAGACCACTGGTTTGAAGTATGTGTGCAGGCGTGCGCCGCGTGCATGTGCACCCACTCACAAACACACAGCTAGGGGTCTAGCTGCCACATTCAGTACTGATCAATTCAGCCGGCAGAGCCAGCTGCCAATGTATTTACAATGGAAAAACAGCCCTGGGGCCTTCCCTGGTAGCCTAGTGGATAAGAACCTGCCTTGCAACTCAGGGGACACAGGTTTGATCCCTGGTCAGGGAACTAAGATCCCCATATGTCATGAAGCAACCAGCCCATGTGCTACCACTGCACCACAGTGAAAGATCCTGAGAGCCGCAATTAAGACCCCACACAACCCAGTGAATAAATATTCAGAAAAGAGCAATTCAGCCTTGGGTAGACAGCCCTTTAGGCAGGAAGTGCAGCCCTGCATCTTGATGGCTTTGCCCTTAACCTGGGGGCAAAAACAGAGTTTGCAGGTTATCTGCTAGGCTGGCCTTTGGCTCTTCTTTGGTCCTTAGCCATCTGTATCCCAATCTGCCAAAGAGCCTTCACTGAGAGTTTTCCTGTTCAAGGCATCACCTAGAGCAATTCAGATGTGGTCCCAGCCCCCCAGGGACTCACAAGCCAAAACAAGTACAGCCAGGTGAGAACAAAAGGCTACCAGATTGAAAGGAGAGCTCAAAGTAGACAATAATGTGGCTGAGGTTGGATTATAGAGAGACTGAGAAGCTAGGCTTTGATTTTGGCAAAAAAGGGTTAGGAGAAGGATTCACTTCTCTCCAATCACTCTGTATTTTAAAATTCCCCAGCTTTCCCAGAGGGGAATGGCATTTAGAACACAAGGTACATTTATAAATCAAAAGATCAAATCATGTATGGCATAAGCCAACATAATATTATAAAGTAATTATCCTCCAATCAAAAATATATTTAAGAAAAGATCAAATCAATCATAATAAGTGGTTTCTTCTTTAGGTTTCCTTTCATTTCGCATTTCCTTATTTATCCTGCTAGTGGTCTGAACTTTGGTTAAGAGAGTCTCAAGAAAAGATTCACCTGTCTTTCCCACACACTTCGAATTCAAAGGGAAACTTCAGGTGGAAAAACCTCAAATCTAACATTAACTACTTCGAGGAATAGTGTCTCCCTAGGCAGTCAGGGATGTTCACACTCACTGTGCAATGCACACGCCCAATCCCACCCGCTCCACTGGCGAGCTGTACTTCCCCATTTCTCTCCATCAAGAAGGAAAGCTGAAACATGAATGAGTGAAATGGCATGACTATAGGCATAATCCTGAATGCAGTATAATATTTTAAAGGAAATCATCTGAAAATAATTATTTTTGACTGTCATTCATGATAAGTTGCTTTCAAAACAGCTCATAACTTATTGGGGAAAAGAAATCGATCTGTCTTACTCAGTAACAGATGGAATACTTGTTTCCCAGGGCGTGGAAAAAAAATGAAAATTCCTAGCGAACTGATAAGACCCTTCCCCCTGTATAAAGATGGGGCTTCCTTCAAAAACATGTTATCAGTGCCCTACAAATAGCTTTCCAAGTTTGCAAGTGCAGAGTTAAGTCAACATCAGTGCATTGTACTGTAGCTTGGCCATATCACCATCTTTGAGACTTACCCATTAGCTGAAGAATAGCTAAAGAATATCCATTGTCTTTTTGCCCACCCCACCCTCTTTTATGGATACAGACAACTGATCTGGGCCTGGTGAGGCCAGGAAAGGAAGAGAGATTGGAGAGGAATGGAAATTGGAGAGTCCCCCAGCTTCTAGTTGGGCCCTCCCTATTTATTCGTACAGGCATTTCGCACCACAGCCAAAAGTCTTACTCTAAAATAAGGGTCCGTCCTCTTATTTTCCAGAGCAACTGTGACACAAAGGTAAGATAGATTAAAATAGTTGCATCTGCCAAGTGCTGAGGATAGTCTCTGGCCCACAGTAAGAGCTGTGCGTTTGCTATTACAGCGATGACCACAGCTCCAAGCTACAGCTGAGAAACATCACTGCCTAAGATTAGGCAGGAAAATAATACAAATTCTCTTCTTTCCAAAAGGCAAGTGGTACCAGTTCTCAAAGGGACATGCTGCTGCTGCTGCTAAGTCGCTTCAGTCCTGTCCACTCTGTGCAACCCCATAGACGGCAGCCCACCAGGCTCCCCCGTCCCTGGGATTCTCCAGGCAAGAACACTGGAGTAGGTTGCCATCTCCTTCTCCAATGCATGAAAGTGAAAAGTGAAAGTGAAGTTGCTCAGTCATGTCCGACTCAGCGACCCCCCTGGACTGCAGCCTACCAGGCTCCTCTGTCCATGGGATTTTCCAGGCAAGAGTACTGGAGTGGGGTGCCACTGCCTTCTCCGCAAAGGGACGTGGTCAGAGCTAAACTCCTGGTTATCAAAGCATAGCTCATCTAACCCAGAAAGAGCTCTTGATTGAAAAGTGCAAAAAAAGGAGTGAAATGGCCTAAGTCATTCACCAGGTGACTTGGGTACCATGGCAACTTCTTTGCAAGTCATCTTTTTAAGGACAGCAAACGGCTTTGAGATGAGAAGCAGCTGAGTGATAACACTAGTTCATTTCTTACCTCTGACAGCCTCCAATTTTGAGTGTATCTAGTCATCAGTGATGAAACACGCCAATATTTCCTATGCTTCTCTAACTTGTCCCACTGCATTTCTTTTGGTGTCTTATGACTTTGAAGGAAAGTCACGGGGTAAGTAGGGGCAGGATGGCTTTCTGAGAAGGCAGGAAGTGTGACGTGGCAGGAAATAAAAATGAATTCAAACAGTCTAGATTCCTGGCCTGGCCTCCAGGGCTGCCTGGACCTGCAGAAAGCCTCTTATCCAGGCATGAGCCCAGCAAACTCTTGTGTTTAATCCTTTTCCAAAGATGCTTCAAACAGTTTGGAATGCTCATGTTGCCTACTCATGCTCCATCACAATCAAACCAAGTGGCTTTCCATTTTCAACTGTGATCTGCAATATACTCAGCGGCCATTCTAATCCTCTCCCCTGGACACTATCCAAGCAGGCACCTGGACATTTCTCTTACGTGTCCTGTCTTTTTTTCATCTTTATTAACTTCTCTGTCACAGAATCAACTGTGTTGTAAACAACAGAATCCTCATCTTTAATAAAGGAGAATTAAAGACATAGGAGAAATATATATATTATATGTATATGTGGGTTTTGTTGTTTATAAGACAGTTGAATCTATGACAGAGAAGGGGCCAACTGATTACAGAATAGAGAGAGAAGATTTGAGAGTTGTCTCTGCCCTGTTATATTCTTGTGTTTTATCTTTCCAACCACACTGCACACTTTTTAAGAGCAGAAATGATGCTGAAGTATTTCTAGCTCTTCCATCACTTTCCCTCCCTTCCTATGAAATATTTGTAGTTACAGTAATAATGTGTACATGGCTCTTTGCATTTTATAAAAGGCTCTAACTCTTGGGATAAAACTCTTTTCTGCCATTTACCCCAGAGACATTAAGAGACCTTCCCATGTCAGTACTACCCAAAGCAATCTGCACATGACCACATTATCACATTATCACATTACCAGGTAGGAGGGGCAGAGTCAGCACCTGGCCCTAGGTGGTATGGCCTCAAAGCCTGCATACTGAACCATCACTATACAGCCCCTCACAATGGTGGGCCCACTCCTCTTTTTACTCTATCAGAAGACCTTCTTTTTCCATACACCATTTATTTACAGAGGCTTAAAAGAGTGAGCTCAACAAAGGAGCACGTTACAGTAAGGAGAGGAACTTATTTCCAGTTACCAGGGGAAATTTTATGAAAGAGGTAGGCTTGTTAAAAAATGCCATAAGCCCTTTGAAAAACAATGGATGGTGTAAATTCACTTTAAAATTACCCCTTTCAAAACATATATGTTGCTGTTCAAATACACAACTGTCCAGGGAGGCTCGGGTGGACTTCTCAGGTAAAGTAACAGAGCGCCAGGTACATGTATTAAACCCACAGACCATAATCTGAGCAAACACCGAGCAAGCGAGAGGACTAGTACAGGAAAAGCCAGTCCTGCCTGATCCTGCTCCTGGGCCAGGTGGTGCCTCACCACCATGCCCAGGAGGAGAGAGAGCATACCTTTTATCTCAGCTACTTCTGATTTCCTCTGCAGAGCTGACTTGGGGCAGGTTGTAGCAGATGAACACTCTCCTGGAGCCCAAGGCCCGGGGTGCCCAGTGCCTTGGCATCTCAGAATCATTTGGGAGCTCATCAGAGGGAGCTCAGGCCAGGAGTGGCCATAAGAACATTGAAAATAGTGGCAGATGCTCCTTCCACTATGAGGCCACAGACCTGAGAGGAGCGGGCTAGCTGAGGATAAATTCCGCTCCACTCTCACAGGTAACCAGGAAACCCTGTGTGGGCTCCTCCTGTGATGCGCCACTATCAGCCCAGCAGCCTCATGTTCAGAAGCCAAGTGGCCCACGGAGAGGCCATGAGTGTGGCAGGAGCCGTGCCCAGGGAGGTGTGGGTCAGACAAGACAGGGCACATTTGCTGCACAAGCGCGCGAGTTTTTTCCAGCCACTGGAGTCTGCCCTGCCCTGCCCTTGCACAACTCGTACAGCAGAGCATCCTTATCCTGTACTCAGCCACAGCCTGGCCATCTCTTATGTGTTCAAGGCTCAAGGGCAGAGCTCTTCTAACTGCCTTCTAGGACAGAACTCCCTTCAGCCGTCAGCACACAGGAGGCCCAACACTTTGGTGATAGCTCATTCAGAGTGCAGGGTGCAGCAGCTCTCTGAGTCAAATCCTTCAGATGCCCAGGGCACTTCTATCTGTCAGAGTTGAAGAGACAAGCTTTTTTTCTACTTGGCTTTTGGTGACAGAAGAACCAGGAGGTCAAATCATCAATTAAATGAAGCAAGCTAAATGTGAAACAAAGTATCATTTGACAGGGCCTAATTTTTCCTTTCTTTCTTGCCTTGAGTTTTTGAGAGAATGTACCTCTTTTCCTTCCAAGAAAGTTGTGCAAATTGTATAAAGATTTTCTGAGTAAGACTTCAGTCAAGTGAGCTTATGTTTGGAAAATGTTCTGACTTGGGAAAGAAGAAGCAAAGCTCACGGGAACTTGGCTAAGGGTTGGAATTTACGTGAAGGTTAGTCCGGACTATGGGGGTGGCTACAAGGCAGCCCAACACTTGTCAGTTCCATGCATTTGAAGTAGGAGATCTGGGAGCCCCACAAGGTTCCCATCACCCTCAATTACTTTCCATACCAACCTGTCAAAAAAGCCTAAAATATCACACTACTTACAAACAATTGATAACATTTTGCATTAACATTTATGTTTTAATTTGAGCAAATTCAAGATATCACTATAGGTAGTAAAATAGCATTGCCTCCTGAGATGGGTAAGCCACACCAACCATGGGCAGATACCAGGGCTCTCTTGATGAACTTTGTTGCCTAAGAGGAAGACCTCACATGGCTCGCAGGGAACAGGACACAGATGCTTCTGAAGACAGCAGATTTGGGCAGGGCTGTGAAGAGAGAGACAGGAGTCGGGGGTGGGGGGGTCCAAATCGGTTTGAGGTACAAAGCAAAGAGGGGAAGATCACGAGAGGAGAAGGCAGAAGGACAAGTCTTAGCCTCTTCATTGTTCTGCCCTGTGCAGGCTCTGGCCATAAACACTCTTGCCGCTTAGCCCCAAAAGGTCAGTGCCTGGAGTACCTTCTACGAATCTATTTCTCACATTTCAGAATTCATACTCAGCTCTCCTAGAGTCAATAACAAATCAGTCCTGGCTCAGCCAGCTCTGTCCGTGGGGCCCCCAGATCAGGTTCAACATGGATGGACCTCCATAGTGTCATACTGAGTGGAGTAAGTCAGACAAAGACAAATATGATATCACTAATATGTGGAATTTTAAAAATGGTACAAATGAACTTATCTGTGAAACTGATATAGAGTTATAGATGTAGAAAACAAACATGGTTACCAGGGAGTCGTGAGAGTAGGCGTAAATTGGGAGACTGGGATTGATGTATACACACTACCATATCTAACATAGATTAATAATAAGAACATAGTGTATTCAGCACAGGGAACTCTACTCAATACTCCTTAATGGCCTAGATGGGAAAAGAATCAAAAGAAGACTGGATATATATTATAGGGGCTTCCCTGGTGGCTCAGAGGTTAAAGCATCTGCCTCCGATGTGGGAGACTCGGGTTCGATCCCTGGGTTGGGAAGATCCCCTGGAGAAGGAAATGGTAACCCACTCTAGTATTCTTGCCTAGAGAATCCCATGGACAGAGAAGCCTGGTAGGCTACAGTCCATGGGGTATCAAAGAGTTGGACACGACTGAGCGACTTCACTTCACATATGTATTATATAATATATATAAGTGTGGCTGCGTAAATGATTCACTTTGCTGTATATTTGAAACTAACAAATTATAAATCAGCTATACTCCAATAAACATTTTTAAAATAAATAACATGGGGGGAAAAGGAATCATAGCCGTAATAAAAACAGCCCTTCAAATTTACATTTCTATCATTATTTATATTGAATTCCAAAGGATGATGAACTTACAAAGCTGATGGACTGGGGAGTCGTGGTAACTGTCCCACTCCTCGGCTGATCCCAACTACTCTGAGGCAGTCCCCACCTGCAGAGACCCCATTAGACGTTGCTTCTTTTGGGGGGATCAGAACGATAGTTTCCTGAGCTTCTTAAACCTTCCTACCAAAATGTTCCAGAAAGGGCAGGAGGTGACAGGGAAAAGAGAGGTCCAGCTCAAGGCCCATCAAAAAAACCATTTTTTTCTTTCATCATACATTTATCTTATAATTAGACAAAGTTCACATCTACTATAAAAAGCATCTGCTTTTATTCTTACATAATTCTCCCCCCAACTCCGAAATTTCTGGGTACAATGGATGCTCCAGTAAGCAGCTGTTTGGAACAGAGACAGGGACCTCTCTGGGTGACTAAACCTTCTTTTTTGCCATCTGAGCCACATGTGGGCAGAAGCTAAGTCCTGTGACAAGGGGGCACCAGCAAAAACTGCAAGCCTTGACTCTGCAGTGACCCACCAGCTCATGAGGCCTCTTAGGACCTGGAGAGGGCGACCATTTAAACACAAAGCCCACAAAGCTGGTTGAAGGATGAAAGGAAATGATACATGTGACACGCTCCATGCTAGGCACTCAAGAAATGTTAACTATTAATATTTCTCTTCCTCCTATCTAGTTAGAAAAGACCACATCCTTCCCCTAGTTACAGCCCTTTAGAGAGCCCGCAGGCTACAAGGCTCTTCACGATGGGCCACCACCAAAGCCTCTGGGCTCATTTTCTGCTTCTATCCCCAGTCACTCATGCTTGGACCCCACCATTTAGTCTGGGATGATTTGCAGTCCCCATACGTCTGTGTTCTTTCACACCCCGGGGTCCTGTGGGTTCTGAGTGCTCTCCCTGGAAGGCCTCCCTAGAGCCCCCCATTCTACCTGTGACTCCCCTCACCTGATCAGACTCAGAGGAGGCAGCGCCCTGTCTGTGAGAATTCTCAGCCCCTCGAGCCTCCAGGGACCTAGTGTCTGCCTCGAGGCAGCAGGCATCATGCTGTCTGTCCATCTCATCTTTCAAGTGTCCTGCTCACAGGGGAGTAAGACTTCATCCCTCCATGCCTTGTCTACACAGAAGACACTCAACAAGCATTGATGAATAAAAGCATGTGTGTGGGCTTGTGCGTGGGAGCATGAATAATGTGGGGGATGGGGTGGTGGGTGCCACAGAAGATGGGGGATATACTTGCCCAGTACTGGAGCCTGGACATGGGCTGTCACGACCCCTTAGCCCAGCGCTGTGGGTAAGAGGGCCACCAGAAATGTTTCTATATCTTGACTGCAGTGGATAGAGAGTTTTATTTGCCTAAATCTAACTATACCATCTTCTCCCTAACAGCTAAGTACCAAAATCCAGGAGACACACATGGGCGCACGCAGGCACAGTTCCTACCGCTAGCTATTTCCTGCCACTTCAATTTTGCCAAAATGCTTTCCTTACTCCCGCATGGGCATTTTGTTCAAAACTTTGTATTTTTTCATTTTAGTCATTGTCATTATCTTATCCATTTTGCTTCCTGAAAGTTGTGTTTTATCTTATGGTCTTTGTGTTATCTTATCTATCTTTTAACTTTAGATTTTTAAAAATCAGGTTCTTCGGGGAAGGGAGCAGCTTCAAGGTACCTTAGGACCAGGACACAGAGGTCCCATGTAGTCTGTGCCTTTGGGGATTCCCAGATTCATAGGAAAGACATAAAAACAAACCCTAAAAAAGATGATATATCAGCTCTCAAAAGGCACACAAAAATGGGTCCTAAATAGTCTCCAGCACCTCAGCACCCGGGCCGAATGGAGATGAGTGGAGGAGGAAGCTGGACAGGCAGCGGCGGTCAGGGTAATCTCTCACATGGTCATGGGGTCCTCCCAGATTGTCTAGGCTGTAATTCTCTAGCTCACCCTCTTCCTGGGTTTTTCACACAGCACAGGCAATCACTAGGCAAGATTACAAGGGGTGGGGCTCACCCAAGGGTATTTATCCCCTCCCTCCCAGGCATCATCATCATTTACACTGAATTACATGATTCAGCACTTCCTAAAGGAGGTTGCAGCCATTATCTGATACAGGACCAACGCAAGGAAAGAAAGGCATCCTGACAGCCAAGAGTGGGTCAGATCTTTCCTTTCCAGCCTTCCCATGCCCTGACACCTGGATTCCTACCAGAGGATTTTCGGTGGGAGGGAGGGAGGGAGGAAGAGAAGAGTGCTCGCTGGGCAGCCAGCAGCCCCAGCCACAAGCGTCTGCACTCGATGCTGGTGGGAAGTGGTCTCTGCTAACTGGTTCAGAGAGACAGCAATGATGATGATGAAAGACAACCGAAGGGAAGAGACTGAAGGGAAGAAAGTCATCAGTGCGTAATGAGAAGGGGGGCTCTTCTAGACATGGTGGATGTTTTTATTACTTTTCTCCGGGAACAAAAGACGCCATAATTGTCTGCTATCTTACCTCTTAGCATGTAGAATTACAGACATTAATCCTTCGTTCAAGTAGTATTAGGTCAGTTAACATTTATGCTCATCTACTCAGGGTGGGGCTAGTGGTAAAGAACCCACCTGCCAAGGCAGGAGATGTAAGAGACATGGGTTCGGTCTCTGGGTTGAGAAGACCCCCTGGAGGAGGTCATGGCGATCCACTCCAGTATTCTTGCCTGGAGAATCCCATGGACAGAAGAACCTGGCAGGCTACAGCCCATGGGATGGCAAAGAGTCTGACATGATCGCAACAATTCAGCACATGCTCAGGGTGGAGACCTCTTTTCTATAGGTACTTACTCCCCAAGTCATCTCATACTCATATGTCATCCAGTCTGGTGGCTTTGGATAGATAGGTAGGTCTCAAATTTACATAGCCTGTCCAAAATTTCCTTTTGATCTCCGAGTCTGAATTCTCAACTCCACCTGCCCTGACACATCCCTCATACTCGATCCTCTAGAAGTCTTTGTCAGCTTAGTAACGACTCCTTTCTTCCATTTAATCAGGCCAAGGCATTGCAGATGTCCACCACCCTGTCTCATCACCCCACAGGAAATCTGTTACAGCATCCAACCACTTCTCCTCAGCACCTCTGCTGCTCCCATCCTGCGCTACGTCACCATTATTTCTTATCTGAACTATTACAGTGCTCTCCTTACTGATCTCCCTGCTTCCACTTCTGCCCTACTTTGTTCTCAAACTAGTTATCAGATTGAGGCTTTCATGTTAAGTCAGAGCACATGACCCTCCTGCTTGAAGCCCTCCAACAGTTCCACTGCCCTAGAGTAAGGGTCACCACCCACATACTGCCCTACAGGGGTGAGCCTGCCGCCCCCACCTCTCTCATTTCGTCTGCAAACTCTCCTCCCACTCATCCACCCCAACAATCCTGGGCTCTGTGTCTCCTCTTGGATGCCCCAGGGCCTCTGCACTGGCTGTTTCTTCTGTGTAAATCCTCTTCCCCAGACAGCTACAGAGCCTACTGTCTCACATATCTGAGTCTTTCCTCAAATGTTCCCTAATCTGTGTGACAGCTTCTTTGACCACTCTGTATCAAGCGATCCATGAAGGTGCTAATTTTGTTCACTGATATATCCCTGACATACCAAAGACACTCATTTCATGCTTCTGAACAATGAGGAAATGGAGCTAAAGATGGTCATGTGATCCAAGCTTGGGCAACTGGCCTTTCTCTCCTGGGTCTGTGAATCTGGAAGGATGGTGGGATGGAAACATGTCCTGGAGTGTATTGATCCCAGCAGTGGGGCCCTGACAGTCTTTGCCTGATACCTGGCCTGTCCTGGATCCATCTTTTTCTCAGCCTGATTCTGCATCAATACTTCGAATTCCGTGAGTTTCTCTACCTCCTTCCAATAAATTCTCTCCCCTTTTCAAATTAGCCAGTGTCATTTTTCCATTACATGCAACTTAACAACTCTAACTGATGGGCCATCTCATTTCCCAATTGTTGTTTTCTCCTGTTCTGGGTTCTATAGCCACTCCGTAAAAGTGATACGTGTTTCAGGAGAGTTCCAGCCAGACTAGTCTTGTTATTGACATTTTATGACTCCCCTAAAATCCCACTATTGTACTAAAAATAATACTGACAGGTTCCCATATTCCTTTATAGCTCAAAAATATAGGTTAACTTCTTATTTTACTGAAAAGAAAATGGAAGCCCAAGAAATGAAGTGGCAGATTGTGTGAAAAGAGAGTCTAGAGTTTAATGTTTGGTTGCTAAAGAAAGAAAACAATTCAGAGGGAGAGTGGCCAACTCTGTGCTCAAAAATGCTCATTCTCAGTCCTGGAAAATGCTAGAACAGTGCAGTCAGTCATCATCCTGCACAGTGTCCATTCCTCCTGAATCACAGTTGCTGGACTACAATGCACCCTGCCCCCGCCATAGCTGAAGGCCCCCATTAGAGTGCATGGTTTGCTTTCTGCCCTTTGCAAGGCCGCGTCTGCCCGTGGAAAATCCTCAAAGATGATGCTCACCTGGCAGGACCACCACGAGCCAGTCTGTTCAGCTGATCCTGTACAATTCCTCTGACATCACCAGGCTTGTTTTCATTGGAAGGAGAGCAGTAGGGGTCAGGGAGAAAGAAATGCTGATAAAAGCTCTTTAACATTCTGGCATGAGTGCCCAGGGATAGCGTTTCTCAGCTCTAACTAAACATGCTTGCAGTTTTGCTTGGACATTGGCCATAGGGCCTTAGCCAAGATGAATCTTCAGTCTAAGATAACTGGAAGTTCAGTGTGTGCACACTTAGTTGCTCAGTCATGTCCTACTCTTTGTGACCCCATGAACTGTAGCCCACCAGGGTCCTCCATCCATGGGGATTCTCCAGGCAAGAATACTGGAGTGGGCTGCCATGCCCTCCCCCAGGGGATCTTCCAGACCCAAGGATCGAACCCAGGTTTCCCACATTTCAGGTGGATTCTTTATCATCTAGCCACCAGGGAAGCCCATGAATACTGGGGTGGGTAGCCATTCCCTTCTTCAAGGGATCTTCCCAACCCAGGAACTGAACCGGGGTCTCTTGCATTGCAGGCAGATTCTTTACCAGCTGAGCTACCAGGGAAGCCCAGAAGTTCAGAAGTTATCTTAATCGAATGACAAACAGTTGATCAGCACCCTGGACAGTGTTCTCCAGGAGCCCAAGGAGGGTTGGGCTGAACCTGAAACCAGCTCCAGGACATGGGGTCCTACGAGCTACAGGGAAGAGCCCAGCTGTTCCATCTTAGTGCCTGTCCCCAAGATATCCTCAGGATACCAGGAGGAAAAACAAACACATGAACACAAACCAAAAAAAATCTGTAGCAGCTCTGTAAATACCGGGCTGCCTAGAGGGATAAGAGCTAAATAAAGATAGTAAAGCTTTCTGGAAAAAGAGACGTAATCAGGATTTTGAAGGAAGGGAGGGACTTGATGTGATAGAGAGAGAAGTATACAAGGCAGGAGGGAGTAGATAGATAAAGAGGAACAAGGCAAGTCTGACAAACTGATTTCCATCAATACATCTGAAGTGTTCCCCAGCACACCAGGAAATACCATTTCTGAAAAAGAAAGTCCCACCCTGTCTTCTTCAAATTATATTCAAATATATTCTTCAAATAGTCTCAAAATCAACTCTCTGATAAAGCCCTTTTCATTCTCTTTTTCTAAAAATGGACTTTTACCTTCTAACAATGATGACTATATTTAGACCTGATGAAATGTTAGCCACGGCTATGAGACTTGCAGTTCCTTTCCTGATTACCCAACTCTTTTGTTACTGGGTGCATTTTTCCTTCCTTTATTCCTAGATCCTCAGTCCTACACTCTGCCAGAACTGTTCTCTTCTGGGAAGCTTTTAGAATTTGACTTACAGGCTGCCGATGTCTTT
>SJYF01000068.1:2462491-2481754 GCA_006410515.1 Procapra przewalskii
TTGCCCTTTTTAATTTACCTGTTAGGAGTTAATTAGATGAATTAGAAATAGTCATCTCCCTTTCTCCCTCCTTTGAGAAAAAGTCTCTGATTAAATTTTATGGTTAGAAATAATTTTTCTTTATTCAAAAGCCTTTTGAGGTGGGAGGTGGGAGGGGGGCTTTGGCATTGGGAGATCGTGTACACCTGTGACCAATTCATGTCAATGTATGGCAAAACAAATACAGTATTGTAATGTAGGAAAAATAAATTTAAAAAAAAAAGCCTTTTGAGGAACTAAACTCAGACTAGTTAGAGCCAGAACACACTCAGCACTTCTCTTTCATATAGTAATGACAGGCAGTGAGCAGGAGGGAGAGAGGTATGAAGAACATTTCGGCAACAACGGACAAGACAGAAGAATCAAAGTATCATCAGGCAAAGCCAGTTCCAGAAGCTAAGACATGGGAAAGGTAAGCTGTCCTGAAACCAGAACTGAAGCTATACCTTCAATCACTCCCAATCAGAGTGGTCAAGGTATCTGCTTTCTCTCCACAAAAATCAAGTTTCTAAAGATACTAAATAATTTCCACCTGAGGGGACACATACTCATTTAAATTGGTCCATCTGGGGCTTGGATCACATGTCACTAGGGCCCTTCAAATGGCTGGGATGCGAACAGGAGAGCTTTCTGAATCTTATCAGCAATGACTCAACAACCATGAACATATAAAAAATAATAGAATCTTGCCAAATTTCCTCTTTGTTTTGGTTTCTGTAAACATAGTGCCTACCAACAATGGGACAAATGAATTCATATTACTAAGTCAAAACATGTTAGTACATACATGTTTCATATAAATGGTGTAAGAAAATCCCAAAGGCAAGAAGGGACCAGGCCAGATTCCTTCCTATTAGTCTTGTTCCTCAGGCCTTCTGCTTACACAGGTTGGGGGGTTGAAGGAGGGAGGAGGAAGAACAGGGAAGATGCAGAGGCTTTAAAAGATGGGGCCAGGCAGAAGCAAAGACTCAGG
This sequence comes from Procapra przewalskii, assembly GCA_006410515.1. Taxonomy (NCBI): domain Eukaryota; kingdom Metazoa; phylum Chordata; class Mammalia; order Artiodactyla; family Bovidae; genus Procapra; species Procapra przewalskii. The sequence continues at coordinate 2,463,504 of SJYF01000068.1, forward strand.
CCATCTTCCTTCCTGGGGCTTCAAATCCTGGGTCTTGACACTAAGCTGCACATAAGCAATTGTTCTACCCAAGCCTTGCTGCCGGGAAGCAGGCATGAGGAGGTTGAAGGTTCAAGTGCTGAATGGAAGGCCCTCAGAGACAGCCCTACCCCAGACTTCCCCTAGGGGGTGCTCCTAGAACCACCCCCTAGAGAAACAGGTCTCAACCTGTTTGATCTTAACAAAGGAATGCAGGAACAGAGGATGAGCAGTCAAACTACGGGGCAGATAAGGCAGAGTCCTAGTCCCTCCTCCTCATCATCGAAAAAGCAAAAGAGCTCCAGAAAAACATCTATTTCTGTTTTATTGACTGCCAAAGGCTTTGACTGTGTGGATCACAAGAAATGGTGGAAAATTCTGAAAGAGAAGGGAATACCAGACCACCTGACCTGCCTCTTGAGAAACCTATATGCAGGTGAGGAAGCAACAGTAAGAACTGGACATGGAACAACAGACTGGTTCCAAATAGGAAAAGGAGTCCGTCAAGGCTGTATATTGTCAACCTGCTTATTTAACTTATATGCAGAGTACATCATGAGAAACGCTGGGCTGGAAGAAGCACAAGCTGGAATCAAGATTGCCGGGAGAAATATCAATAACCTCAGATATGCAGATGACACCACCTTATGGTGAGAGGAAAGGTAAAAAAAATAAAGGTTAGTTTCACTAGAGCGTTAAGGAAAAACAGGCCCTCCTGTTAATCTTAAGACAAACCTTTATCTCAGGAATGTGTAGGGGCTCATATCTCAAGTACGTAGCCTCCGGAAGGCCCTCTGGGGGATGTTATTTTCCAGGAAAACAAGATTAACAGTAAAAATGCAGCTCGACCAGCCCGTGTCGACCTAATAACAATTGAACCTATCCCTGAAAATATCAAGACCTGTACGCCAATCAGGTTGCTCCACCCTAGCCACACCTGTTTGTGGCTTTTGTGCTTAAAAACTGCTTTGTAACGAATGTTCTTCCCTGGTGGTGAGCGAACCCCGGCGTGCTGGCCTAATAAATCCTCTTGCTGATTGCATCGAGTCCGAGTCTTGGAGATTCTTTTGGGTGACAGATCCCTGGCAAGAGACCGCGAGGTCTAACAATGGCAGAAAGTGAAAAACTAAAAAGCCTCTTGATGAAAGTGAAAGAAGAGAGTGAAAAAGTTGGCTTAAAGCTCAACATTCAGAAAATGAAGATCAAGGCATCTGGTCCCATCACTTCATGAGAAATAGATGGGGAAACAGTAGAAACAGTAACAGACTTTATTTTTGGGGGCTCCAAAATCACTACAGATGGTGACTGCAGCCATGAAATTAAAAGACACTTACTCCTTGGAAGGAAAGTTATGACCAACCTAGACAGCATATTCAAAAGCAGAGATATTACTTTGCCAACTAAGGTCCATCTAGTCAAGGCTATAGTTTTTCCAGTAGTCATGTGTGGATGTGAGTGTGGGACTGTGAAGAAAGCTGAGTGCCAAAGAATTGATGCTTTTGAACTGTGGTATTGGAGAAGACTCTTGAGAGTCCCTTGGAAGGCAAGGAGATCCAACCAGTCCATTCTAAAGGAGATTAGCCCTGAATGTTCTTTGGAAGGACTGATGCTAAAGCTGAAACTCCAGTAGTTTGGCCACCTCATATGAAGAGCTGACTCATTGGAAAAGACTCTGATGCTGGGAGGGAATGGGGGCAGGAGGAGGAGGAGATGACAGAGGATGAGATGGCTGGATGGCATCACCAACTTGATGGACATGAGTTTGAGTGAACTCCGGAAGTTGGTGATGGACAGGGAGGCCTGGCATGCTGCGATTCATGGGGTCGCAAAGAGTCAGACATGACTGAGCGACTGAACTGACTGAGTCCCTCCTCAAGGGATACACATAGTAATATACCTTTGAGTTCTGCAGGATCTAAGGCCCCCACCCAAGTGAAGGGTGGAATGATGATGCTGACCCAACTGACTTCAATCAACTAACACTTGGATTCTGTGGACCTTTGCCCCGATCCTATGCTGAGTTCTCCTCTGCTCAAGCCCCTTCATGATTATGCATGTTCAGTTCAGTTCAGTCACTCAGTCATGTTCCATTCTTTGCAACCCCATGGACTGCAGCACACCAGGCTTCCCTGTCCATCACCAGCTCCCGGAACCTACTCAAACTCATGTCCATCGTTTCAGTGATGCCATCCAACCGTCTCATCCTCTCATCCCCTTCTCTTCCCGCCTTCAATCTTTCCCAGCATCAGGGTCTTTTTCAGTGAGTCAGTTCTTCGCATCACGTAGCATAGCTTAAAACTTCCCCAGTTTTGCCGTCTGGGGAGACACTGCTTTGGGAACAATCCTTGGTGTTCTTGTCACTTTCTGCAAGTAATAAACCCTTCTCCCAATCTTTGGCTTGGTTGCGTCTTTTGGCTTGACATCCATGAAGAGACAGACACGACACAGGAGGGAAGAGGGCAGGGCACAACCTTGAAAAGAATGACAGCCGTTGGCGATAGTATAACATAAACTGGTTAGAACAAACTAGACCTAAGATTTGACTTCAGGTAGACTGTGAGCCTCATTATATGCTCATTGTAACACTTGAGCCTACTAAGTGGCATGCTCATTGGCACCGTGATAGCTTTAAGGTCAACTATAACAAGCCAAAAAGTTGCCCAGTTCCTGGAAACCCCTGCCCCTTATTCAAAATAGTTGGTCTAATCCTCTCGCTCATTAGCCCATGGAATTACTGACCCCCCAAAAGTAACCGTTTTTCTAGTCTGATCTCACTTTCCAAGATGACCCCTTAGCCTGGGACTGCTCTTGCCTTTTGAGACAGACTGCATTCTTTCTATGGAATGTGTATCTCTCTAAATAAATCCACTTCTTGCCTAACACTATGCCTCGCATTGAATGCCTTGCGAGCTGAGATATAAAGAACCTGAGCCTCACTAAGCCTTGACACTGGGTGAATGATTCTAATGATAAGACCATCGGTTCAAGTCCCAGTCTGGGTTTTGGGGGGGGGGGTTCAAGTCCCAGCCCATGGTTTTAAGTCCCAATCTGAGGTGAGTGGTTTCTAATCCAAATTTCAGGCAACAAACTGAGTGTACATCAGTCTCTGTGTGCCAGAGACTGGCCTTAGGTACCAAGTGGCAAGAGCCGACCTCCCACCGACCTCAAAGGCCAGCCCAAGCACTTGGGGACCTCTGCAGTGAGGGTCTGTGTTAAGTAACCGGAAATCAATGCGGAAGCATTCTAAACAACTACATAAAAAAAAAAATTGTTGGGGGTGGGCAATAAAGCACAGCTAGGATTAAAAGGATTCCTGGCAGGCAAGATTTTATTTAATTTGCCTGAAGCAAATTGATTACTGATGGTACTCCCATAACTCCTGGAAGGAAGACAGCTCAGTGAGCTGCCAGAGGCTGAGTCAGGAAGTCACCTGCCAGAGACCAGAGCAAGAAGGAATCGCAATGTGTGGACACAGGCCTCCTCAGAAGCACCAAGTTAGGGCGCAGGAAGACCGAGAGGACAAAACAATGGAGAAAAAGACAATGGAGCTGACCTGGGTCACCATGAACTCCGAAGGAATTAATCGACTTCTGGGAATTTAGCTGGAACAACTATTATTTCTGAGAATTCAGCTGGAGTAGATCTTAGCAAAGGGGACCACTGACTCAAGGTGACTTTTGGTCAAAGGGAGGTGTCACAAAAGGATGCCCTTCATTCAGCCAGAAGTCCTAACGCTCTAGTCCCCACAGTTTTCTCTCCAAGTTCCCGGGCGAATGAGTTGTATTCTAGCAGATGTGAAGTGGGATTTCTGATCTGAGAGTCCCATACCCGCCACTTCCGAAGGGCTTGAGGAGGCAACATGCAGACTTTTCCTTTCCTAGCACGCAGCAATGCCTGCAGGATGGGGCTGAATTTGAGGGAGGGCTGAATTTGTGTTTCAGGTCTTAGTTGGTTCCTGCTGCCTCAGGCACTTTCCCAGTAAAGGACAGTAAATAAAGATCCTCACCAGGCCCCTCATACCCCATCCTCCCAACTCTCACCTGTGGGCACGGTCATGAGACTCCGACTGGAGGCTCATCACTCCTGGAGTGGATTTAATGACCTGTGGGAGCCTGATCCAGAGTGGGAGGAAGAAGGATGTGCCCGAGGGATTCAGGTTATGGAAACAGATCAGTGAGGCTCAGTTTACGGTGTGTGTCTGATTGTGTCTTTCGGGGTGGAGGATATACAGAAATACTTCAAAAGCTTTGTTGATGGCACTTATTTGTGGGTCCCAAAAACATACTGCAGCAGGAAAGAAATAAAGGAGACAAAGATTAAAAAGCACTGAGAAGAAATTAAGGGTCAAGGAAGGGAGACATTGGGTCCCAAAAACATACTGCAGCAGGAAAGAAATAAAGGAGACAAAGATTAAAAAGCACTGAGAAGAAATTAAGGGTCAAGGAAGGGAGACATTGGTATATGTTCCGTGTGATAAAGAGATGACTTCACAAAAGATGAAGGAGAAATGTGGATTTCTGGCCAAAGCAAGGGGTGTGGGGAATAACGAGATGAGAGCCTGGGGTTGGGGGCTTGAGACAGCCCCTGCTGTTTCCTCTAGGTGGCAGGGAAGGCAGTGTCATCAGTTTCCCTCCAGGGGTTCAGAGACTTCTAATTAAGCAATAATAGTCAACCAGAGTGTCCGGGAAGTGCCTGGTAGAGGCTCTTGGGGGAGATGGTGGGATCCAGGCGGCGGCAGCTCTCCCCGGAGGGTCAGCCTGCCTCATGGAAAGCCTTTGGGGCTCAGGTCTTTAGACAGCCCTTCCACTGGGGTACAAAGAAACACCCCCAGTCACTGTCTCTACCTGGGCCGTCCTGGGGCAGAGGCACTGGGGCTGCCCACTGGCCTGAGTAGGCTGGGCAGCCTGGGGGTGCCGGTTACCACCAGGGCGGTAGGGCTGAGAACCCTCAGAGCTTCCCAGGGAGCCAGGCTGACAGCGCGGGAGTGAGGAGCCGGTAAGTCCAACACAAGCACCTGCTTTCAGATGCAAGGACAGGGGCTGATGGAGCCTCTGGCCTGCCCATCAGGAGAGATTGTGATACTTAGGTCGTTGAGTAGCCAGGAGTCTGCTGGTGAGCAGCCCAAACCTCACAAAAGCAGGATAGCCTCAGAGTTGGAAGAAACTCTACTTCTTCACCCCAAAGAGCTTGAGTGCCTGCTGTGTGCCAGGGCTGTGAGCAGAGCTGCCCCAGGGATCTCACTCTGCACAGCCCAGGCAGTGAACCAGCTGGGACTGGGAGCTTCCCCCTCGCCCTGTGGGCAGGGCTGCACCAAAGCTCAGCTTCCCAGGGGCTGGGGCTTCGGCTCTGTTGAAGTAGCAGGGTCTACAGCTTCTCCTGGGCCCTAGGGCTCTCCAGGTGCGTGGTAGCTAGCTTTCCCTTTTATGTGTTATGGTTGTTGCTCACTCATGCCTGACACTTTGTGACCCCATGGACTGTAGCCCACCAGGCTTTTCTGTACATAAGGATTTTCCAGGCAAGAATACTGGAGTGGGTTGCCATTCCCTTTTCCAGGGGATCTTCCCGACCCAGGGATTGAACCCAGGTCTCCTGCATTGCAGGTGGATGCTTTACCATCTGAGCCACAAGGGAAGCTTTCCCAGCCTACTCCTGTAATCCATCAGCCCCCTGGACTGCCTGTGCCAAGGCCCTTCTATGGCCCTTCATTACCAGCTTGCTCTCTCCCTTGCTGTATAAGAGGGAAGATGCTCAAGGGAATGGGGTCCCTCCACTGGAATGAGCACTCAGAATGCCCCCTCACCTCTCTGAGATGTCTCACTTCTCTCACTGACCTTCAGCCCATGTAAGGATATTCCTTAACCCATGCCGTGTTGACACTGAAGAACTGGTCCCAGATCCCAAGGCAATGGTTCTTCAGATTTAGGGGCATTAGGATCACTACAGGAATTAACAATATAAGGGTTTCTGGGTCCAGCTGTGGAGATTCTATGTCAATAGATCAAGTGTGGGGCCAAGAACTTGCCTTTGCAACCAGGGACCGTACCTTGGGAACCACTCCCTAGTGCCTGAGGGACCCAGCCTGCAACATACAGGTAACATTAATTACTGGGGATGCAGCAGGGGGCAAAACATCTCTCAGAAGCAAGTCTCAAACAAAGATTATACATTTAAAATTATACACTGCTTAGGGCTTCCCTGGTGGCTCAGAGGTTAAAGCGTCTGCCTCCAATACAGGAGACCCGGGTTCGATCCCTGGGTTGGGAAGACCCCCTGGAGAAGGAAAATGGCAACCCACTCCAGTATTCTTGCCTGGAAAATCCCATGGACAGAGGAGCTTGGTAGGCTACAGTCCACAGGGTCACAAAGAGCAGACACGACTGACTTCACTTTCACTTTCACTAGGGCTATGAAGGGAAAAAAGAGTGCTCTGAGTAAAAGTTGCTGGGAAAACTAACTTGGATTGGGAGCAGGAGGGTCAGGGAACGATCTCGGAAGAAATGCTTTAGGTCTGCATTGCCTGTGTGTGCTCGATTGTGTCTGACTCCTTGCGGCCCCATGTACTGTAGCCTGCCAGGTTCCTCTATCCATGGGATTTTCCAGGCAAGAATACCGGAGTGGGTTGCCATTCCCTTCTCCAGGGAATCTTCCTGACCCAGGGATCGAACCCAGGCCTCTCATGTCTTCTGCACGGCAGGCGGATTCTTTACCACTGAGGCATCGGGGCAAAGCCCAATGGGGGCATCGCATCCCCTCAATTTCCTGGGGCAGCCAAGTTATAAATATTCCCCATTTTTAAAAAATATGGAAATTCTGTATTTGGCATATTCAAGCTCTATTTTCAGATGTCCATTTGTTCCCGAAAGTAGCTGAAAAGACCTTTGCTATGTAGGCTGGTTGAGAAACTATGGTCACCAGACTTAAAAGTCATCTACCCAGAATAACGAGATGCAAAGCAGAGTTCATGCCAGAGCATGCCCTGGCTCTGCTCCAGGGCAGAATTGATTCACTCTGCCAAGGGGCCACAGCTGCAAGGAGGCCAGGCCCTGGGATGATGTACTGTATATGAGGCACAGGAGGCCAGCAGGACCCGCCACGCCAGCCTCCTGAGTCCAGCCGGACTCTAAGCATGGAGCGGGAGGCTGGGTATTTGGGTGTTCTTACTCCATGATCTCCACCACTTCATCCCCGAAAGCAAAACAAAAGCACCACACTCAGTGTGCCTCACCGACAGCCACTTTTGAAAGATCAGGAGAAAGAAATCCTCCGTTAACGGAGGAGTTATTGAGTGACAGTTATGTACAGATACATATAATCCCCAAAACATAATCCTCGCCCTTGAAATCCTTAGATTTGTTTTAGAAACAGTGCTTACCACAGGGCTGCGTACTAGGAAGAAACTCAGTACTGGGAAATGGTAATAAAAAGGACCAACAATAATAAAATGTTATGGTATTATATAAATTACATAACCATAACCGTCACTGTACCAAAACACATTGCTCCCCTGCGAGGGGAGATCCCCAGGCCAAGATCAGCAAGTACAGGGCCTTCCAGCGGAGACTCAAGCCCTTGTACCGGAGACCCTCCTGGCCCATCCCACGAGTGCTAAGCCACTTGGTCAGGTTTGACTCTGAAATCCCATGGACCGTAGCCCGCTGGGCTCCTTTGTCCATGGGATTCTCCAGGCAAGAATACTGGCGTGGTGGCTATGCCTTGTTTCAGATGGTCTTCCCCACCCAGGGACTGAACCCATGTCTGTTACACCTACCTGACTCTGGCCCCTGTGGGACCACCTGTCTTCACCATCTGAGCCCAGGGTGACAACCATGAGTATGTTTCTACATAGGAACTCTCTCTCTTCACCCCAGGGATCAGCATCCTTGGGCCTCTCAACAGCCTTGGCCACTTGGGGAAGAACAGTGGACTCCCAGGTACAGGCCTGGGAAGACACAGATTTCCCGTCCTTCTGCCTCTGCATGGGTCAACCAGGGCTGCCTAAGTCCTGCCATTCCAGTGTGATCCTCAAAGTGTCGACAGCCGGCTACACAGGCATCACCACCGGGGCACTTGTTAGGAATGTAACTCTGACCCCTCCCTGAATGTGACTGAATCAGAATCTGCACCTTAACAAGATCAGAGCTGACTTGTGTGCACACTGAACACTGAGAGACTCTAGTTTACAAAACCAGGCTGGGGAAGAAATAGCTCTCCTCGGCCGTCTGTCAGTGCAGCGTTCTCAAGGGCCCTTGTATGAGGGAGAAACAGGGCTGCTCAGCCCGCCTCTGCAGACCCACATGGTTGGGTGGGCTAGTGGGAAGGACTGGGGATTTGGAGTTGGACGATCTGAGTTCCAGTGCTAGTTTTGCCACATAGGCATCACCAACTTGATGGACATGAGTTTGAGCAAGCTCTGGGAGGTGGTGATGGACAGGAAGCCTGGCGTGCTGCAGTGCATGGGGTTGCAAAGAGTCGGACATGACCCAGTGACTGAACTGAACTGAATCCACCTTTCACTCCTCTGAGCCTCGGGTTTTGCATATGGAAAAACAGGAGGAATAATAGCATCAACCTCACAAAGTTATTGCAAGGATCAGATGAGATAAAATATATGAAAGTGAAGTGGGCATAGACATGCAAAGGGCGTGTGTACTCCCACACACAGATGTGCACATGTGATCGAGCTTGAAGCAGAAGGTACACCTGTCCATTGCTTCAGTAGACTCAACTGCATCCCAGGGCAGCAACAAGCAGGTCCTGGCGAGCTCATCTGGGGCACAGAGGGGGAAAACCAGACCCAGCTTTGGGCCTGGTAGAAACTGAGCTAGGGACCCGGCTCAGGGTTGGAACCTCTCCTCCTCAATCTCCAGTTTTGTAAGCCAAGTCAGGGGAAAGGAATTCTGGTCTTCTAATTGGACTTTAAAATCCCTTAATCTGTCGGGAGCGGCCTTTTGTCCCATTCACAGCCAGGCCAGGATGGGATTATGGGGAATCAAAGGATACAGATGAGAATTACAAGTCAAGCAGGGACAGGTTAGGGGGATGTGCCAAGATGGTAGAGGCCTCCTGCCCATGCTGCCTGGCTTAGGACATTATATCCATGCTCCCCAGAGCAGAGAGAGTAGGCAGATACCCCTAGAACCCAAATTTGATAAGGCTGATAAAAGTATTAGCGTTCACCTAATGCTCTCATTTTACAATGAACAACATCAAGGTTAACATCTTGGCCTAGTGGAAATACACGGGGTAGAACCCAGGCCCCGACAATAGTCCAGGGCACAAGGTACTTTCCTCAGGATGCCCGCTCCACTGAGTCACTCAGGGGCCCCCAGAGCAGTGATGGGGGGTGGTGGTGACAAGCTGGAAGGGAGGAGTTTCCTGAGGAGAGCTTTATGGAGGGGGCAGCTCTGAATTGTGGCTCCAGAGAGGGGAGGGTTCCGTGTCGGATCCAACCCTCCCAGGCCCCTTTGATGTGATAAAGGCAGGAAACTGGGAGCTAGGAGAAAGGAGGGGTTGTCTGGGAGGGACGGCTACTTGGATTAGGTTAGGATCTGGCCTACGGTGGAGCAGCAGAGACAGCAGGCTGACGAGGAGGCTGCTGAACTGGTGGAAAGTCCACAGTCACATTTAGGAGACTGCATTTGGAGGAAGCCTTGGGAAGGCTGTGCATGGCCAGGAAGATCCCCTCCTGCATGTGAGGAAAGCAGTTTTAGTGGCTATATGACAAAGAGGGAACCACTATGGCTCAGCTGGTAAAGAACTCCCCCGCTAATGCAGCAGACGCTGAGTGCCCGGCACTGGGTGAAGAAATACAAGGAATTAACATACAGGACCCCCACATTCAGAGGAAAAATTACATATATATTTCATTATTCTACACGAAACTATGAGTGGATAGCAGAGAAAGACAAATCAGAGGAGAGAGAGATTCTAGCTGGAAGTGGACTGAGAAGTGGGAGAGAGTCTGAGCTGGGCTTGAGGCTGGCTTGGGTTTGAAGGCAGGTGGTGAGGTAGGGAGAAGGACATTCCGAGAGAGAGTTTGTTACAGACAAAGTAACGCTCAGCAGGATGTGTGACTGGGGGTGGGGGGGCGGACGGCAGCTAGAAGACGCGGTTTGTGCTGCAGCTGGACTATCGGCTTAGAGAAGACCCCCGGGCCTGGACTTTATTCTGAGGCTGCAAGGACCCATCAAAGGTCTAGAACAAGAAAGTGACAGAGATCAGAGCTCGATAACCAACAAGTGTTGTTCTTAACCATCTGCAGGGAAGGGGAGCCCATTACCCACTTAGGTCTTTTACTTAGCGCCTCTCCTCACCTCTCCCAGCAGGAAGCTCTCTCTAATGTCTGACACAAAGCTCTTCCCTGCGAGCTCGATGCTTCCCGTGCCGTGTGAATCTCTGTATCAGAGAATTTCATAGGATTCAAAGGAGACATCACTCAGGAGAAAGCAAAGGAAAATGATATTCCACCCGGAGACTCAAAAGATTAACCAAATAATTTGGACTTTATCCCAAAAACCATCCAGAAGAAGAAACATAACTCACACAAGACTGTTACTTATGGGAAAAAAACAATCTTGTGCTGGAAAGGTACTCAGAGAGAGAAGAAGGGAGAGGAGGAAAGGGGAGCAGAGAGGAAGATGGAGGAGGATGAAGAGCAGAAAGAGGAAGAAGAGAAGGCAAAAGGGGAAGAGGAAAGGGAGGCGTGCGAGTGAAGCTGCACCCACCCTCTTGCCAATATATCCAAGTGCTAAATCCTAACGCTTGTGAACGTGACCTTATTTGGAAATAGGGTCTTGGTGTATGTAATTAGTTTAAGGACCTCGAGATGTGACTATCCTGGATTTAAGGCCCCACATTCAATGACTGGCATCTTTACAAGTGAGACGAGGGAGGTTCGAGGTGCAGAGGCAGAGGACGAAGGCCACACAGAGGCAGAGATGGACATTAGGTCTCCACCAGCCAGGAACGCCGGGAGCCATCCAAAGCTGGAAGAAAGGACTGTCCCCCAGAGCTGTCTGAGGGCGCTGGGCCCTGCTGACATCCTTTCGGACATTGGGTCTCTAGAAGTTGTGAGAGAATAAATTCCTGTTATTTTAAGTCACCCAGTGTGTGTCATCTGTACGAGAGCTGCAGCAGGAAACTAACACACTTGGGGATCCCCCATGTGGGTGTGCGTGGGGAAAAGGGGGGAGCCACAGTGTACCACCCTCAAGATGCTTCTGGTCTGATGGCATGCTTTGCCCTGGGAAGGTCCAGCCAGCAAGGGAAATCTGAGTCTGCCAGGCCATGCAGGATGTGTGTGAATAACCGAAAAAGACACTCAAAGTGGAATCGAGTAAACAAGTGGAACTTGGCGTCTGAATGCCTCTGACAGCCTAAGGAAGTGGAGGCCAGGCTTTTCCATGGGTGGGCCTTGGCCTTGCGGTCCAATATGTACCCTGGACACACGCAAAGGCATCTCCCTCCTCTGTCTCAATGGAGGAGGGTCTTTTGTTTCCTGAAACCTTAGGATCATAAATAACCCATAGAAACCCAGTGCGGGGCAGGGCAGGGTTGTAGGCATGAATTATTTGTAACTGTCATGAAAGGCCCCTGCCTAGAAGGCCCTACACTCAGAGTACATTACATGCATGGCAGTTCCTAGCCTCCCCGTGCTCTTTGCCTCACCTATTCATAGCCTACGAGGGATCTAGGGCTCGAGCAAATGGCCCTAAATGAGGACATTTACCCTCTGTAAAGTACACACGTAGATGGATAACAACTGACCACCACACGGCATGTGACAGGGTTTCTGAGCTTGCAGATGACAGGTTAGACTTTAATGCAAAGGAAGAGAAAACAAATGCTTCCCTAGCCAAGCAAAGCAGACCCAGCTAGTGAAGAAGCAAGATGCTTGGGATGGTCGGATGCCGGAAACGGGTGCTGGGTTACCCAGCTTGCTTCTCCCTGGCCGTCTCCTTTAAGACTAGCCATTGATAGGAGGATGCATGTGTGCGTGAGAGTGTACACACACCCACACACACACACACACACACACACACACCCACCCACCCCACAACAGCAACACTGCTGGCAGACAGCCCAGCCCACGGGAAAGCCTGCAGACTCCAGCCGAGGCTGTGAGAAGGGTACGCGTGCCCTCGTGCAGACAGAGCCTGGCTCCGCAGGACACGGTAACCCAAGCCCACGTGGTGACAGAGGGGCAGCGGCTTGCCCTCCGGCCCCTCCGAGAGCCTTGCACAGAGGAGTGGTAGCAGAGCGGGGAGGAGGGAGCACGGGGCGGAGGGAGCACGTGTCCCTGCAGGGGAGGCCGCTCAACGGCAGCTGAGTTGGAGCTGGGGGACGCGGAGCGACGGAAGGGACTGATCACAGATTCCAAGGTGTTTTGTCTATGTGACCACATAATGAGAAGCTGCCGCCAACACCAGTCAACAAGCCTTGAGCAGAAGGCATCCCGTTTCAGGTTCTAACCTGAGAGGAACGTCAGGGCGGAATCAGGAGGTGCTCAAACAGAAAGCCCAGGATGAAAACCCTGGCGGCTTCCCAGCTGCCCCGACACGCAGTGAGACACGACAGCGAAACAAAGCTGCTCCGCTGCTGCTGGATTCATCTGGCCTTGAGGCGGAAGAATGGAACAATTGGATTTGGTATGCCCGCTCTGCCCTGGGTTTTTCCTTCCAGCCCAGCTCACAGTTTGGGGTTAGCAAAGGCATCTGCCTCCCTGTGCGAGAGTTCAGCAGGGTGAGGACCAGGTTCCTCTCTTCAATAAATCATACTTGCCAAGTCTGCTCCTGAAAAGTCACGGGTATGCTTTCTCACTCCCCATTCTTTTCCCTCCGTTCAATCCTTGCTCCACACCCTCGCTGTCCTAGGGCAGAAGGAAGCGACTTCCACTTGGAGCAAATTTTCTGGAGTCTTCCCAAGTCAAGTGAAAAATCAAACAGAGAGGATGTCAGAGAATGGGGCACACCTCAAACCACCCCCCCCCCAACCCTGAGCCTTATATAATCATTTCATCATCTCACTTATGAAATCAAGATAAATCAAATTCCTGTGGCTAAATTCCTCCAAGTGCTTGAGAACGGGCCTTTAGGGAAGGAAAGGTCGGCGATTTACTGCATGGCCTGCTGCTAGCTAGAGCTCTGTGTGGTATACTTTGTCAGGAGTCTCAGTATTGTTTTAACTGAGATATAATTGACACGTGCCATTCAGCTATACAGTATGATGATTCAATATTCGTATACACTGCAAAACGGTCACCACCATAAGTCTAATTAACATCAGTGACCAAGGATTTTAGTTATTTTATGCCATTTCCTAACTCTGCATGCCTTTTCTTCTTTTTCCATGTCCTTTTCCCACCCTCCATCATCTACCGTAGAATTTGACTTGGGCCCTCTCCCAGTTTGAGTCTCTGGGACCAGTTTCACGTCTCTGAGCATCCAGTTGGTTACAGAGTGCATGGTTAGGTGCACTATTACATCTCACCAACAGGAGGCGCCAAATGTATGATGTGCTCCAGCAGAAGGCGTGCAGGCTTTTCCCTGAGACAATACAACCAAGTGTCCTCTTTTAAAAATTCATACCCTGTGAACCAGAAGCTATTTTCATGTCTGGCTTAAGTATTTGTGAGGAGCGTGCTAGGAAATGCACCAAGATGCAGGAGCTGTCTGCAAACAGATCTCCAAGGAAAAAGGCACCATCCTCGGCATGCTGCTGGCAGCAAGCGAGTTTTTTAAAATAAAATCTACCACAGAAAATATGCAGGCTCTTGCTGCTATAGGCAGCTCAGGGACAGTCGGGTGGATGCAAAAGCCTGGAAAGTAAAAGGTTTGAGAAATTGCTGGGTCCCTGCAACACTGCTGGGTACAGAGGAGATCACAAGCTCACTCTGGCCCAAAGAGAGCATCATTTCCTGGGCCATGAAGTGAGTGAAAGTGAGTGTTAGTTGCTCAGTTGTGCCCAGCTCTTTGCGACCCCACGGTGTGTGTAGCCCGCCAGGCTCCTCTGTCCATGGAATTCTTCAGGCAAGAACACTGGAGTAAGTAACCATTTCCTTCTCTGGGGGCTCTTCCTGACCCAGGGCTCAAACCTTGGTCTTCTGCACTGCAGGCAGATTCTTTACTGTCTGAGCCACCAAGGAAGCCTGTCCCAGTACACGTTGATCCAGTTCTCCATGGGGTCTCTAGATACCTCCAGGAAGGTGGAGTAGCCTGTAAGTCTGGGACAAACTCCCTTTTGACGTCTTCAAGCAGCCTCCTCTTAGGTAAAACCAGGTGGGGAAAGGGCAAGGAAAAAAAAAAAAAACTTGTGGCGTTAGGAGACTGCTAAGCCTCCTTCAGCAGGCCCTCTGTTCTCGAGTCTTGCTGATTCGATTCACTGTTTCCCTGTCATCCGTGCAAGAGCACCTTCCTGATTAAGTATCAGCCGCTGAACCAGTTATCTCTGAGCCCTGTCCGTGAGGTGTGAAACCAAGAAGGACCCTGCGGGGCTCCTGAGCCTGGAAGCCTTCCTGTGTCCCCCAGTTTTTATTTGTAGGGAATAGACTCCTACCCCCATGACCTTCCCTGAGTCGCAAAGGGCAGATTCGAACAGTTGCTCATCAGGGAAGAGAAGGGATACAGAGACAAGGGAGGCAGAGGCAAGAAACAATAGTGCAGGCTTGAGGCAGGGATCTGACCCCACCGCGAGGGACACACAGAACAGTATCTTCCACTTTACAGAAGTAAGACCCCAAATGGAAGATGCAGCATTCTTCATTCCAGAGAAAGCCAACCGAGACCAGATTAAAAGGAAAGTAGAGAAGCTCATTAAGAGATTACCTGAGGCCAGATTAAAGGCTTGAAGACCCTATACACACCATGATTTTATCAGCAATCCCACCCTTGAACTATTGCTATATAAGAAAGAAAGTGAAGTCGCTCAGTCATGTCCGACTCTTTGCGACCCCGTGGACTGTAGCCCACCAGGCTTCTCCATCCATGGGATTCTCCAGGCAAGAATGCTGGAATGGGTGACCATTTCCTTCTCCAGGGGATCTTCCTGATCCAGGGATCGAACCCAGGTCTCCCGCATTGCTATATAAGTCCTCACCAAATCCTCTTGGGTTGCAACACATAGTTTTTGGGGCACAAGCCCACTGTGTCCCACTTTGCCTGGCAAAGCAATAAAAGTGTTCTTTGCTATTTCATCCAAAACTCTGGCCCTGAGATTTGACTCAACAAACTGTGGAAAATTCTTAAAGAGATAGGAATACCGGACCACCTTACCTGCCTCCTGAGAAATCTGTATGCAGGTCAAGAGGCACAGTTAGAACTGGACATGGAACAGCAGACTGGTTCTAAATCAGGAAAGGAGTACATCAAGGCTGTATAATGTCACCCCCTTTATTTAACTTATCTGCAGATGCAGAGTACATCATGAGAAATGCTGGACTAGATGAAGCACAAGCTGGAATCAAGATTGCCGGGAGAAACATCAATAACCTCAGACATGCAGATGACACCACCCTTACGGCAGAAAGTGAAGAGGAACTAAAGAGCCTCTTGATGAAAGTGAAAGAGGAGAGTGAAAAAGGTGGCTTAAAGCTCAACATTCAGAAAACAAAGATCATGGCATCTGGTCCCATCACTTCATGACAAATAGATAGGGAAACAACTGAAAGAGTAAGAGACTTTGTTTTCTGGGGCTCCGAAATCACTGCAGACAGTGACTACAACCATGAAATTAGAAGTCACTTGCTCCTTGGAAGAAAAGCTATGACAAATATAGACAGCATATTATTAAAAAGCAGAGACGTTACTTTGCGACAGAGGTCTGGTTAGTCACAGCTCTGGTTTTTCCAGTAGTCACATATGGATGTGAGAGTTGGACCATAAAGAAAGCTGAGCACTGAAGAATTGATACATTTAAACTGTGGTGTTGGAGAAGACTCTTGAGAGTCCCTTGGACTGCAAGGAGATCCAACCAGTCCAACCTAAAGGAAATCAGTGCTGAAAATTCATTGGGAGCACTGATGCTGAAACTGAAGCCCCAATACTTTGGCCACCTGATGCAAAGAACAAAGAACTGACTCCTTGGAAAAGACGCTGATGCTGGGAAAGATTGAAGGCTGGAGAAGAAGGGGAGGACAGAGGATGAGATGGTTGGATGGAATCACCAACTTGATGGACATGAGTTTGAGCAAGACTCGGGAGTTGGTGATGGACAGGGAAGCCTGGCATATCCATAGGGTCACAAAGAGTTGGACATGACAGAGTGACTGAACTGAACTGAGATTTGATTCAGCATTGGTGCACAGAGGTCAAGATTTTGGCATCAGACATAGGGAAAAGAGATAGTGTCAGATGACTATCCCTTAGCCTATGGTGTGGGATTTATGGGCAAAGCTTCTGAGGTAGAAAGAAAGGCAGGTGTCTCTGTGGATGCCATCTTACAGTCAAGGTTTCAAAACTCTATAATAACAACAAGAGAAAGGCACGTGCCCAGAAAGCTAATGGATTTGTAGGTTAATGGGTTGGTTGTCTGGTTGGTCAGCTGATCTGTTCGTTCACTCATTCATTCAGCTTTAAATGTTTACCATTTCCCTGGTGACTCAGATGATAGAGCATCTACCTACAATGCCGGAGTCCCGGGTTCAATCCCTGGGCCAGGAAGACCCTCTGGAGAAGGAAATGGCACCCCCCTCCAGTATTCTTGCCTGGAGAATCCCATGGACAGAGGAGCCTGGTGGGCTGCAGTCCACGGGGTCCCAAAGAGTCGGACACGACTGAGTGACTTCACTTCTTCACTTGTACCAAGCTCTAAGAGAATTGATCAGGACAGAGGTGAGTTAGTCAGACAAGGCTCAGCCCTTGAGGGGGTTCTAGAAAGGCCCACAGTTTAGAGTTACTTGGAAGCATAATGAGAGCTATGAGTGAGGTGACCAGCGCTTATTGGATCAAAGGGACAGGGGACCTCACCAATACCAGAGAGGCTGAAGAGAGGACACATGGAGTCCAAGCCCACCGGGGGATTCACTTGAGAGGTTTAAGTTACGTAAGGGCAGGACAAGACCATTAAGTGACACTGGGAACAAGTAAATTACAACCAACGAGGTTCGCGGCGAGAAGCATCGAAACTGGATAGCTCCATGACGCCTCACAGTAGAAGCCCGCTGCATGGACATCTGGGCTGGGCTAGGCTTGTGTGAGCTCCTGATGCAGGCGTCCGAAGGGTTGAGCTGACATTTGTTCCCATTAATCTAACGCCTTAGAAGGCAGTTCTCATTATGACAGGCAGCCTAGCTTGAAATCCTGACTCTCCAGTAACAAGGGGAGCAGGGGCTAGAATAAAGACCTCCATGACTCACTGGCAGATTTTATAAGGATGAGCTCATAGCCAAAGAGACAACTTTAAAGAGTCAGAGGAACATTTAAACAGGAAGCAGGAAGCGAAGACACATGGCAGATGAGGCAGGAGCATGAAACGACCGAGCCAATAAAATGACCAGGGAGGCATCGGAAGTCAAGGAGACAATGTGTGTCAGCAGCCTCCGATTAGCACACGAGTGTGCTCAGTCCAGTCTGCTCTTTGTGGCTCCACCGAATATAGCCTGCCGGGCTCCTTTGTCCATGGGATTATGCCAGCAAGAATGTGCTATCAAACGCTGTTTGACAATGTAAGGCTGGCTGCCCTTTAGAAATCAAATGGGCTACAGGGCACTTGTAGGGAGTGAGGGAAAGCTGAGTTTAGGAGGATGTTCAGAAAGCAGGGAGACTCTGCCAGCAATCTCTGCTCAGGATTTACTGAGGACCCAGCGAGCACCCCTCCCCCTCACCCCCCAACACCGCTGTCTTTGGCTTCTTGATGTTTCACAGACAAGACTCATCTATTCTGCAGGTCACTGACCACTGGAGCCGCAA
The DNA here is from genome assembly GCA_006410515.1 of Procapra przewalskii. Lineage (NCBI taxonomy): Eukaryota > Metazoa > Chordata > Mammalia > Artiodactyla > Bovidae > Procapra > Procapra przewalskii. The sequence goes on from SJYF01000068.1 coordinate 2,481,425, forward strand.
GAGAGATTAAAGACTGTCTAGTTTCTGTTTCCCAAAGATGCTCTGCAAAACGCTCACTCTGACAGATGTTAGTAGGTGTACTAAAATAGATAACATACTAATTGGTACAATTCAAAAAGCATTCAGGGGCCAGATGAATGTGAGAAATATTGGGCTAAACAGCTGAGGCTTCAGGATGCCAACCTGCTCACCTGGGGATGAGCCCCTAGTCTGGGACTTGTTAGCACCACCCTAGTTATTATCATTAATTACCACATACTTCTAAGAAAATATTAGGGAGGTACATTAATCTCCAAACGACTGTACTGGCGTGGCAGTCCTCTACAGCAG
>SJYF01000068.1:2481854-2492631 GCA_006410515.1 Procapra przewalskii
GGTCCTTCGTCCGTTCTGTCCTGGGAGGAAATTGGGTCTGTGATGAGTCCAGCAGCGCCATTCTTTCCCAAACCTCCCTGACGAATCACCTGGTCCTCTTGTACAACGTGAGGGGCCCAGGGACAGACCTTGGAATCCTCTGTCTGGGAGATTTCTACCTGTTCAGATTTAGCCCCTATTCCCCTCTTAAAACTTTCAGCACCTGATAGGACCTCTGCATTTCCAGAAAAGCTAAGCTCATCAATAATAATAATGAGAGCAACACATAACATTGAGAACATGCTTCCTCAAAGCATCCTGCTAAGGTACAGTTACTGCTTCCATGTTAGCAGTGAATGAACCGGGGCCCAGAGAAGTTAGGTCACTGGCCCAGGGTCATGAAGGAGAGTCAGGATTTGAAAAGTACTTTCACACTAGAGTCTCCAGGTTTAGCTACCACTGCCTACTGCCTCCATATGAGCGTTCAGTTCAGTTGCTCAGTCGTGTCCAACTCTGCGACCCCATGAACTACAGCACGCCAGGCCTCCCTGTCCATCACCAACTCCCGGAGTCCACCCAAACCCATGTCCATTGAGTCGGCAATGCCATCCAACCATCTCATCCCCTGTTGTCCCCTTCTCCTCCTCCCCTCAATCTTTCCCAGCATCAGGGTCTTTTCCAATGAGCCAAACTATTATAGCCCGTGCTCTCTTTTGCTCTGCAGCCCCCACGCCTACAGATAATGGGAGGGAATTCACCTGACTGTGTACCTACCACCTGTAAGGCCCTGTGCCTTCCACCTGATCACCCTGCCACAACCACCCGTGGGGCAGACAGGATGAAGCCACAGAAGAAGAAAGCTGTACTTACTCAAATTCCTCCCTCACTGCTCCTGCGTCCCCAGCTAACAAGTGGCTGAGTCCAGGTATGAGGCTCTAGCTTTAAACCTCATACTTCTCCCAGAACTTTATTGCTTCCTTGGAAATGGCTGCAGATTTATACATAACGAAGCATGGGGTCCTTTCATTATCTCCACCTTTGTGATCATATGCTTTGTAGGTGGGGCACTAGGGAGGATCCCTGAAAATCCATGGAAGGCCTTGCAGGTCCCTAAACATCAATCCTGATCCTCTTGAAGAAAAAAGGGACTCGATTTTGATTTATATTTTGTTGTCCTGAAAGAATTATGGTCTTATCACTCACACCCATCTCTTTCCTTCCCCATCCTTAATTTCAACACCCTGATTTTAAAATGATCTTTATAGCTTGACAGTTTAATAGATGATTTTCATTCCACAGAAGCCCTCACTGTGGAAGAATGACAAGGAAAATATGGGCTGTGTAGAGATCATTTTAAAAACTTAGCGATGCAGTGAGGAAGGGGACGTATTTCCAAGCACCTGGCTCTGCAGTCTGTCTTTGCCTCTTACCAACCTTCCACGAGAAATTGTTTGGGGGAGGAAACTGCAAGGCTTTCCAATGCCAGCTACAGCCAAAGCTCTCTTCAAGCCTCCAAGCTTTGATCCCCTCTTCTCTAGAATATCAATAAAATGCCCTTTGGTTAAAGTGGGCTAGAAATGTACTTATAGCATTCATCACAGTTCACTGTTTTAGAAACAGGCATTAGGAGGCTCCTGCTTTGAAACCACCAGTAACTATTGTCCCAGGTCCCTCTCAAACTCACTAGGTTGAGACCTTATCAAACCAAGGGGAAAAAAAAAAATCTATCCCGGAACAAACTATATACAAACATGATGCAAAACATACTGAAAAGCACAACAATCTTGGCTTTAAAAATAAAGCCCCCCACACAGAAAATGAGCGCCGCCCTACTAATAACCTACATGCCAATCATCCCATGCACTGATTGCTGTTAATTACCCAATTGCTTGTCTGCAACATGTCAGTTACTTGGGGTCCATTTCCTCTACTGTCCCAACAATGGGCAGGAGGACCGATCTCCTAGCACCTGGGAGGTGGGAGCTCCCCTCCGGTCACAAGGAAAGCAGAGCCCAGGTGAAACACCAACTCAAGAAGGGGTCTGGTTATAAACAGTGGGGCAAAGGGTGAACCCAGAACTTCTTGGACTGAAGGTGGAGGGAGAGAATGGGTGGTGGAGAAGAGAAGGGAACTAATACATAGTGAGTGGTTCCTACAGGAACTGTCAACTGTGTTTGTTTTAATGTGTGTGATCTTCCCATTAAACCTAGTTAGGAGGGAATCCTATTAGACCCTTTTTACAGATGAGAAAACTGAGGCTTAGGATATTTTAGTAACTTGCACAAGGGCACACAGCTAGTCAGGAGTCACACCAGGGTTCAAACCCAGGTCCTTAGCTCTTCTTAGTTACCAACACCAGCCAGGCTGACCTGCCAGTCCACGCCTCTCTGGCACACCCAGCAATGGTGTGGCTGTCACTTTGGGGGGGAAACGTCTCAAGTCTCACAACCTGAGATATGACAGCGATTTACTGTACAGTTTTTGGAGTGTGCTGGAGAACAACAAAGGTATGAGAGGTATTTTAGAGACAAATTGTGCCACCTCTGAAAAGTCAACAGATTGAGAGAAAGCAGAGGCTGAAGGAGAATACTCCCAGGGAAAAGCTGAGCGCCACGCGTAACCAGGGCCCTGCCACAGGATGTGATGCTGCTTACCGGGAGGGGGGCACGTGTGTGGTTTGCAATCTGCTGCTTGCAAGTGGGTGACCTTGGAAACGAGATTCCGCTCTTCATGGGGTCCTGGTCTTTTCCCTTGAGAAGGGGGTTGGTATTGGGATATCAGAGGGCTGTTGTGAAGATTTAATAAGCTGACATAAAATATATACTGACACTGTGACTAACTGGAGTTGGTAATAATGTTACTATTAATAGCGTGCAAAGCTCCAGTTGCCTGTAGGAAAACGTCCGGAGAGCCTGACACCCTAGAAAGCCAAGGGTCTGGGATGGGGACCTTTTACCCCCTTTTTATCGTGGACAACAATATGCCACCTCCCTCAGAAGAAAGGAGGAAGCTGTGCTTTCCTCTTGAGAAGACACAGATGCCCTGGTGACTGACTCAACAGGTCAGAACAACCTCAGCTTTCCCTCCATGAATAGAACTGGCCAAAAGACTGGGTGAGGGCCGACGCCACCACCAACCAAAGCAAAGGGACAAGGAGGCCAGAGCAGCTGCCCCCGTGCTGCAGGAGGTGCAGAGGTCCTGGGGGGCACCCACCCGCAGAACATGCTGCAGAGCGCACACCCTGGCGTTCTGAAGGATGAGTGCCCTCGACACGCAAAGGCAGAGGCATGGAGCGAGAAAGAAGAGTGTCAAGTGGACACAACAAAACAATAAGGAAACACAACTTAATTGAGCATGTACTACGCTCCAGACCCTGTGTGTGGGAGCGTTGCAATATTATCTTATTTAATCCTCACAATAATCCTACAAGGAGACCTTCCCATCAGCCCCATTTTACAGATAGGGAAGGCAGCACTTAGGGCTTGCAGAAGCACGACGTGGCAGAGCAAGAAGCAGACTGAGGGTGCATTGGGCTCAGAGCCCAGAGACAAGGAAAACCCAAGGTCAACAAAATGCTGGACAGGCCACCAGGTTCTGCCTCCTCCATCACTGCCTGTGACCCCAGGTGTCTTGGAGGAAAAGGTAACAGGTCCTCACTGAGTTGGATCCCAAGAGCAGTGCCAAAGGCTGAGGGTGCTCAGACACACGGACTTAGGGGCAAGAGGGTGAGGCTTGGAATGCAGAGGCCAGGGTCAGCCATGAAGCTGTGAGAGGCAGAGAGAAACCTGGCCAATGAGTCGTTTCTGGCTCCAGTTCTTCCCTTACTCATCCAGCTCTGTGAACTTTCTATACAATGTCACGTTTGTGAAATGAGGGTGGCGGGGAAATGGAGGAGAGACTGGATAGAGTTCTTGCTGTGCACTGGAGGGCGTCCACAAGAGCAAACAACTCCCCAAACTGATGTCAAAGGCACCGTGTTCTCAGGCATCTTTGCAGAATAACACACTCGATTTTGCCAAGATAGAAACAGCCACAAGCATACACTTTACTTGGCCAGAAAAAAAAAAATAGCTACAAGAATGATTCATGCATGTAATGCTCTCATCTTCTATGCCCTATGTAACTAGGAATTGATTCTCAGAAGGACACAATGAGAGACTACAATAGATATACCAAAATGACAAGCCTCTTTTATTTTTCTTTTTCCCAAGAAAAAGAATGGCTATCTGTTTATAGAAAAGAACTCACTAAAATTCTCAGATCCATACCAGATTTATAGGCATTTGAGATTGGAAGGACATTTGAAGGTCAACTGATGTGACTCTCCATGGGATGACTAAGTCGCTTCCACAATGTTGCTGAGGGCGTCTCCAGAGGATGTCTTGAAGGCTAAATACCTTCAGGACAAGATACCAGATACCTACTGCTTTCACTGAGCAGCTCTGAGCTTCTCCGAGGTCTCACTCACACCGTCTACAGCCTTGGATCTTCCTCTGTGCCCTGTGGCCATACAGACCATGCCAGCTGCTCCTCCACACAGCTTTCAGAAACACGGCCCCCTGAGCCTTCTCTTCTGCAGAGCTGTCGATCATCTTGCACTTACAAAAGCAATCTGACCACTGACGTGCAGTTGTTTTGGTTGCCGTCCTTGTTTTTCTAAGACAGATTTACTTGATCCACAATTATTCCAAGATGATTAGTCCTCCAAATAACCCAAACTGTACATTTTTTCCATCCTATATTATCAGCAACACTGAAAGCTGATTATAATCAACTTGCTTTCATAAAAAGAAGGAATCAATCAAATAACAGACTTTAAGAGAATCCACTTAGCTAAAAGTATCAGCAGCAGGCATTCCATGTTCGCAGATAAACAAGGAGGAACTGTGAATGCACATTTCTTCCCCACTGGAATTTAAATGACCAGTTTTCCAATCACAGAGCCAGAAAAATAATCAATCATCTTGGCCACAGCCTCACATTTTATGATGTAGATGCGGAGACCCAGAGCTCCTATCTCTTTCTCCATGTCATCCCCAGATGTTTTTTAAATTCCCCATTCTGGATTAGGCACTGGGATACCAAGCCCTTGCCCTCCCAGATCTCTGAGCAGAGACTCACAAGGCTATACAATTCAAGGAATTTAAAGCGAATGGAAGCACATTGTTGCGACAGCCCAGTGACAAGTGTTTTGAACTTTGAGAAAAAACCTGGAAGGCAAAAGGCTGTTTCCTTTCTTGTGCCTTGACTCAAACTCCCCTCCAACTTCCCTTTGTTTGGTAAACTGATCCTTTAAGACTCAGCTCAGGTCTCATCACCCACCCCCAATGGTTTCTCTCTGACTCCTTTAGCTGCCCTCCTCCTTTGTGATCTCGTAACACCTTGTACAAATCACATTCAGGGTACTTAGCACCATGTATCGCACTTATCCCTCCTGTGTACATCTTCTCCATTAGACCTGAGGTTCCTGAAGCTAATAGCAACTCACTCCAGTATTCTCGCCTGGAAAATCCCATGGACAGAGGAGGCTGGCAGGCTACAGTCCATGGGGTCACAAAGAGTCAAGTATGACTGAACGACTTCACTTTTTTTTCTTTTCTTTTCCTGAAGCTAGGGAGTTGGGTGTTAATTCAGTTTTATACATCCAGTCTAGTTCAATTGGCATGTATGAGATTTATGAACAAATAAATGTTTCAGCATACCCTTAAGGGTTTGAGCGTTAAAAAGCAGAGACATTACTTTGCCGACAAAGGTCCATCTAGTGATAGCTACGGTCTTTCCAGTGGTCATGTATGGATTTGAGAGTTGGACTATAAAGAAAGCTGAGTGCCAAAGAATTGATGCTTTTGAACTGTAGTGTTGGAGAAGACTCTTGAGAGTCCCTTGGACTGCAAAGAGATCCAATCAGTCCATCCTAAAGGAAATCAATCCTGAATATTCATTGGAAGGACTGATGCTGAAGCTGAAATTCCAATACTCTGGCCACTTCATGTGAAGAACTGACTCTGGTGCTGAGAAAGACCCTGATGCTGGCAAAGACTGAAGGCAGGAGGAGAAGGCAATGACAGAGGATGAGATGGTTGGATGGCATCACCCACTCGATGGACATGAATTTGAGCAAGCTCTGGGAGGTGATGGAGGGAAGCCTGGTGTGCTACAGTCCATAGGGTTGCAAAGAGTTGGACACAAACGTGTGACTGAACTGAAGGGTTTGAGTGAAAAGAATTCCAGGCCAGGAAGCCCATGCAGAGACATAGTGCTCTGAAAGGGTGTGGTGTGTTTACAGAACCGTATGGGTAATTTTCCTAGTGAGAATGGTGGGTGCGGCAAGAATGACTGGGGTTGGGGCTTAGGGGTTAAGTTTGGGCCAGATGTGGAAAACCACATAAACCGTGCGGGAGTGAGCGGACATCATGCTGTAGGTAGGGTGGGGCAAAAAGTCTTTACGGGAGGGGAATGACATCATCCCAGTGGTCACATAAGTGGCCAAGGAGTCAGCACTGCATTGAGGAAGCGCACAGGGCGGGAGAGCGTGTTTGGAGCCTACTGCTTGGTCCAGGACGGGAGGAGACGCTGTATCAGGGATGCTGTGGCCCAAGAGCTCAGGGAAATTCCTGGGGAGGAGAGCAGTGTGGACTGAGGTTTGAGGGTACAGGTAGGAGCAGCGGGATGTGATGAGTAAACGGAGGCATGGGAGACAGGGAAGAAGCATCAAGGACGATGGCAAGGCTTTCCAACCCGGAGCCCCAGGGCGACACAGACAATGTTAATAGAGACAGGGACCATGAGAAGAGGGGTGGGGGGTGATCACGAGGTCATTTCTGGAAAGATTCCTAAGACAGTCCTCCTGGATGAATTCTATAGGTGGAGAGCTACCTGCTTGACCAAAGGAGATAAATGAAACGCAAGAACGTCGGTCATGAAAACCCCAAGTACAAGACACGTCATCTAATCCGTGCAGAGACAGATGGAGCAATTCTGATGATTTGAGGGTGAAAGTAACAAGTTCAGATGAGAGATCTTCAGGTTCTTAAAACCACAAATCATTTCTCAGTCAGGTAAACTGACATCTGTATATAAAATAATCTCCAGACAATCAAATCCCATCTCTTATTTTCTGGACTCAATTGACTCACTTTCCTAACTTTATTTTTTTTAAAAATATTATTACCAGCTGGCTAACAGCCTCATACCATTTAGTGTGTTCTAATCAGCAGGGAGAATTCAGTTTACATTAATTAAGTGATTCCACTCAACCATTTTATTGACTAACAGCCTCATTTTTAAAAAACTCATCTTTTCAAAAATGCTAGAAGGTGAGGATTTCACTGAGGAAAAGCCCACAGACACACCCAGGAGCAAACCCTTCTGCACCAAAATCAATCCATCTTTTAATCAAGCAATGTCCTTTTCTCTCTCATTTTATAGCAAAAGCTCCAAAGAGCAAGCAACAAGCAGAACCTCTACAGAATCAACTACCCCATTTAAATAAACAGCGAAAGGACTTCTTCAGCCCACATGGTTGTCCTAAGAGCACAGAGACTGCTCTTGGCAGAAAAGAGACGGAAACTGCACACTCACCCGCTTCCTCAAGTTGTAAGTGAGAATGAGGTTCCGGGAGAAAGAGTGGGAGAAGGCCGTGTAGAATTCCAGCACTTTTTGCAGGGCGTCCCGCTTGATCACATGCAGGTCACAGTAGGTCAAGGCCCTCACATTGGCACAGGACTGGGCAAGGGTGGCTTCCTTCCAGAACACGTCTCCAAACACGTCTCCTTTTCCTGCGGAGAGAACATGGTAATGAGCAAAGAGCCCGCCAGAGGAGTCTGGCCGTCGGTGCTGGCTTTCCACCACCTCCCAGGACTACTGTCTATTTGGCATTCCAAGGCTGGGGCTCAGAAAAGGCCAGAATGGTTTTTAATGTGGACCTTAATGACACGCAACTTCAGAAAGCTAAAAATACCATAGGATACATGTCAAAGTTCAACCAATAACTTTGGGATCACTTGTGACGTCCCGAGCATCCTACATGAAACTGGAACCCTGTGTTATTCTTTGTCACCCCTGGTTTTCCAAAACACTGATCATCATCTGTAGTGACGTTACTTGTTGTCTGTCTCCCAGCATGAGCTCTCCTGTGTCCCATCCCTCCACTAACACAGTATCTGGCAACACAGTAGGAGTTCTCACAATGTCTGCTGGCAAAAGAGAAGGAAGGTAAACCGCAGGTCTACATCAGTGTGACTGAGAGGCATACCCTCGGCTGCAGTGGGGAGGGTGTGGACCCTTCATCGGGAGGTGAAAAACAGGAGGTGCCTCCCCTGATTAGCATAACCTCCGTGGATGAAATCAGGCAAGGGTGAAGCTCCTCTTCCTCCAAACTCTGTCCACCGCCCTGGGGTTTATGTGTGTGGTGCCTCATTCCTCTCTCTCTCTCTCCCCCATCCCTCCTTCCATGTTCCTCACCTTGCCGGATGCCCTCCTGGTGGTATAAAAATACGGGCCCTATATAAGTGGCATCTTGGGGATTCTCTTATGCCCAGCATTCCACAAGACTATATTTAATAATACGTCAATAGAGTACTCATCCCACGTAGCGGTATTCTAGGCCAAACTTCTATCAATCTCCTCTAAATATTTGTTTTTCTTACCTAGGGATATTCTTCCAACGTTTCCCAGAGACTGAGCTTTTAACATATGTCTAATGCAAAGCTTAGTTCATTCCTGGCACAGCCTCTGGTTATATATCAAATAGCTTGAAACATTGTTTTTCTTGCCTTTAAATTTTCAGCACAGATAAATACAAATCTGAATCTCCAGGGAGCCAGAGAGAGGTGTTTGGGAAGGAAGGAAACAATGCAACCCGGGTGAAAACCAATGCAACAGCCCTTGAGGGCGCTGTCAGCCCATGCATTCAGGTCAGCCACCCTCTACAGCTAGAGCCCAGCGCCTGCGACTCAGTGCGCTTCACAGGGCAGCTGTTTTCCTAATTCAGGCGAAGGGACGCAATCAGGGCTTCAAGCATCGGGAGAGAAATTGACCTCTTCTCAAACACCAGAAAGTGTCCACCCTAAGCACATAAGGTACTCCATGGGTATCGCCCTCTCAAGCCCCTCCACGACATGAGCTGAGAAGCAGAAGTGCTGGGTACATTACTGCACACATTGTGTGTTTGTGAAATGAAGTGCAGCTTTAATTGATGAACATAGCTTCATCGACTCAATACGAGTGGGATGCCAGGTTGGGGTAGCTCTCAGGCAGATATGTGCCTGTGCTATTTAACCCCTTACCAGGTGTTTTTTCAGCCATCTGTAATACGAGCGTGGTGATGCAGAGAAGGAGCCAGCCGATGGAATGTCTCTCTCTGTGGGGTACCACCTGGCCTCCACGGAGAGGGGTTCAGTCAGTGTGTTCTCCCTAGCATGCATGGAGTCCTCATCAACAAGGCTGGACAATTCATTCATACATACGGAGCATTCTACAGCTCCTTTCTACTGCTCTGCCCTGCCTCTCATGCCTTTCGTAATTATGTATCCCTGTTCCCCAAAACAATGCTCTTTTTCTGACACGCAGTATGGCAGATAGTCAAAACATAGACCCTACTCTCATATTGCAACTTATGTCAAGAAGAGTGAAAGTATTAGTCACTCAGTGGTGTCCAACACTTTTGAGACCCCATGGAGCCCACCAGGCTCCTCTGTCCATGGGGATCCTCTAGACAAGAATACTGGAATGGTTTGCCATTCCCTTCTCCAGGGGATCTTCCCAACCCAGGGATCAAACCCAGGTCTCCCACACTGTGGGCAGATTCTTTATCACCTCAGCCAATGGAGGTCTCATTCTATGTCAACAGGTGAAGCCTAATTCCCTTTCCTTAAACCAGAACTCACTTTAATCCCTTGCCTTGGCCAACAGAATGTGGCAGAAGCGACGTTCTGGGATTTTCAGGCAGGGTCACAAGAAGCCTTGTAGCTTCTGCCTGGGTTTCTCGGAACACTGACTTGGAACACTGGGTTTCTTGAACACTGGTTTCAGGATCCTCCCTCTTGGACCCAACCACCATGTTTTGAAAAGATCAAGCCACACAGCAGGTCACACAGAAGTGCTCTAAGAGTCCAGCTGACAGCCAGGCTCTGCCAGTCTCGTAAGCAAGCCATCTTGGTCCTCCAGCCCAGACAAGCCTTCAAATGACTTCAGCCGCAGCCAGCGCTGGACTGTAGCCATGTGTGGGAAGCTCAAGGGAGAACCAGCAACTGAGCCAAACAACCCAGAGTCATGAGAAACAGTGAATTTTTTAAGCCACTAAATTTGGGAGTGGTTTGGTCAGCAGAAATACATAACCAGAACACACAGAATCATGGAGCTCTAGGCTGAAGGGCCCGTAAGAAATTACTTAGTGGTTTAAGTCAGAACTATTGAGAACAGATCACTGGTAACCCTGCCTGATTCTTATTAAGATTACTTCATCTGAGCAACTCAAGCCTTCCATCAACAGATGAATGGATAAAGAAGATGTGGTATGTATACATATAGGTGCGCGCACGCACACACACACACACACACACACACAACATGGAATACTACTCAGCCATAAAGAAGAATGAAATGTTGCCATCTGTAGCAATCACTCAGTCATGTCCGACTCTGTGGGACCCCATGAATTGCAGCATGCCAGGCCTCCCTGTCCATCACCAACTCCTGGAGTTCACTCAAACTCATGTGCATCGAGTCCGTGATGCCGTCCAGCCATCTCATCCTCTGTCGTCCCCTTCTCCTCCTGCCCCCAATCCCTCCCAGCATC
>SJYF01000068.1:2495210-2505554 GCA_006410515.1 Procapra przewalskii
TCCTCTTGCTGTAAACATAAAAAGCCCTCTGGGGTACAAGCGTGGGGCTGAGGAGCAGCCCCAAAGCAGAGGTGGGAGTCGGACACAGGGCTCAGGTGGCCCCGGGAGAGGGAGGGAGCCCTCCGCAAGGAGCCCAGCACAGGAGGAGACCAACATCCCACGTAACAGGGGTCCCCAACCCCAGTCTGCAGAGCAGAAATGAGCGGCAGAGGAGTGAGTGAAGCTTCATCATCATTGATAGCCACTCCCCATCGCTGGCGTTATCGCCTGCGCTCCACCTCCCGTCAGAGCAGCTTAAGATTCACGTTGATGTATGGCAAAACCCATCACAATACTGTAACAGAATTATCCTCCAATTAAAATAAATAAGTTAATTTTGAAAGCAGATTCCCATAGGAGTGCGAACCCTGCCGCACACTGAGCATGTGCAGGGTCTAGGTGTGTGCTCCTTGTGCCCTGGCCACCCTCCATGGAAAACCTGTCTTCCGTGAAACTGGTCCCTGATGCCAAAAAGGCTGGGGACTGCTGCTGCAGACAATTTGATGTCACGAAGGCAGAGACTGAAACGGTCTCTTTCAGAGGCTGACGCAGAGAGGACGGTGGGAGCGAGGAGGTTGGGAGGGTTAAGAGGAGTGATCGGGGAAAATTCAAGAGGTGCTGGGACTCGGGGATCTGAGACGATCCGACAGCCTGATGTCTGAATGCTAAAGAGCTGCAGAAACGGACAACCGAGTTTACAGCACTCCAGAAAAAGCCCTGTTTCTCAGACTGGCTGTAAGTGAGCTTGGAGGGGTCAGAGCAAAAATGAAATTCCAGCTGCTTCTCGTCACTGTTCCCTATTGTGTCCTCTCATAAGGACCACTCAGAATGGTATCCTGTACTAAGCAAAACGTATTCTGCAGTTAAAGTCATCATATGCTGCTAAAATCATCAGCCACTTCTGGGCCCATACCAGTTGGGAAGAACCGACTCAGTTCCTCACGCAGCTCGGAGCAGGTGCTCTTCTGGGTGCTGAGGTCTAGAGCAGCGGGATGGCGGAGGTGGTGGAGGGAGAGAAACAGAGCAGGTGATGCTGCCACGCTAGGGACTATGATGGGAGACAGAGAGGGGTGCTCGGCTCAAGCTCAAAGGGCAAGGGAAGGCTTCCAGGGACACGTGGCGTCTGAGCTGAGACCTAAAGGAAGGGATCCGACGAGCCGGCATAAAGACGACGCACACACTGCTCTTACAGTCAAGAGTCAGCCTTCCACAATTCCTCGCTGAAATGTTTGTCTTACTGTTTGGATCTTGTTGCCTTCAAACTGTGGTGCTAGAGAAGACGCCTTGCAAGTCCCTTGGACAGCAAGGAGATCAAACCAGTCAATCTTAAGGGAGATCAACCCTGAATACTTGTTGGAAAGACTGATACTGAAGCTGTAGTATTTTGGTCATCTGATGAGAACAGTCGACTCATTGGAAAAGTCCCTGATGCTGGGAAAGATTAAGGGCAGAAGGAGAAGAGGGCATCAGAGGATGAGATGGCTAGATGGCATCACCGATGCAATGGATGTGACTTGGGCAAACTTCGGAAGATGCTGATGGACAGGGAGGCCTGGCGTGCTACAATCCGTGGAGTCACAAAGACTTGGACATGAGTAGGTGATTAAGCAACAGCAGCAAATACCCTGATCGACATGTTTCTTAGGCCCAGAATGAGTATATACCTAAGGGGTCAGAGCAGTTTCCCCAGTTGGGCTACTCTTTTCTTTGACATTCCTGTTTCATTCTTATTTCACTTTCTGCAATTTTGAATTTTCAGTTTTCCCCTAGTCATTTATGCTCTCTAAGGGGACTATCTTAGGCTTTTCAACTTAATGCATATTCTGTCTTCACAGCCTAAGCCTCAGGTGGAAAAAATTAAGCACAACTGTTAGCTTTGGCCTCTGTTGAAAAAGTTATAATTGTCTAGGCCTTGCTGGAACCTTGAAAGCTAATACTTTGATTTTTTAAAAATGTTTGTGGTAATTCTCTTCACTGCTTAGGTCCTGAGTCACAACCAGTCAAGTTAGATTAGTGTTGTTACTATTCTTTTAAAATATCAAATCTACATTTGTATTTGACCATCTATGAACTTCAATGATCTCATCTATAAAATGCTTGAAGTAGGAAGTACCTACTTCCAAGGTTTGTAGAGAGGATCAAATGAAATGATATATTACTGTATTAAAGTGCTATACAAACGAGAATTAAAAAAAGACACAGCAGAGAGATGCTTTCAGGGAGCGGGAGCAGCATGTGCAAAGGCCCTGAGGCCCAGGATGTGGCTCTTCAGCAGGACCGCGCTCTCGGTACTGCCCCATGTTTTGGATCATCTGCTCCCTCGCTAGCCTGTACGGATGAGTGTGGACAGCATGTTTTGTAACCCTCTGAGGAAAGTGCCTGGTCTCCTCATTCAGCTGCAAACTCATCTAAGCAGCTTACAGACTCTACAGTGAGCGTGTGGCACCAACATGGCTGTCCACCCCTCCCAGGGATGCTAAGAGAGACACCAGGAATAGCGAGCAGTGGGGGCCAGCCCGAGTGCCTTTATTCCTCTTCTCTGGGGCATCGGGAAGTCCTGTGCCCTCAAGCCATCTGAAGACTCGAGACGCCTTGCCACTCTGCCTCAGGAGGGTGGAATGTGGAGGCAGAGATCCTGGCACAAGCAGAGTGGCTCTGAGGAGAACCACTCTCTCCCCCAGCCCTTGGGGGTAATTCTGCTTAGGGGATATAACACGAAAGCTGGAACAATCTGTCCAGGCAAGCCCTGAGCAGACTGCGCACACCCACTGAACTGGCTGGCTCGGGAGGATTAGAATGAGGAAGCGGAGAGTTCTCAGACCTCCTGGACTTAGGATACACATCAGGCTTGTGCAATCCAGGTCCTTGCCGTGGTCCTCGGACTATCTAAGTCACAAAGAGAACGGGCCAAAATCTCCTCCTCCCTGGTACTTCCCCTGGGACGTTTTCCAACTACTTTTTCATCCACTCCCTCAATAGAGGCCTCAGGCCAGACGCGCTCACTTTGAGCGCAGGGGCATCCTGCTGGGGGCTGGCAGGACCCAGCTGGCCCCTCCTCCTGACTCTCCATCTCCAGTCACATGGCACAGGGTTCTTAGACTTCCTCCAAGTCCGGCTCCCCGCTGCCCTCTGGGCCTTCCCAGCACAGCCTCAGGCACTCCACCCTGCTCCCTGGTCTGGATAACTCCTTCCATGCCTCGAAATACACCCACACCTCCTCCGCAGCCCTTTGACCATATCTGTGCCTTCGGCACTAGGCAAACATGCTCATCCCTGCACCACCGCATTCCCAGCCGTGTGTCTGGCACACAGCAGGCGCTCAACGTTGAACGCATAACCAAGCCAAGGGCACTAGGCATCTTACTAAACCTCCCCGCTCTCAATTCGCTCAGCTAGAAAATGTGGGTAATAAAACCCACCTCTCAGGAATGTCGTAAGACTCACAGGAACTAATCAGAACAAGGCACTTAGCACTGTGCTTGCAGCACAGTAGATGCTCAATAAATAGTAACCACACTAAAGACGACTCCTCAACAGTGTAGAGCACCTATACTCCAATAAAAATTAAAAAAAAAAACTGAAGCTAGTCAACCAAGTGAGGATTAGTTTCACCGAGAAATGACCTATAGTTTCAAGCAATGGCGGTCTACAAACCATTCATTCTGAACACTGGCTACTTGTCCAGGCCTGAGCTGTTTGTTGTTCTCGGATTTATTTCTAATCAATATGTATTGCATGCCTATCATGGCATTGTGCTAAGAGCTGAGGGATATGATATTAAGAATGAATTAGTTCTTGGCCCCACCCACCAAAGTATATTGAAGAGATACGGTAAGAGTAAAGATAATAGGAAGCAGAGTGGTATGGGGGAGAGGAGATGCTGGTGGGAGCCATTCTCTGAAAGAGTGCCGGGGAGAGAAAGAAAAATATAAAGCATGCATAATCAATTTTCCTGTTCAATATTAAAAAAATAGAGTCCTCTGTAGCAGCCCTGTGATGCAAATTCCACAGGGATCGTCAGTCCCATTCTGAAGAGAGGAGTGAGCTCCAGAGAGGTTTAAATGATGGTCTGTGACCCACAGACTTTCCCCATACCCCGGTGCAGCCTACACACGGAGAGAGGCTACCCAGTGATCATCCTCGGCAACCTCACGCCCACCCAACCCCGCTGCGGCCCCAAGCAGCTTCCTCTTCAGTCAACACTTAGAGACCTCTACCTGGGGCAGGCACCAAGCTGGGTGATGGGAAAGAGGATAAATCAGAGGCTGCTTTGCTCTTAAGGAGCCATGGCCAAGGAATTCACATGTACCCCAGAATGACTTCTCTGGTACGGAAATGGAATCCGTGACCCTCAGCTGGGCACACAGACAACCAGAACCAAGCCTACACCGCACTTAAGTGTGGCCCTCTGCCCAAGCTCTGGTTAAGGCAAGGGGTCCGGAGAGATGGGTGCCCCCTATGGGTCCTGCCCTGCCCTCCTCCCGACCAGAACAGGATGGGAGCTTTCTTGGACCAGGGAGCCCAGGTGCCAACATAGTCAGGATGAAGCCACAGGCTAGGAGGAGGCTTGGCTGCCTGACACCATGAAGTTGCCGTTTCAGGCCCCGACACCTGGGCTGCTGGCTACGTGAGGCGAAAACACGCTTCTGCCTTATCTAAGCTTCTCTGCCTTATCTAACCTGTTTCAGGGTTTTGCTGATCGACCGAACCTACCTCCTAGCCAATTCAGGAGTCCACTATCCGGTGGGGCTGGAATGTGTTTGTCTCTATGGTAGTAGGTACATACACACCTATTTCCTTCACCTGTTCCAGGAAAAAGCATGGACTTCCTTATTCCTGAAGGACTGGACAGTAACACAACGGTGGAGGCTCTGACAGCACGTTCAGAGCAAAAGCTCCAGCAACTTGAGCTAAACACCTTGGTGGTACCCACTGACCTCCCACCAGCCCTGACTGTGGACGTGGGGCCAGGATCTGCTGAGAAGTCCCAGTACATCAGGCCAGCGGCCAGCCAGGGACCCTGCTTCAGGCATCTGCTACGCACCTCACCGCAAAGCTGCTAAGATCCAGGCTGTCAGCTAATTCTGGAATACTGAACTCTCCCTCATGCATTTATGGCCATTTCCCTTGCATTGTCTGAGACCATGGAGGAGCGAAGGTGAGCAGAGTTCTGACACCTTGTAAATCTTGCCTCCTGTCTGTAGTGATACCACAAAGCCCTTGTTCTTACCGAAAAAAAAAAAAAGAAAAAAAAAGCTTCTGGCAGTCTGTGATCTCTGCTTCGTCTCCTGCAGTTTAGAGATGTAAGAATGGACATCAAAGACAGACAGACACCGTAGAAAGCTTATCCATTTGCTTTCCTGTCCAGGCCATGAAAATCTGTTACTAGGAATAAAGCCTTAGCTTTAAGTGTCAGATCCTATCAGATTGTGCTGTGGTGTTGGGTGCTTAGCCTGTATGCCTTATTGGATTTCTTTTGCCAGAAAAGAAGTCAGGGAATGGAGAGGCTCAGGAGGTCGAGAATTGGCTCATCCAAATTCTCATAGGGATGTCACCTTCTAGAAAGGTTGGTCTCATGTTAGATTTTGTAGGAGAGCTCAGAGACGTTCAAGAAATACTTGTTTTCTTTGGAGGTTGGTATAAAGGAGAACAACTGTTCTCTACAAACCATCTCTGTACTAGAGATGGGACACTGGTGTAGTTCAGCCATATATCTGGTTAAGGAAAACCACACAAGAACCTATAGCATCATATACCAGGTGCAATGTGAACTGTCTCTGACTCTCCCAGGCAGTTATTAGATTGGGAGTTCCCAAAGGTGGGGATTAAATCTCACTACCCTTTTGCACACAGTTCAATCCAGTTCAAGGTTTGGCCCAACCTATTGCAGATCAGACAGTGTTCCAGGAATTAAGCAAGATAAAACAAAAAGACAGGACATCATCTCTACGTTCAAGGGGCTTACAGTGTAAGGAGACGAAGCTTACATGTGTGAAACAACAAAGTCAAAACAAACAAAAATGTAAAACCAAGATATGTGAGAGGCTGCTCTAGGAAATCAGCCCAGAATATTCACTGGGAGGACTGATGCTGAAGCTGAAACTTTAATACTTTGCAAGAGCCAGCTTATTGGAAAGGACCCTGATGCTGGAAAAGATTGAGGGCAGGAGGAAAAGGAGGTGACAGAGGATGAGATGGTTGGATGGCATCACCAACTCAACAGACATGAATTTGAGCAAACTCCAGGAGACAGTGAAGCCTGGCATGTTGCAGTACACGGGGTCACAAGAGTTGGACATGACTGAGCAACTGAACCACAACAACAAATCTAGGCAGAACTACTGAGATTTCACGGAGAAAACCTTCTACAGGAGGGCAAGGGAATTTAGACACACAAGAGAGATGGATAATCCCCCCAAACGGCAGGGGGAAAACTGGACGGTTGGGGATGAAGAGAGCTGGTTTGGGCTCTGCTCTCCTTTCCGTAATGGCTCAGGTTCTTGGCGGTGTTATCTACGCTGTCTCCATGTTCTCACTGTTGAAGGGGAATGACTGGTCCCTATTCCTGATGGTTCCTGCCTGGAAGGCAGCTCCAGGGGCACCACACTCCTGGCCTCTGTTGTGCCCTCACCTGATTGATGAGTTTGGAAGGAAACCCTGCACGTGTGCAGGCCAGCCGCTTCTCTGTCCTGGGGATCTGCCTGCTGGAAGCTTATCCTCTCTTGTCTCTGGTGGTCCCTTCTGCCAGCAGAATAGAGCTACGGGACAGAGCCTCCCAAGTGTAGGCTTGTGCTGGTCAGCAACACAAGGGTGGGTCTAATCCTGGCTCTTAATATTGGGAAGCCTTCTCTGATGCAAATAAAATGCATATTCTCCAATATCAGCTTTATCACAAAAGTGACCCACGGGTCACCAGGTCACCCAAGGTTGATATTTTGACTGGTACCCATCGTACTTATTGTCTCTCTCTCTCAGTTCAGAACTCCAGGAGAGATGGATACAAGTTATGAAGCACCCCTGAACCAACACCCACCTCTCTTCATTTCTCAGGCTCCTCTAATCTTGCTTCTGACCATACTCTCAACTCTACTCACAGTAGTCAATAACTTCTCCTGATAACCGCCTAAAAGATATTTTTCAGTCCTCAACATATTACAGCTCTTGATTCTAAGATATATTTAAGTTGGTTGGCATGCTTTATCTCTGAAATCAGAACATATTTTACAATCAATGATCTGTCACGGTTTAACTGGCAGCATTTTCCCTCGGTGGGCCATAGGATATTGGTGCGTCTTTATCATCCACAGCATCTGCTAGACAACGGAAATGTGGTTCTGAAGCACTTGAAAAGGCCCTTTTCTGCCCCTCCTTGGCTTCGGTGACACCCCACTCCCCTGGCCTCTCACCCTCTGCGGGCGGTTCGTTTCAGGCTCCTACCTGTGACCCACATTAACCAGTGTCCTTGGGGGCTCTGCTTGAGACCTGGTTGTTTCTTACCTTCCCCTCTCTCTCCAGGTTTTCTCAGCCTCTCCTCTAGCTTCAGGTGTCATCAGGATCACAGTGATCCCCCAGTTTATACCTCAAGTTTTGATCTCTCTTCTGAGTCCAGCATCTCCCATCGGTTACTTGAACTTAGCTCAAACCCACAGACCCGAAGCTGGAACTAGTCCTGCTCCCAGGAAAACCTGCGCATCCTTGAGTGAGTGTTCCCTTCCCTGCGAAAGTGGTCCAGGTCATTCCAGACTCCACCCTCTTGCTTGTCTCCATATTCAATAAAGGACCACACTCTGATCATTTTCATCTATCATGTGTCTCTTGGATCTGTTTGCTTTTCTCCATCCTGTGAAGTCGGCTCAGGCCTCTCTCATCTCTCAGCATCCTCCTCACCAGCCTCCTTGCCTGCTTTCCTTTCTCCTCACAGCAGCCAGGATGATCTTTCTAAACACAGATCAATTCTGTCACTCTTCTCCTTTAACATCTTTGTGGGTGCTGCCCTTCTGCCAAGGAACACTCTCTCTTAAATCTCACATCCTAGTCCCCAGCCCACTTCTCTGGTGCACCTAGTGGAATTCAGTTTGCCATGGAAGTCTCAGTTCAGATGCCACTTCTGTCAAGAAGCCTTCCTTGATTTCTCCTGGCTGGGCTGAGTTAGATGCCTGTCTTATAAGCTCCCATAGTATTATGTTCTTTGTCCTATTATAACTCTTGGCATTCTATTAAATAACAGAAATGAAACTGCATATTCGCTTGTCTGTTTTCCTGGTGAGACTTAAGCACTACAGCTGGTTCGTTTATGGAATGAACAAATCAATATATGAAAAGATGGGTCTGAGTGGAATAATATACAGTGGGCCAAGATCTGAAAGACTGAGAATGCTCTAGGATGGATGACTTTGAGGACAGGACTGGTCCCTGGTCCAAGTATCCTCAGGTGGCTATGCTGTCAGCCTGACTCTAGAAGAAATTTGCTGACCTGCTCAGAAACACACCCATAATTCAGTCTGATCCAGCTTAATGCTGAGCTGAAAATTTATGGACAGATCTAAAAAGAAGAAATAAAAATGATGGATGTTAGAAATTATCCTATGATATAAATGCTTTCCTTAAAGGAATTAAAATCTCATCCAAATATGGGTCACCGGCCTTCCTGGTGGAGACTCCACTTTTGCAAACAACATTGGCATCACTCTCTGAATGGGGGCACCACACATAAACGGTTACATTAAACCAATGGCTTGGAAACACCATGACAGTTCTTCTGTTCTTCACAACTGCAATTTAGATAAAACTAAATTAGCCGAATGTTTCTCCACTAAGTAAACAGATCACAACTCTTCCACTGAAAGCAGGTGATGATTTTCTAAGATTGCTACAGATAACAGTTCCAAATTAACTTGATTTCCCTCCTTTTGTTTATACAGTATGTATGCATTGTAGAAGATAATTGAAATATATTGAAAAATAGAAAATATGGGCTCTATGCTTTTGACCGATAGAAAAGCAAACAGAAAGCTTCAGTTGACACTTTGGTACACGCGCCATCTTTCCACCACTCATATGCATCTTTACGAAAGTCAAGGTCACTACATATATACTTACATATTCTGTTTCCCATCCCCCTGCCCAGTTAACATTATATTTGAAACATTTTGCATTCCAATAAAACTTCTTATACCATCATAACAATTGCCCTTGGTTTACCATAATTTTTTTAAACCAATCCTCTCTGTCTGGGCTCTACAGTTATGAGAATTTCCTTTAGAAAGCTCTATTAACTCTCCTAACTATCAGTGTCTTCCCTGGGACTACAGGGACTACAATCTTTTAAATTGCTTAAGCCAAAACAGCATTAGGAGCAAGAACCTGGTGGTCCTCCCCACCCTCACTCAGTGCATACATTACCGGATACAAATGGTTCTGCATTTCTGAAGTTCTGTTCACGCTATGGCTCCTGGCTAGGAGTGCGGATTTAATATAATTGCTTTGGCTGATGGAACAGCTATATGAATATTAATGTTGGTTGAAGTGTTTAGAGAGACACTTAAACAAAGCTTCCTCCCTTTGTGCTGAGCACGAGCAAGAGGTATTATTATATGGTTCACAGCAGCAGTGGTCACGCAGCCACTTAGCAAGCTCCCGGGGGAATGTGGAGGGACATTGCAGAAGNGGGGCAGGGGGGGGGGGTGGTCTCCCCTCAACCCCTCAGAAGGGAAACGTCTCTAAAGGATTTAGCTTCTTTGTCTCTAACACAACTAGGATTTACACAAAGTTATTGCTGCTTTTTCAACTTTTGTTAGATAAGCCAGTCTGCCTTTGTTATCTAGTGGTTCTCTTTTCCAAGAACTGTTTGAAGGAGGAGTTGGGAGGACCTGCTAAGATTAATGCTATTTTTTTCTGATTGGATGAGGAGATAACAAAAGAAATGCTGTCAAGATTTCTTTTGAAAAATAAAATGTTATTTTTTTCAGGTTGCGTCCTAATAACTGAAAGGATATGTGAAACTTGGAGCAACACTTTCTCAAGATCTCCTTAAAAACTTTTAAAAAAATTTTCCTGATTTTGAAAGTAGCATACATTCTTTTAAAGAATACTTGAAAGACAAATATAAAAAAGAAAATGAAATCCCCTGGCACCTCAAAACCAAAGTCACCAACTATAACGTGGTGATGAAGCTGTTGGTGGACTTTCATCTATGAATGTTTCTTCCCATAGCTGAGGTCACATCACATGAAAAAAGTGTATTTTATTAATCTTATCATAGGAGCTTCTAATATCATTTAACAGAAGAGACACAGAGGTATAGAA
>SJYF01000068.1:2511532-2533770 GCA_006410515.1 Procapra przewalskii
TTCTTTGGAAGGAATGATGCTAAAGGTGAAAGTCCAGTACTTTGGCCACCTCATGCGAAGAGCTGACTCATTAGAAAAGACTCTGATGCTGGGAGGGATTGGTGGCAGGAGGAGAAGGGGATGACAGAGGATGAGATGGCTGGATGGCATCATGGACTCAATGGATGTGAGTCTGAGTGAACTCCAGGAGATGGTGATGGATAGGGAGGGCTGGCATGCTGCAATTCACGGGGTCGCAAAGAGTCGGACACGACTGAGCGACTGAACTGAACTGAACTGGTCTGAGACTACACTCCTCGGAAAGGCATATGGGAAGTTATCAAGGAGGCAAATGGGTGAAAGACACCCTACACCAAATGATCAACTCCAATTCAAATTCAATAAAGAGCCCACTAGTTGCTAGTTACCCTTCTCACCAGGTAAATGTCCAGAGAGTTATCACTGAAGGAAAGTCCTCTTTACTGGGGACACTAATTATTATGAAAGGTAGAGAAAAATGTCTTCCCTGCAGCAATCCTAAAGCAATGGTTTAACCCTTTGTGCGTGCTGTTCCTTATGCACAATCAAATCTGACATCTCTGTGGATGAGGAAGGTAAGGGACAGAACAACTCTGCAGAGTTCAGTGGGCACTAGGAATCCAAAACTTACTTGAACGAAGTTTCAGCCTCCATCCCCTGCTGAATCTCTATCTCAGTCTCCCTCCCACCATCTGCCAGCATATGCTAAAGGAATACCGAGCATCTTTGGGTTACCCTGAGTGGAACGTAATCAAGAGGGCAAGTTGACTGAGAGCCAGGGGAGAAAAGAGGCTGGATATCATATACTCCCAAATCAAGCAGAAACAAAGTTCAGGCTTTAACAAAGGATACTATCTATGTCTGGATACTTAGTTTGAATCTCAAGTCTAATTCAGTGTAACAATCTCTCCCTGTCTCAGTTTCCTAAGAAGGCACACCCAAAGATTAAAAAAGAAAAAAAGTCCAGAATGTGTAGCAGTGTCTGGCAAACTGAAGGAGCCAGCCAACTACGTATGTTATCATCAGGGCCGCAGCATGGCTCGGCATCAGGGCCGCAGCATGGCTCGGCGGGGCAGAGCCAAGGTTCTCGAGTTTAGGCACTCCAGGCTGACTCCATGGACCTCATCAACCCTGAGGTCCTAGGAAACTTCTGTGACCTCTCTGAGCTTTCATTGTCTCACCTACACAATGGTGATAATAAAATCACTCTGTAGGGTTACTGTGAAGATGAACTGAGGATGAAGATGAACTGAGGATCTGTATGTGAAATGCCTGGTGCAGAACAGATGGCCATAAATGGTGGGTATTATTGTGGTGGCTTGCCCCCTCAGAGAGGCAAACATGCCCCCTAAAGAGGCGTTCTGCAGCTGCCACCGGCAACCGGATGAATCTCTCCAAGGCCAGGGGTGCTCAAGCACCAAATACACATGTGTTCCCCCATGTGCCCGCTCCCCCGCCACACTCCCTATCACAGTGCATGGCACACCAGCTCCCCAACAGACCCTGCAGTCCTCATCCATTGACTTCCTTCTCCCCCACAGCCAATCCAGCATCAGGCGCTGTTGATCCTATTTCTTAAATATGTCAACTCCATTTGCTCCTCTGCACCTGCCCAGCACAAGTAACAGTTTAGGGCACCACCAGTTTGCCCCTAGATAACAGGTCTCCAGCTTCATCTCTCAACCCCCGCCTTCCCTCTTCAATTAACTCGGCAACTACAATCATCTTTCTAAAGTGCAGATCTGACCATGCCTTTCTCTCGCTTGAAGCCCTTCGTGGCTCCTCAGTATAACACCCCAGTCCCTAATCTGGCTTCCAGAGCCTGACACAATCTGCCTAGAGCTCAGCTCCCTTCCTGACCCCACCTCTCACCACGCCCCTCCTTGCTGTGTGTGTTCCAAGCCATCTGAGTATGACAGTTGTACAAATGAATCATGCTTGCTCTTTCTCTGCAGTGATTGCACACATGCCTTCCCCTCTGCTTAGAATACTCCTGTGTCCCTTCTCTTTTCTGTGCTAACTCATGCTCAATTTTTAGCTTTCAACTTAGGTGTCATTTCTTCCAGGAAGCCACCCCCAATACTTGAATCCTGGGCAGGTGTCCCTGCCATTATATTCAAATGTCTGCTTATTGTTCCTCCCACAGCAGAGCTCCTGGAGGACAAAAAAATCATTTTTGTCATTGAAGGATCCTGAGTGCTTCAAACATCGCCCAACACAAGACAGGCACTCAGCCATGTGTTTGCTGGACAGATGCCTGGATGCTAACCACTGGGCCAGCCCTGTGAAGCCATCTCTGGTTGAAGGAGGCAGCGAAGCCAAGCCGCCAGGAGGCCTGCACCCAGCAGAGGCAGTACCTACCTAGAATGGCCACCACCTCGTCATCCTGGATCACCTCCAGGGAGCCGGAGACCACGAAGCACAGGCTGTCGACGCTCTCCCCCGCGTGGTAGATGAGGTCCCCGGGGGCGCAGTGCACTGTCTGGAACTCCATGGCCAGTGCCCGCAGGCAGCCGTCGCTGGCCAGCCGGAAGGCCGGGTGCTCCTTGAACACCTTGCGGTTCAGGTGCACGCAGATGTCCGCTCTCATGTCCTTGGGGCAGATCTGCAGGACCTGGCACGGGAAGAAAAAGCATCAGGATCCTTGCTGTGGCCTCCAGCTCGCTGCTCTCTCAGCTCCCCAGGGGCCGAGGCGACACCCACTAGGCTAGACCACACTCTTCAAGGCACCAGTGGACAAGACAGCTGCAGTCCCTGAGGGAGAGAGAGACAGGGGCCCCCAAATCTGTGCTAAACGCTCAGGTCAGGGACTTGAGAGCCAAGGGGCTGGGAGTATGTGAGGCCCTTTCGACGAGGAAATCCAGGAAGGCCTCCCTGAGTGGGTGACAAATACGGTGACATCTGCATAATGTGTCAGAGGGAGCCCTATGAGAGAATATTCCAGCAGAGTCGAAAGGCTGTGAGAGGACCTGAGCAACAGCCCATGTGAATGAGGGGAAAGCTGGGGGTGGGAGAGGGGGTTTCAGGAGGATGGCAAGCTTGAGGATGTGGAGACTTATGTTACAAAAAGACTTTGATTTTGATTCTGAGTGGGATGGGGACACATTGGGAGACTCTGAGCAGGGGAGGGATGGGGATCCTCTGTATTTTAAGAGGACTGTGGCAGCTCCAGAGTGGAATTAGCGGGCCCTGACTGTCAGAGGGCAGCAGTGGAGCCTGGGTGTTGGGTTAGCCCACTCCTGCAGGCCTCCGGGGAGCGGGGAGGGGACTCGGACTGGGATGTTGCCAGGGGAGCCAGAGAGAAGTAATCAAGTCCCAAACATATTTTGAAGATACAGCTGACATGGTCTGCTGATGGACTGAAGGTGGATTGATTCGAAGAGAGATATGAAGTGATATTTACTGAGCACTGCCTTAGGCATTGCTAAGCACTTTGGAGTCATTCGTTCATTTCATACTTAGCTACTGAACACCTTAGTGTATGCCAGAGATCATCCCAGGCTCTGAGGATGTAGGCAGCAAACAGAACGCCCTGCCTTTGTGTGTCTTACTAGTGGGAGGGGACAAATGAAAAGCAAAATGAGTAAAATTCAGCAGTAAGTGCTGAGAACAATGGAGAAGGAAAGCAGAGGGAATGTCAGGAGAGGTGTGATTTTATATTTTCTAGTCTTATGTGCACCAGCTAACTGAATCCTCACATAAACTCTCTGGTGTAAGTGCTATTGTGGTACCATTTTACAGATGAGGAAACTGAGGCATGGGGATGATCAATAACTTGCCCGAAGTTGCACAACCAGGAAATGGCAGAGCTGGACTCTCTGACTAGGCAGTCTCACTCCAGAGCCCAGTTTAGATACCAAGCCCCAAACCAAAAGGCTTGCACTTTGGCTCTCAAGGAACTCAAGGCAAACTGGGAACTGTAAGAGGCCATGTGGGTCTCACTTCCCAAAGAAATAAAAATTTCTCAGTCTTTCCTACAGGGAGAAACACTTCTCTGGACTAAATTTTGCAAGAAACCGTTCATGACCCCCTTACACAGCAAGCATGAAGTAACACAAGGGGACATCTCCAAGTGGACTTTCCCCAAGAAAGCAGGAGTGTTCCTAAACTAACCCTTTCTCCCATCCTAGCCTGTGAACAAAACTGGGGCATAACATCAAATGCGCTCAGTGAAGACATCTCATGCGGTGCTGGTCACTTCCCCACCCGTGTTCCCCCACCGCAGCACAAACCATCTGCCTGTGCTCCTGGTGCTCACCTCCACATCTGGAAGTCCCGCAGCCTCTTTCAAACCCAGCTTCAACCTCACCTCGTCCTGGACGGCGCTGCTCCACCCACCTGCTCTGCACGGCCCTGAGCTCTGCGTTGGAAAGAGGGGGCCCAGCACTCGGAATCTCAGTCTTTTCCTCTCTTCACTGCTCTACACTTCAGTTTCCCTTTTTTCCTCTTTATTTTTTTAATTTATATTTTAACTGGAGGAAAGTTGCTTTACAACGTTGAATTAGTTTCTGCTGCGTGTGTATGTGTGTGTGTTGTTAAGTCGCTTCAATCATGTCCAGCTCTTTGTGGCCACCACAGACTGTAGCCCGCCAGGCGCCGCTGTCCACGGGACTCTCCAGGCCAGAATACTGGAGTGGGTTGCCATACCCTCCTCCAGGGGATCTTCCAAACCCAGGGATCAAACACCCATCTCTTATGTCTCCTGCATTGGCAGGCCGGTTCTTTACCACTAGCGCCACCTGGGAAGCCAGTTTCTGCTGTACAACAATGCAAATCAGCCCAATTGTAAGTACATTCCCCTTCCAGTCTGGAATGGAGGCGGCGGGGGAAGACAGGGCCTTGGGACTGGCTCTCTCCCCAGTAACTGCCTGCCAAGGAAGAGCAGCCATACCAGGCCGGGCTGGGCTCTGCCCTGAGCTGCCACAATACTTCCTCTTCCATTTGGATCAGGACCTAGGGAAAATCCCGGAGCCCTCCAGGGAGACAGCAGGCAGGAGAAGGGAGGAGCACAGCTGATGAGTACCGTCTCCCAGCAGCCGCCGCCCAGCCCAGCCTTGCGGTGAGGGCAGAAGAGGGCTTCTTTCCGGACAGCCAGATTACACAGGCATCCTGGCCCCTGGGAAAAGGAGCCCCAGGGCTGAGCGATCCAAGTTCCTTTCTGCTCCATCAGCTGCCAGGCACCCACAGAACCTCCAGGGGCCAGGTTGAGATGGCAGAATAGAACAACAGGAGCAGTGGGGCCAGTGGTGAGCAAAGCCAGAGATGAAGTCCCTCCCAACTGCCTGCCCATCTGCGAGAGGAGGGCACTCCCATCTGGACTCGTCCTTCCCTCCAGTCTGTGTTTTACACTTGTTTTTTTTAAAGCAGTAGTAGGAAAAAGCACAAGCTTTGAAGTCAGACAAAACTGGGTTCAAATTCAGACTTTGCCATTCTCAACTCTGTGACCGGGGGCAATTAATAAAGTTAACTGGGCTGCTGGGTCCTCATCCCTAAGAACAGTTTCCTCTCCAGGGTGGTTGTGAAGCATGTGAAGTGGGACGCAGGGCCAGAAGTGCAGTTAGGTATCTGCTCTTAATACACCTGTAAGACGTGCTAGCTGGTATATGGTATGGTTTCGTTACTGCTATTATTACAGCAGATATTCAACAAACTCAAAGTATCCTCCCTTTGAAGTTGGGATCAGTTAAATTTAGTTAAAATTTTCCGTTTAAACTGTCAACTCTCAAGGGACCCTTTTAATGGAGAAAGACCAGAGTGTGAAGAGCAGACTCCCAAGACATTGGATTTGGCTTTGAAGGTGTCATAAGGTATTTTTCAACAGTAATATCACTCTGTTTGCCTCACTCTAGCAAGGGAAGAAATCAGAATTCCCTGAGTACTTAGGGAATGGTGATTAAAGAGAGAAAAGCCATTCCAAAGACTTAAGAAAAAGAAAAACTAACCTAGGATTACATCTTTGCTCAAAGAAAATATTACAAAGGAGATCATTCACAAATGATCATTCTCAAATATCTTTGTTCTTTCCAGCACCACCAAATTTTCTTCAGTTTATTGGAATGCATCTAGAATAATGCAACTTTTGGAGACTGGTAGGGATCTATCACCATTTCCATTTCACAGGAACATCTAGAGAAGAGTCTAAGGGATGCTCCAGTCAAATTAAGTAAAAGCCCTTGGTCGGTATCTCCCAGACTTGTCTAATGAACAGGACCCTTGTTAAAAATGCGGATTCTCCATCTCTATCCCACCTCATTCCTCCTCACAAAATTCTGATTCCAAAGGTCCAGGATGATGACTGGAAACCTGTTTTTAATGACCACATCCTAGGAGTCCCATCAGGGCCACGACTAGAGTAAAGCAATAGCCTTGGACACAAAATTTAAGGAGATGTAAAAATCAGTCATCAAGACAAATCATGGGTTAGTCTCTCAGTCATGTTCAACTCTTTGCCACCCCACAGACTGTAGTCTGCTAGGCTCCTCTGTCCATGGGATTTCTGAGAAAAGAATACTGGAGTGGGTTGCCGTGGCCTTCTCTAGGGGATCTTCCCAACCCAGGGATCGAACCTGGGTCATCTGCATTACAGGCAGATTCTTAACCATCTGAACTACCAAGGAAGCCCCCAAATAAATCATAGTGTGGTACAATAGTCTGAAAATCAAAATTCATGCAGTGAACACTATATAAAATATCTGAATTGGAAACTTTGAATTGAAAGTGGATTAGCAGCAGAGATATGTCATCTTGGGGCCTGAGGTGAAAGGAAAATCAGTAATACTGGTCATCTCACCCTGGGTGGCCCTGATTTTTACCAGCCTATCAGCTGATAAGGAAATCCTGCCGTAGACCGTCTGCTAGTCCATCTCCTCTTCAGGAGATACTGATACAATCTGCCTTGCCAGTTTGTAAAATCTTTCTTAATTGCTGGTCCTTCAGAAAGGTTGATGGGCAAGCAAAGTTTCTGGAGATGGGACCTGGGATTCCAAAACTACATCCAGGTGAGTTCAGATGCACAGCAGGACTGTCCGAGTGAGGCTTGGGAATCCCTGGGAAGGCTGAGGGGTGAGCGGTTCACCCGAGCCCATCGCCTCCTTACCTTCTCTGTGTCGATGCCTCTGGACATGGACCAGGTGGACACGATGTAATCCATGACTCGCTCGCTCAGCCCCTTGGGCACCTGGTACAGCTTCAGGAAGTCCCGGACGCTGTTGAGCATCTCATGGTACCTGTTGGTGTTGGCGTACATCTGTTGGAAAATGGTCGTCACGTTCCCAAAGATGGTGGCATAGAGGAGGGCTAGCGGCAAGAGGAGGAGAAAAACACACACGTGAGTGGTCCCTGAAGAGGACCCAAGAAAGTCAAACTTGCCCAAAGCAGGCCAATGGCCAGAGTGGCTGCTCCAGAGCAGACGGTCCTGCCCTGCTCAGGAGAAGCTCAGCCCAGGAGACTCTGGGACTGGACCCAGAAAGAGTCTCCAAATATCAGGCCACTAGGTGAGACTTGTGGGAGACAGAGAGAGGGTGAAGGGAACTGGCATGACTGAGGCCAGAACCAGGATACAGATAGCAGTGCGGGCTGGGGACAGGACGGTTGAACTGCTTCACGTACACTTGTCACAAAAAGGTTAAGCCATGCCTGAAGACACTAGTTGAATGTGTTCTTATATCCTCTGTACC
Source organism: Procapra przewalskii (assembly GCA_006410515.1). Lineage (NCBI taxonomy): Eukaryota > Metazoa > Chordata > Mammalia > Artiodactyla > Bovidae > Procapra > Procapra przewalskii. The sequence goes on from SJYF01000068.1 coordinate 2,519,227, forward strand.
AGCCCAAATCCAAGGATTGAAGTCGCTCAGTCGTGTTCAACTCTTTGTGACCACGTGGACTGTAGCCTCCCAGGCTCCTCCATCCGTGGCGTTTTCCAGGCAAGAATACTGGAGTGGGTTGCCATTTCCTTCTCCAGGGTAACCCAAATACAAATCAGCAAATCATCTTTTTAAAACTGTGCTGTCTGTCAACTACACTACCTGCCGGAGACAGGATGGGGGAATGTGTCACTCAGTCCTGGCTCTCACACAGCAAACAACACAGCAAAAAGACAGACTTTAAAAATGCAATCACAAATAAGTAATAGCAAGCCTGCAGAGAGCACTGAAGGAGGTTAGATCTTTGTTTTATTGTTCACTGCATTGTGATGCAGCTCCTGGGGGAAAAGCATGGCTTTGATATGAACAGAGTAAAGTCAGGTCCCCTCTGAGATGTAACAAGCACATACTACATGCTACTGCTGCTCCCCCTACGTGTCCATTATGTCATCAGAAAACCCCACATTCTACGTGTATCTGCCTTTGGATGCTAAGCTCAAGTGCTACCTCTTCCAGGAAGCCTCCCCAACACTCCTCCCCTCCATCTGTCCCCATGAGGGTGACTATGAGACTTCCCAAGCATACAAATCTAACTCAACTTATCATACAGTTACATCCAGATAAACCCATAAGTTGGAAATATCTTAAGTTAAAAATGCACTTATACATGTAATCTACCTAGCATCATGAAAGTGAAAGAAAATGAAAGTGAAGTCGCTCAGTCGTGTCTGACTCTTTGCGACCTCATGGACCATAAACTACCAGGCTCCGTGGTCCATGGGATTCTCCAGGCAAGAATACTGGAGTGGGCTTCCATTTCCTTCTCCAGGGGATCTTCGCAACCCAGCATCATAGCTCAGCCTAATTACCTTACACATGCTCAGAACACATACATTAGCTTACAGTTGGACAATGTACACAAAGTCTATTTTATAATAAACTGTGAAATATGTCATGTAGTTTATTAAATACTGTACTGAAAGTGAAAAGCAAGATGGTTGCTTCCCTTTGTGATCTCATGGCTGACTAGGGGCTGTAGCTCACTGCCCCCTGCCTACCGTCCCAAGAGAATCGCTCTGTACATCTCTAGCCCAGGAAAAGACCAAAACTCAAAATGGAAAGTACAGTTTCTGAAGGCATATCAATTTTGAACCACTGTAAAGCCAAAAAATCCCAACTCGGGGACCGTATTTCTGTCAAGCTCATGCTGTACATACCATTTTGCAATTGCATTCTTGCTCGCCTGTGCCCTTACGGGGTAGTCCTGCAGGCTGGACTCAGCTTTTCCTTGCCATTAAACCCTGGCTGCTAGTGCTACACTGGTGCCCAACAAATGTGTCTGTCACATTAGTGAATTGCATATGTTTTTGCTATGGCTTATTTTAAAAAAGAAGTGACTGAAATACAGTGACAGCATATTAAAAAGCAGAGACATCACTTTGCCAACTAAGGTCCGTCTAGTCAAGGCTATGGTTTTTCCAGTGGTCATATATGGATCTGCAAGTTGGACTGTGAAGAAAGCTGAGTGCTGAAGAATTGATGCTTTTGAACTGTGGTGTTGGAGAAGACTCTTGAGAGTCCCTTGGACTGCAAGGAGATCCAACCAGTCCATCCTAAAGGAGATCAGTCCTGGGTGTTCATTGGTAGGACTGATTTTGAAGCTGAAACTCCAATACTTTGGCTACCTGATGCAAAGAGCTGACTCACTGGAAAAGACCCTGATGCTGGGAAAGATTGAGGGCAGGAGGAGAAGGGGACGACAGAGGATGGGATGGTTGGATGGCATCACTGACTCAATGGACATGGGTTTGGGTGGACTCCGGGAGTTGGTGATGGACAGGGAGGCCTGGTGTGCTGCGGTTCACGGGGTCACAAAGAGTCGGACACAGCTGAGTAACTGAACTGAACTGAAATACAATAAACTGTACATGTTAAAGTATACAGCTTGGTGGGTTCTGACATGTATATACCCATGAAACAATTAGCACAATCAAGATAGCAGCATATCCATCACCCCTAAAAATCTGGTCATGTCCATTTATAATCCCCCTGACCCTCTATCCCCAAGAAACTGCTGATGCTTTCTGTAGACTAGCGTGCATTTTAAAATATTTTATATCAGTGGAATCGTATGGTATATGCTCTCTTTAAACACCATACAATACCTCCATTTAAAGCGTCCAGGTCAATGGCTTTTAGTACATTGCTAGAGCTGTGCAGTCATGACCACAGTCTAAGTACAGCATATTTTCATGCTTCGCCAAAGGAAACCCTGTTCCCACTATTAGTCATTCCTCATTTCCTCCCTAAGCCCCTAGCCCTAGGCAACTGAAAATCTACTTTCTGTCCCTATAAATTGGCCTATTCTGGACATTTTGTACAAATTAAATAATATATGTGGCCTCCTGTAACTGCCTTCATTTAGAATAAAGTTTTCAAGGTTCACCCACGTTGTAGCATGTAGCAATACTTCATTCCTTTTGATTGTTGACTAATGTCCTATGGGATGGATATTCCACAGTTCACTTGTCCATTCATCAGTTCATAGGCATTGGGGCCTTTCTATTGATAAAGAATGCTGCTATGAACACTTGTGTGCAACTTTGTTCTGAACATGTTCTCAATTATTTTGGAGTAAAATTACTGTGTCATACAGTAATTATGTTTAACATTTTGAACCACTGCCAAACTATCGTCCAAAGTAGCTGCACCATTTTACATTTCCACTAGTGGTGTGCGTGGGTTCCACATGTCTCTGTATCCTTATCAACACTTGCTATCGCCTGTCTTCTTGACTGTTGCCATCCTAGTGAGTGGAAACTGCTCTCTCTCTGGAGCTTTGGTTTGCATTTCTCACGTGACTGATGATGTTAAACATCTTTTCATGTGCTTTAATGACCACTGGCATGTGTTCTTCGGAGAATGTCCACTCAAATCCTACGCCCATTTTTCAACTGGACTTGTCTTATTATTACTGAGTTATAAGTTATTACTATAGTCTCGATATAAATTCTTTATCAGATGCGATTTGCAAATACTGTCTCATATCGTGTGGGTTGCCTTCTCACTCTCTTGCTGGCATGGTTTGCAGCATTAAAGGTTTCACTGTTGATGTAGTCTAATTATCTGTATTTTCTTCTGTTTCCTTTTTTGCCTGGATTACTTCATTCAGTCTAATTAGTCTGAGATTGGTCTATGTTGTTGCCTGTATCAATAATTTGTTTTATTAAGAAAAAAGTGTTACCTTAAAAATAATTATAAATTCACAGAAAGCTGTAAAGATAGTACAGAGATCCATGTGTATACCCTTCACCTAATTGCCTCACTGGTTACGGCTTATATAATGGGAGGATAATAGAAAAACTGAATGATTTACATTGTTATAAAGTATAGCTATAGTTCTGCATCATTTTATCACATGCGCACATTCATATGCACCAAGCACCACAACCAAAATATAGAACTCTTCCATCACCACAGCCCTCTCCCTTTTGCTGCCCCTTTATACTCACTCCCCCAGCAACCACTAATCTCTCCTCCTTTTTGATAATTACGTCATCTCAAGAACATCATAGAAACAGGATCATACAGTACGAGCTTTTGAGCCTGGCTTTTTTCACTGACTAAAGTGCCCCTCGCGTCCATCCACACCGCTGCATGTGTCAACAGTTCATTCCTCTCTACCGATGAATATAGCCCATTGTACAGACACACCCCAATCATTTCTTTTGAATAATCTTCCTCGGGTTGACAGACTAAGGGAGGGAAAGTAAAAGAAGGGCAGAGATATAGAGGGAAGGGAAGGAGATCTTCAGTTAACTCTGTCTGGCAGCATTGGACACGGCTGCCTGGAAAACTGAAGACACAAATCTACCCAACAAGAATTGTAAATGAGGATGGGAAAGCATGCTGCCAGCTCTGGACAGGTGCCAGGAGTGGTACCCATCTGAACAAAAGGAGCCAGATGAAAGGCAGAAGCCATCCAACCTGAAGAATGCAGGCGCCAGCTCTTCTAAGCTTATAAATAACCTCAAACACAAGAGGGGCCACAGCCCCTCCTGTCCAGTAACGCCACCAAGCGTGTTCAAGGGCAGTTTTGTTCCCAGGGAGTCTGACTCTCCCTCAACGAGCCTGCGTGGCAGCCCTGCCTCAGCTCGGTTTTCTGGTCCACTTTGAACCAGAGGTCATCCATGCCGAGTAGAGGTGCCTTTCTCAGAATGGCTGCTGAAGGTTAACTGAATCTTGGAGCTTAGAAACAGAGTTACAACAAATTAAGACAATCAGAATAGCTCTCCTGTCCATGATCTGAGAATCAGGCGCAGGTCTGAGAAACTGGTGTGCTGGTCAGTCAAGGCAGTGATGCCCACTCTTCCCACCCCTGCCTGCTTCTGAGGCATTCTGGAAGGTTAAGGTTCCACAGGCGGGCCTTATTCAATTATTATTACTATTATAAAACACCATTATTATTAAAATGGGTACTTCTTCTCTCAATGTCCCTTCTCTAATTTTATGTGAAGTGGGGTTTATTGTTGTTCAGTTGTGTCTGACTCTTTGCAACCCCGTGGACTGAAGCGTGCCAGGCTTCCGGGTCCTTCACTGTCTCCTGGAGTCTGCACAAACTTATATCCATTAAGTTGATGCCATCCAACCGTCTCACCCTCTGTCGCCCCCTTTTCCTCTTGCCCTCAATCTTTCCCAGCATCAGGGTCTTTTCAAATGAGTCGGCTCTTCACATCAGGAGTGGCCAAAGTATTGGAGCTTCAGCATCAGTCCTTCCAATGAATCAGGACTGATTTCCTTTAGAACTGACTGGTTTCATCTCCTTCCAGTCCAAGGGACTCTCATGAGTCTTATCCAGCACCACAATTCAAAAGCATCCATTCTTTGGTGCTCAGCCTTCTTTATGGTCCAACGGTTATATGCTTTGAACATGCGTATTTTATTTACTGATGTCTATATATATGATGTATTATGCCCTTAAATATTCAAAATCGAACTGGAAGACTTGAAGTCGAGCTATGACTTGAACACATGTTTGAATGAGATGTGGGGAGGGAGAGAGGGAGATGGTCACGTCACTGTCAGGGCTGAACTCCACAGTGCAGAGAGTCCCCTGGGCGACTCTCACTGTGGATCAGCTGGGTCCTCCCAAGATGGGAAAGGAGTAAGAGGGCCTTTCCCAACCCCAACCCAAACTGTGAATTTGGGTAAAAGCAGGTTAAAAAAAAAAAAAAAAGAGTTAACATTCTATCACACCGAAGCTCTGTGTCCCACCCAGAGAAAAATAAGACAATATTCTCTGACCCTTAATTAGAAATATCTGCATGGACTTTGGGAGGAAAGGCAGCAAAAGTTTTTGTCTCTCTTTAGAAACTTTAGTCATTTTTTTTGTATACATTATACATACACACTGTTTAAAGAGTTAAGTGGCTAAGATTTCATAAAATCCTTAGTCCCCTTGGCCTTCTTCCTTTTCACCCTGTCTCCTCTTCTGCAGAAGCACCCACTTTCAAGTAGCTGATTGCTTCGCTACTGATCTCCGCATTTGAATATCATGCTCAGATCGCTGTGTCCAGATACTTTAGCTTCAGGTGTTATCCACTGACCTCTGGGAATTTAGCTTCCACTCACTTCCCCTTCCCTTACTTCCAATCTCACACTCAAACCCGATACATTTTCCCATTGTCCCACCCTCCCCAAATATTATACCATCATTTTGGTTAGACAATTATCGTTTCTATTACAACTAGATGAATGCCAGTCACAGATTAAGTCTTGTGGTTACATTTCATGTGACAACAGTGGTTACTTTTCCTTTCCTGCAATGTTTTCTAATAATAGACTTTGTCTTTTCATTTTCTTGGTTTAGCTGTCACTAATTTGACTCGAGACTCTTCCACAGATAAATACGTCTCTTCTTAATATGTTAAAACCCATTAGTTTGTCTATCCACTTCATTTCCTCACAGAAGTCCTCCCTAGAAGCTTCTGAACTGTTCCATTGTCAGCTGTGTGGATGCGTCCACCCAGGAAGTCACTCCACCTATCGAGTCTGAGCCTTCGGTTTTGGCATCTTGTCTTCTGCTGTTTCGGCTTATTCCTTTTTGTTGGTCAAAGACATCCTCTAATAGCTTTCTGAGAAGGGTTATAAGGGAGCAAGACCTTTGAGGCCTAACATGTTGACTTGCACTCAGGTAAGAGCTTGTCTGGGTGTAGAATTCTAGATTAGAAATCATTTCTCCCAGAATTTTGGGGGCGTTTCCCCAGTGTCTTGCTGTTGAGAAGTCAAAAGTATTCAGACCCTTCCTCTTTCATACTGAACTTGTTTTCTTTCTCCTCTCTAGAAATTTATATTTTACAGTGTTCTAAAAATGCATAAAGATGTACCATCTGCTCTGGTTCAGGTTCCATCCATTGTGCTAGGCTTTCAAGAAGCCTTTTCAACCCAAGAATTTATGCCCTTCATTTTAAGAAACTTTTCTTGGGTTATTTCGTACACTTTTCTCTCTTTCTTCATTTGTTAACTTTCCTCCAGCAGATCAGAGTGACAAGAAAAGGAAAAGAGAAGAGAGCAGAGGAGAGGTGAGAAAGTAGATGAGCAGGGGTTGGCAGCAGTCATGGGACGCTGATGGAAGGATCAGCATTAGTAAGGACACTTTTTAAACTTCTAGTCAGCTTTCTTTTAACACCTGGATAAATGTCTTCACAGTTCCTCAAAAGGCAAGGGAGAAGGGAAACTGAGAGTCTGTTCTATGAGCCCCAACTATTAGGAAGCCCTAGTTGGACACAACATATTAAAGGCAATGGAAAAGGAAGGAGGAAGCACAGCCCCTACGGTCTTTGGTGGGACAGAAGTTCAAGGAGGGAGTCTGTACTAAGGAGTGTTGGACAGGCCTAGGTCCTGTGCAACAAAGAACAGACTTTTATCAGCCGCCCCCCTTCCCCTCTCCTGCCCCTCTTTGGTGCACCTACTCCCGGTGCAGTTCATCTCCCGGCTTCCAAGGGGAAGCAAAGAAGGGAGGAAACGGTCCTGTTGTTAGAAGGGCATCTCTGGAATGCCAGGCGACCAGCTTCTGCAGAGCTGTCAACTGTCACTAGCACACTTTTAATATAACAATCTAACTCTTTGTTTTCTCTGTTACTTATTTTTTGGCAGTGCACGAAGCATGTGGGATCTCAGTTCCCCAGTCAGGGACTGAACCTGCACTCCCAGCCTTGGAAGCGCGAAGTCTTAGCCGCGGGATTGCCAGGGACGTCCCTAGCATGCTTCTAATAATCGGTGGGTTCAGCAGACTTGTAGGCTTCTCCAGGAAGGTGGTCATTATTCATAAAATCATTTCTGTTGGAAAATGCACTCCAACTTTTAATAAACAAACTTGCATGGCATAATGGACTTCAAAATTCAAGAAGAAAAATAACTGTAAATAATAAGGTGCCCCTTCAGCTGGCAAAGCTTATCTCTATCAACACTTAGAGATAAAGAATATGAATCTTCTTCCTTTTTGTAATCATTTAAAAATCACTGCCGTCTATTGGTAGTTTATGGGTCCATCCACACTGACTTGGTTCAATGTGGAATTCCACATAATAAACTAGAATGTAAAGAAGACTCTACCCTCAAACCTATGTTTGTTTCTGTACTCTTAATACCCAGCAAAAGTTCATCAGGGTTTTTAACAGTTTGAGGGGGGCTTTACCCTAATTTCTGATTCAATAGGTATTCGGCAGGCCCGAAAAAAAAAGAAAGTTACTCACTCATGTCTGACTCTTTGAGACCCCATGGACTGTAGCCCACCACGCTCCTCTGTCCATGGGATTTTCCAAGCAAGAATACTGGAGCGGGTTGCCATTCCCTTCTCCCGGGGATCTTCCCGACCCAGAAATCGAACCTGGGTCTCCTGCATTGCAGCCAGATTTTTTTTTTACCATTTGAGCCACCAAGGTGGGCCCTAGAGAGTTTTTATTCTAACAAGTTCCCAGGCGATGCTGCTACTCCTGGGAACTTTGGGAAGCGTGCTACTGAGTCTCTCTTCTATTGTAATCCAAGTTTTAATTTACAATATGTTGTCAAACTCCATGGACATAAACATTAGTTTTGATTTCCTCTTCAAATAAGCACATTGGGTATTCACTGATTTTTCTTTTAAGTGCAAAGGTAGATGGAAAGAGTTGCTTATCTATAAAAAGCCAGTTTCTGAATATAGACCGTAACATCCTCTCTCCCTGTCTCCGCTCCTTGCTTCTTTTGCTTCTTCCTCTCTGGCTACGCAGCACTCTCAGGTTTCATAGGTGCCAACAAGAAAAACTGAGGACATAGAAGCTCTTTCTAAATTTGCTTTAAACTAGAGAGTACCTGAAATTCAATATCCATTAAGATCATGCCTCACTACAGCTCTTTTTTAAAAATGAGGCTTAATTTCTTCATTTTTTTTTTGAAGAAAAAGGAAAAAGACTTGTTTATGAATTTCCCTTAAATCAAAATCACCAGTCTAATGATCCTTAATTCCCCACTGGCCAGCCATCTGATCAGGATGAAATGCTCATTAAGTCAGGTAGCTACGCTGGTGGGTTTGGAGGGAAGGTTATTAACACACCTAACATAGGCACTGAGATTTTCAAGCAGTTCAGAGACATTCTCCCACCTCCACAACATGAATGACACATGGAAAGTAGAGTCTAAGAAGGCAGAGAAAGAGCTCAGAAGTTGAATCTTCTGCTTCCTATGTTAGGTGTAGCACAGCAAATCCTGATCAGTGAATGCAGAAACCTGTGCACCTGGAATGTTATCTGAAGGAAAGATGCTATCCTCAGAGTTACACCCTCCTGGACTGAAATGTCAGCTCAGCCACTTAAGACTGTGTGGCCAGAGGCAAATTACTTCCTTCTCCCTTCATTTCTGTTCATCTGACAGCAGGAGAAATACCTGTTTACCTCCCTGGATTGTTAGGGAAATGGGATACTGTGTTAAAGTGTCTGGAGTACAGAGCAGGAACATATAGACCCTCAGTGTATCTATCTTTACAGCTCATTGTCCTGTGAAAATGTGAAAGTGAAGTTGCTCACTCCTGTGGACTCTTTGCGACCCCATGGACTGTAGTCTACCAGGCTCCTCTGTCCATGGGATTTTCCAGGCAAGAATACTGGAGTGGCCTGCTATGTCCTCCTCCAGGGGATCTTCCCAACCCAGGGATTGAACCCAGGTCTCCTGCATTGCGGGCAGATTCTTCACCATCTGAGCCTCAGGTGGACTCAAAATTTGTCATCACAGGAAAATATGGCAGTCCAGAAGAGACATGTCTGAAACCACCACATAGTGTACAAACAGATGCTTTTAAAGGAATCTCTAAAATCCATAAATGTTGAAGAACTCTGACATACCAGCTGACAGAATGACTACTGAGTGGTCCTGAATGAAGCCGCTTGTGGATTAGGAAGAACGGAAGGATAAGTGTAAGTGGTCGGGTAGTGGCAGTGGAGACAGGAAGAGAGGGTAGGGAATGAGGCCTGGAAACCAGATCTGGTTCTTATTTCATGTCATCTGGCCCACATGAGAGCAACACATCTAATTTTGTTAACGCATTTTTGGTCTTTGCTGCTGTTGTTGCTTTTGCTTATTCTAATGGGATAATGACAGAGTGGGCGTGAGGATGTTTATATTGGCATGGTGACTGGCAGCTAACTTTCAGAACCTTATTTCCTGTGATTTGAAGCCCATAGCTATGAACTCATTGTCTGGGAAGAAATGGGTAGCAACAAAGGGAAGGAAAAGAAGTAAAGGCTCCTTGCCATGCCAGCAGATCAAGCCAGCATAGGCAAATGCAGTTTGCACTTCAGACAAAAAGGTGCAATTTGGAATCCTGGTTCCACACCCAACCTTGGGATGAGGGGTTCACCCTCTCTAAATTTCATCATATATAGTAGACTTTAATAATTGCCTTTTGGTTTATTTTTAAATAAGTGGTATAATGTATATAAATTGCTTATCACAATACCTGGTACAAAATAAATGCTCAATATAAAATAACAAGAATTAATTGCAGAATGGTTAAGGACCATTTCCAGGTTATTTCCTGGAAATGTTTTTTCACTAAGTTAATCATCAGATGTTTTAATTCAACAAACATTAACTCACTACTCAAGTGAGTCATGTGCTGGGAAGCAACATGGTTCAGGGAACACAGCTCAGGTTTCGAAGAGAAGGAACCAAGGGGTTGAATTGTTGGTCCTGCCACTAACTCAAGTCATACGAACCTCAGTTTCCTCATTTATGAAAGGGAGAGGGTAATCTCCACCTCTCAGAGTCTCAGTGAAGATTCAATGAGTTAACGTGATAAATGCCAACAATGACAAATGCCAACCACAATGCTGGCATGGGGCGGGTTGGAAATAAATCTTAGTCTCCTCTTTTGAACTACCCACTGTGAACATCCCTCCATCGATCACCCCTGACTCCAGTCTCCTCAGTCCTCGGCTTTGGGTGGGCACCTCTTCCTGCTGTATATAGGCTTGCGCTTGTCCTTAAATAGTGACTTTCCAGACTGAAGGAAGTGGTGAGGTCATTTCAGGGGCATATTTCTTTGCATTCAGTAGGTGCTCAGTAAACGCAGTTGACTAACACTTGAAGGCACTATTCCAAAAAGGTGAGTTTGTCTAGGTTCAGTTATACAAGGTACGAAGAGAACTAGAACCTGGGCTTCCCAGGTGGCGCTAGTGGTAAAGAACCTGCCTGCCAGTGCAGGAGACGAAGAGACATGGCTTCAATCCCTGGGTTGAGAAGACCCGCCAGAGGGGGAAATGGCCACCCACTCCAGGATTCTTGCCTGGAGAATCCCATGGACAGAGGAGCCTGGCGGGCTAGAGTCCACAGGGTCACGAAGAATCAGACACAACTGACTTTAGCACGCACAAAGGGAGCTAGATCCAAACACAATGTGGGTTGGCTTTCCCCACATGCCGCCACCAATTCTCCAGCACCAACCGGATGTCTTACAGTTCAGCTCATTTCTGAGACCATCAGATTCCGATAAGCTGAGGGCTCAATCCAAAGACAGCCCTCTGCTTCAGTTCCCAGGGCAAGTCCAGGCTGTCACCTGTGCTTCGGATTGTCTGGTTGTACATCAGAGAGTTCCACTACATCCTCTTTGTATTAGATTCATTTGCCAGAGGGGCTCAGAGAACCCAGAAAATTCGTTTACTCAGTTCAGTTCAGTCACTCAGTCATGTCCGACGCTTTGTGATCCCATGAACCGCAGCACGCCAGGCCTCCCTGTCCATCACCAACTCCCAGACTTTACTCACTAGATCACTGGTTTATCACAAAGGATATTAAGGGATACAAATCAACAGCCAGATGAAGACACATATAGGATGAGGCTCCAAACAGAGAGACTTCTGCCCCTGTGGAGTTTGGGGTCTAGATGGTGGTACGTGGAAGCATTCGGGTTCACAAACCTGAAAGTTTTCCAAATCCATCCTTCTGCGTTTCGATGGCAGATTCATTACATAGGCACACTTGATTGCATCACTGGTGACTGAACTCAGTCTCCAGTTTCTCTCCTTTCCCAGGTCAGGGGTGGGGCTGAAAGTTCCAAGTCTCTATTACCTGGTTGGCTCCACTGGCAACCAGTCTCCATCCTTTGGTGGGGTCCACAAGTCACCTCGTTAACACATCAAGAGACACCTTTATTGCTTTCATCACAGAAAATGTCAAGGGTTTTAGCAGCTCTGGGCCAAAGATAGGGACAAAGACTAAACATGTATTTCTTATCATGAATCATAATATCCCACAAGAGCCTCTCAAAGTTTGGTCTTGGGCACAGGCATTTGGTAGAAATGCAAGTTCTCAGGCCCACCCTAGACCTACTGAATCAGAATGTCTGGGGGTGAGGTCCAGGAATTTGTGTTTTTTCAAACTCTCTAGGTGATGTTGATGGCCTCTGAAGTTTGACAAGCTTTGCTTTACCTCATTCTCATCCTCAGTATTTCCCTAATAAGTTTTAAGCATAAGGCCTTACCCCAAGGGAGTAGAATGGTCAGAGGGGGAAAAAAAATAGTGGGCCATATTGAGGAAGCACTAAAGGCTATGAAGGCAGCTGACCTTATTCCATTGGACAGAACAATGGCAATAAAGCCAGGAGAGAATGAGAGTAACCCCAGGTCAGCGATACCTTGATGCCTGGGACACCAATGGAAACACTACGCTCCGCTCTGAATTTTCTGCCAGCACTGTGCCCTCTTCGGGCCACCTACTGCGAAGAACTGACTCATTGGAATAGACCCTGATGCTGGGGAAGATTGAAGGCGGGAGGAGAAGGGGACCACAGAGGATGAGACAGTTGGATGGCATCACCAACTCAATGGACAGGAGTCTGGGTGGGCTCTGGGAGTTAGTTTTGGACAGGGAGGCCTGGCGTGCTGCAGCTCATGGGATCGCAAAGAGTGGGACACGACTGAGCAACTGAACTGAACTATGCCCTCATTCCTCCCCTCAAATCAGAGAATATAAAACCCTCCTAACATTCCCTAGTTTATAACAAGAAAAGCCCGCAAACTCTCATTTAATATCTTGCTAAGAATAGCACAAATTCCTACACCACGTTAAACCTCTGCCATGCTGGTACTGTCACTTAACAAGCAGAATTCTTACAGGGAGACAGAAGGTTATTTTCAGCTATTTCTCATCTGTCGAATAAAAACAACAGCTCCTACCCCATGGTAACCCATTAACAATGCAGCCCAGGCCACCTCATTTCAACCAGTGTTTTAATAGCACCACAGATAAAGGCCCAGCAATTTCCACAGGCAATTACTTCTGCAAATGAATCAAGAAGGTCAGACGCAAGTTGAAAAGGTCTCCAAATAATTTGCTACTTTCACTTATTTTGTGCTTGCTGAGTTCTTGATTGCAAAGAGATGACCATTAAGTACAGTCTTACCTGGCAAACAGTAGGCTGCCTTGCAGGTTTGCAAATCCAGGCCTTGCTTTACTTCACAATGGGAGCCCTATTTCTCCAATATGAGTCACTAAAAAGAATCTGATTAGCAAAGCCATCTAAAGATGACACATACTTTTTGAAGTCATTTAAACAAGCATGTTAACCTTAACTGGGGTCATTTTCAATTATGTCTACTCCTAAAGTTATCAGCTCACACAAAGCTCAAACTTTTTTTTTTAACTCTCTCAAAATGGAAAAAAGAAACTATTCAGAAGGCACTACTGTCACCATGGTGAGCTAAATTGGACCAGCACAATGACCGCAGACAGGGCCTCTTACACCTCCTCCAACAGTAACAGCAGAAATTGAAATCGCTTTCTCATTCTTGCAACTCTGATCTCAGCACCTCTAGCATCTGCTGATTTTTCTCACTGAACCACCATCAGTCTCTTAGCTTTTCAAAAGCAGGATTGGAGTATTTAGCTGCCCAGGGACACTGCAGGTCACAGTGCCTCTTTCCACCTTTCCTCCAGAGTGACGGACCCCCCAGCTTCACACCACCCAGGAGGCCAAGAAGTCGAGAGCTGTAAACTATCCCACCGGACAGAACCGTCCTTTCCTGACTCAGTGGTGCTAATCCCGTCTACTGTCTCATAGCTGTAAGGCAAGGGACCCCACTCATGTGGGCACTGGGGGCGCAGATAGTTACTTAATGAATGAATGAATAAGTAATGATGACAGTAAAAATGACAACTACCATGCACCGTGAGCTCCCTGATGTTCAAGCTGGTTTAGAAAAGGCAGAGGAACCAGAGACCAAATTGCCCACATCCGCTGGATCATGGAAAAGGCAAGAGAGTGCCAGAAAAACATCTATTTCTGCTTTAATGACTATGCCAAAGCCTTTAACTATCTGGATCACAATAAACTGTGGAAAATTCTGAAAGAGATGAGAATACCAGCCCATCTAATCTGCCTCTTGAGAAATCTGTATGTAGGCCAGGAAGCAACAGGTAGAAGTGGATATGGAACAACAGACTGGTTCCAAATAGGAAAAGGAGAACGTCAAGGCTGTATATTATCACCCTGCTTCTTTAACTTATAAGCAGAGTACATCATGAGAAACGCTGAGCTGGAAGAAGCACAAGCTGGAATCAAGATTGCAGGGAGAAACATCAATAACCTCAGACATGCAGATAACATCACCCTTATGGCAGAAAGTGAAGAGGAACTAAAAAGCCTCTTGATGAAAGTAAAAGAGGAGAGTGAAAAAGTTGGCTTAAAGCTCAACATTCAGAAAACGAAGATCATGGCATTCAGTCCCATCACTTCATGGGAAACAGATGGGGAAACAGTGGAAACAGTGTCAGACTTTATTTTGGGGGGCTCCAAAATCACTGCAGATGGTGACTGCAGCCATGAAATTAATAGATGTTTATTACTTGGAAGAAAAGTTCTGACCAACCTAGATAGCATATTCAAAAGCAGAGATATTACTTTGCCAACTAAGGTCCATCTAGTCAAGGCTATGGTTTTTCCTGTGGTCATGTATGGATGTGAGAGTTGGACTG
>SJYF01000068.1:2564993-2583737 GCA_006410515.1 Procapra przewalskii
TCTCACATGCTAGTAAAGTAATGCTCAAAATTCTCCAAGCCAGGCTTCAGCAATACGTGAACCATGAGCTCCCTGATGTTCAAGCTGGTTTTAGAAAAGGCAGAGGAACCAGAAATCAAATTGCCAACATCCGCTGGATCATGGAAAAAGCAAGAGAGTTCCAGAAAAACATCTATATCTGCTTTATTGACTGTGCCAAAGCCTTTGACTGTGTGGATCACAAGAAATGGTGGAAAATTCTGAAAGAGATGGGAATACCAGACCACCTAACCTGCCTCTTGAGAAACCTGTATACAGGTCAGGAATCAACAGTTAGAACTGGACATGGAACAACAGACTGGTTCCAAATAGGAAAAGGAGTATGTCAAGGCTGTATATTGCCACCCTGCTCATTTAACTTCTATGCAGAGTACATCATGAGAAACGCTGGACTGGAAGAAACACAAGCTGGAATCAAGATTGCCGGGAGAAATATCAATAACCTCAGATATGCAGATGACACCACCCTCTTGGCAGAAAGTGAAGAGGAGTTAAAAAGCCTCTTGATGAAAGTGAAAGAGGAGAGTGAAAAAGTTGGCTTAAAAGCTCAACATTCAGAAAACGAAGATCATGGCATCTGGTCACATCACTTCATAGGAAATAGATGGGGAAACAGTGGAAACAGTGTCAGACTTTATTTTTGGGGGCTCCAAAATCACTGCAGATGGTGACTTCAGCCATGAAATTAAAAGACGCTTACTCCTTGGAAGAAAAGTTATGACCAACCTAGAGAGCATATTCAAAAGCAGAGAGATTACTTTGCTGACAAAGGTCCATCTAGTCAAGGCTATGGTTTTTCCTGTGGTCATGTATGGATGTGAGAGCTGGACTGTGAAGAAGGGTGAGCACCAAAGAATTGATGTTTTTGAACTGTGGTGTTGGAGAAGACTCTTGAGTGTCCCTTGGACAGCAAGGAGATCCAATCAGTCCATTCTGAAGGAGATCAGCCCTGGGATTTCTTTGGAAGGAATGATGCTGAAGCTGAAGCTCCAGTACTTTGGCCACCTCATACAAAGAGTTGACTCATTGAAAAAGACTCTGCTGCTGGGAGGGATTGGGGGCAGAAGGAGAAGGGGACGACCGAGGATGAGATGGCTGGATGGCATCATGGACTCAATGGACGTGAGTCTGAGTGAACTCTGAGAGATGGTGATGGACAGGGAGGCCTGGCGTGCTGCAATTCATGGGGTTTAAAGAGTCAGACACGACTGAGCGACTGAACTTAACTGAACATAGTATACCCTCAAGGCTTCCACAGTCTCTTATTTTAATACAGGAAAACTGTCTACTGATAGACGTTTCCCCCTTTGTATATCAAGAGGCTGATTTGTTTTTTTTTCCTCTAAAAGCCAGTAAATCTGCAGGAGCTCGTGACCCTCGTGGACTGTAACTACAACTTGCACTCTCACAAGCACAAGCAGGGAGGCCAGGAGTGTAGGGGCAGAGACGGGATGTCTTCAAAACCCATTTATACTCTTTTGGGGATTAAGAAATATACGTGGAAAACATACTGTGAGAGAATCCTGGAAACTTCTGAAAAACAGGTTTTAAATTGGATACAACATGAGCTCTTTCTTTAACAAACTCTTGCAAGGAAGTACCCCATTGAGTGACCTAATTCCACTGACAGACCCTCATGCCCTTACATAGTAAATCTAACATGTGTGCAAATCTGGTTTTGTATCCATCAGGTGTGGATTTTCAATAGCTCCATTAGCCAAAAATAACATGAAGGCACTAGGGTACATTGTTTTCTCCCCTACTATGACCAAGCTCATCTATAGAACACATCGTGTCCTAATTATCTTGATAAGACACTAACCGATAATACTTTACAGCATTCCACCTTACTAAAATCCAAAATATAAAAGTGTTATCTAAAAAACTGAACTCTTCATTTAGAAATATGAAGAAGGCTTTCCCAGGTGGGCAGATGGACAAGGAACACAGATGGTGAGGACTGAGCTAACAAATGGACATGATGAAAATGCCTATTATATATCAGTCAAAGGTACAATGCCTTTAATGAATGGTGATGCTTCAGGGATGCTGGGGAAATCGAACTAGTATTTGCTGAGTGGCTACTAGGTGTCAGGAACAGGGCTAGTTCCTTTAATCATGACATTTATTTGCCATCATCCTTCTGTGATGTCACTATTTTCAGATTCAGGTGACAAAACAGCTGGAGTTTAAGTAAGGGAGGCTGAAAAAGATCCCTAATGATGGTGGTGTTGACAACCCTGATAGACTGTAAGAACTCTAAGCAGCTGTTGTTTCCCAGCAGGGTATGGGTGCCCCACTGCCCACATCCCCTCATTCACTGAGTCTGGTAACAAGCCAACAAGCCACAGTTAAGGAAAAGTAGTTTTTCCTCTAAAATGTCTTAAGTGAAACAAATAAGGAAGGTGCCTGCCTACAAAATATTCAAAATCATCCAAGATGGACCCATCACCAGATCTGCAGAAGGTAAGGAGAACTCTCTTAGAAGAAATGGGTGGAGGGGAAAAAGATGGTATTTCAGTGCATCAGCTGAGTGGTGCATAGCACTGCTCCTTCTCAGGCTGAACTAATATGCTTTCAAGAAATACAGAAGTGGCGTTTCTAGACCACTGGACAATTCTGATGGACCATTAATGGTACTGTGCTCCATGAGGCCGAGCAACCACCTTCAGGAAATAGACCCCCTGGAACATCCTGTTGTATAATTTATTAGGAACCCAACCACTAATATGCTCACCTCTTTAGAAGGCGGAAGGACCAAGCGGACCGTGTGACAAAGTTTATGCCCCCCCCTCCCCGAGTCAGGCTGAACACTGGTCTCTCCACCCCTGGTAACTCTGCTCTGCTGTCTTTTCTCAGCAGCTCCCTGGGGTGGAATTCTTTTGTCTCCGCAATAAAATCTTCTAGCACCCAACGTAGTAAAGATGAATTGCCCTTAAGTGGACATTGTTTGGCTCCTATGTGTTCTTATACCTTGGCCTGAACCAATGTAGGCCTGGGGAGGCCAAGGCAGATTAAACCAGCCAAATGACTGACAGTATTTACCAGAGAGTCACAGGATCATGTTCACTTAATGTATGTCCGTGTATGAAATATTGATATTCCATTAATATATCACTATACCTATTAACATAATTGCTAATGTTAATATAATATATAATACATTAATATATTGATACCTAATAATATATTAGCATAGTATTCAACATATAATCATTTGAGACAATATACTATAAACATATTATTATATTATTACAAATCATATTAACTATTAATGTTAATATATTATTACAAATCACATTAACTATTAATTACCCATTAATATCCACATTTATTGTCAGGAATGAAATGTGGCTATTTGCTATTTGTAATCGCATTTTGTTCTAGAAGCATATTTGCCATGGTGTCACCTATTTCATCCTCTTTAAAGCACAGACATACTAAAGAGGCAACTTGCCTCCTGTCTCTCCCTCACAGATAATCCTGTTTTAGAGACAGTCAGCTGCCTCTTCTAGGTGAATAACAATTGTCTCTTGAGTAAATAAGACATAATAAGGATTGGGTAGATCAATAGGGCTTATGGTCAGTTTATCATTCAGGAGGCCCCAACCCTTTTGGCACCAGGGACTGGTTTTGTGGAAGACAATTTTTCCACAGGCCAGAGGTGGAGGGAATGGTTTCGGGATGATTCAAGTACATTGCATTTGTTGTGCACTTTATTTCTATTATAATGACATTAGTTCCACCTCAGATCATCAGGCATTAGACCTCAGAGGTTGGGGACCCCTAATCCAGATAACTGTTTTCCCAAGAGGTAATAACTTAATGATGAGCCCACAAGGAAGGGCATCTGCTAAACTTGTTTTTATCAATCCCCTTCAGCAGCATTGGGCCCCTTCAGGGGTTTCCAGCACGCCAAGCTGCAATTTCCTGCTGGCTTCAGCTGGCTTTGGTTGAAAACAACCTGCTGGGGCCAGGGAAAAAGCACTTAGGTAATAATATGAGACGGCGTGTGTGAGAGCTCCCAACATTGTGTCTGTCAGGTGTCAAACTGGCACTGAAATCACATCCTCCCTTTTCCCACCTCACACCTTGCCGGTAGATCGTTATGTATTTGCTACTGCAGCTAATGAGAAGACTTCCAAATCATTTGTATGGGCTGCTGCTAAGTCACTTCAGTCATGTCTGACTCTGTGTGACCCCGTAGATGGCAGCCCACCAGTCTCCCCCGTCCCTGGGATTCTCCAGGCAAGAACACTGGAGTGGGTTGCCATTTCCTTCTCCAATGCATGAAAGTGAAAAATCAAAGGGAAGTCGCTCAGTTGTGTCCGACTCTTCGCGACCCCATGGACTGCAGCCTACCAGGCTCCTCCATCCATGGGATTTTCCAGGCAAGAGTACTGCAGTGGGGTGCCATTGCCTTCTTCAGTATGGGCTAGCAATTGTAAGTATTTGTTTTGCAGGAAGAATACGTTTAGAAGCCACTGGAGTTACCATCATGGCTTTTCCAAGCTATGTCCCTACCCGTTTGACTTAATTCAAGAAACATTTACAAGCACTTAGGATACATCACAACTCTGCTGGGGGTATGAGGATGAACAAGCAAGGCCCCCGCTCCGTATGCTCTGAGAACCACAGGGAGGCAGCTTCAAGATGCACACGTGCAGAGATGCAAGAAAGAAAAAAAATTAGTGAGTGACTACTCTCTAGGACAGGAGTTTAATTAAGATAATCAAAGCATAATGAGACTAATTGTAGCTTGCAAACATTGCCAATTAACCCCAAATCTCCAGCTTTCCCACAAATTTAAAAATTATAGCCTTTTCCAAGATTGAAGGAAGGCAAAGGGAGTGTCAATAAGAAAGACAAGTTCTTTCTATATTTTTGTGGGGAAGTCAAAAGGCATCCCTTCCCCTCAAAATCTGCCTGCAAGGCAGGTAAACATTTCAAAGAAAAGTGACAAGATCTCATCATTAGGTGCAGAGCAACACCTAATTCAAAAGTTAAAATGGCCCCTTGTTCAATGTCATGGCTAAAGAGCAAAATGTGGGCACCAATGATAGCCTCCACTCATCAGGGTCAAGTTACTCCCACTACAAATCCTAATCACTGGTTAATTTCATTACGATCATTAGTGCCTATGGAAAAATTACACATTAAAAAAAATTTTCATCTTCTAACGTCTCCCACAGGGACCAAAATTAAGTCAATCTCTCATGCAGTAATTCTTGTAACACATGAACATAGCACTTTTTCACCAATGTTTAGAAAATTTCTGCCATCTTTCTGTGAGAAAGATGACCAGGAACAAAGTTAGGTAGAACATAGCCAGTCCCAAAACCCTCAGAGTACAGGTCAGGGGTGAAGAGTAGAAAACTGAAAGACAGGACTTCCCCAGTGGTCCAGCGGTTAAGAAGTCACCTGCCAATGCAGGGGACCTGGGCTCGATCCCTGATATGGAAAAATCCCACATGCTGCAGGGCAACTCAGCCTGGGTGCCACAACTACTGAGCCTGCAGGCAGCAACTACTGAGCCCACGTGCCGCAACTACTGAAGCCCGTGAGCCATAGAGCCTGTGCTCCGCAACTAGAGAAGCCACTGCAACGAGAAGTCTGCGTGACAGCTAGAGCTGCCCGCGCTCACTACAACTAGAGAAAGCCTACGCACAGCAGTGAAGATCCAGCTCAGCCAAACATGAATAAGCTAATGAAAAATAAAAGAACGACAGATTGGGGCAGGTCCTGGAAAGCAACTGTCCTTGAAGATGAATATGAGGTATAATCACTGGGTAATCTCAACCTGGAGGTCATTAGAAGTTGATATGGCCCGCCCATGTGGTTAAGAATTGAGTCAGGAAGGCCACAAGTTATAGGTTCTGGGAAGGTAGAGGCCACATCTTATGAATCCTAATACATTCTAACCAGGCTTAGAAATGTGTCTCCTAAACAGTAGTTGTTGTTGTTGAGTTGTTGTGTCATGTCTGACCCTTTTGTGACCCCGTGGATTGTAGTCCATCAGGTTTCGGATTTCCCAGGCAAGCATACTGGAGTAGGTTGCCATTTCCTTCTCCAGGGCACCTTCCCAACCCAGGGATAGAACTCATGTCTCCTGCATGGTCAGGTGGGTTCTTTACCCATGAACCACTAGGGAAGCCCACAAATAGTAGACATTCAATAACAGTTTATTGAACTACATTATGCAATATACAATTTCTCCTGTCATTTTACACCCAGAAGATGTAAAGAATTTGGGGCATGAACAATAAAAAGTTTCCCAGGCTCATGTCTCTCTCATTGGTCATAGCCTGCTTTCTCCTAAACCTTGTCTTATAAATTCAATTTAATGCAATAAGCATTTGAGTTGGGTTCTGTCAAGATTCAACAGTCCTTATTAACCACCTAGTAGTACAAAAGTAAATGATATTTAGTACCAAGAGTGATCTCCAGCAACCCAATGTATTGGTCAACTTGGGCTGCCAAAACAAATATCAAAAACCGGGTGGCTTAAAGAACAAAAATTTATTTTCTCATAGTTCTGGAGGTTGGAAAGTTCATGATCAAGGTCCAGCCAAGTTCAGTTTCTGGTGAGGGCTCTCTTCCTAGCTTGCAAATGGCCATCTTCTTGCAATGTGGTCACATGGCCTTTCCTCAGTGCAATCATATGGAGAAAGAAAATGATCTCTTGTTCCCTTTTTATATAACCACCAATTCCATCAGATTAGAATTCCACCCTTATGAATTCATATAACTAATTACCTCCAAAGAGGTATATCTACAAATAGACACATTGGGGGTTAAGGTTTCAGCATATGAATTTTAGGGGTACATAAAATGGCAACCCACTCCAGTGTTCTTGCCTTGAGAATCCCAGGGACAGGGGAGCCTGGTGGGCTGGTGTCTATGGGGTCGCACAGAGTTGGACACGACTGAAGCAACTTAGCAGCAGCAGCAGCAGCAAAGGGATACATTCAGTCACGATCATTCCACATTTGGTCCTATGAAATTCATGTCCTTCTTCCAAGGAAAATATATTAATTCCATTCCAACAGCCCCTAAAAGTCTTAGCTCATTCCAATATCAATTCTAAGGTTTAAAGTACATATATACAATGGAGTATTACTCAGCCATTAAAAAGAATACATTTGAATCAGTTCTAATGAGGTGGATGAAACTGGAGCCTATTATACAGAGTGAAGTAAGCCAGAAAGAAAAACACCAATACAGTATACTAACACATATATATGGAATTTAGAAAGATGGCAACAATAACCCTGCATGCGAGATAGCAAAAGAGATACAGATGTATAGAACAGTCTTTTGGACTCTGTGGGAGAGGGAGAAGGTGGGATGATTTGGGAGAATGGCATTGAAACATGTATAATATCATATATGAAACGAATCACCAGTCTAGGTTTGATGCAGGATACAGGATGCTCGGGGCTAGTGCACTGGGATGACCCAGAGGGATGGTATGGGGAGGGAGGCGGGAGGGGGGTTCACGATGGGGAACATGTGTACACCCGTGGTGGATTCATGTTGATGTATGGCAAAACCAATACAATATTGTAATTAGCCTCCAATTAAAATAAATAAATTTATATTTAAAAAATAAAGTCCAAAGTCTCATCAAAATATCATCTAAATCAGGTATGAGTGGGGGTTGAGACACAATTCATCCTGAGGAACAATATCTGCCCAGCTCTGACCTGTGCAACCAGGCAAGTCATCTGCTTCCCAAACACAGTAGTGGATGGGCATAGGACAGGCATTCCCACTCCAAAAGGGAGAAATTAGAAAAAAGAAAGGAGGTGATAGACCTCAAGCAAGTCCAAAACCTAGTTATCAAACTTTACCAGCTTTTAAAGCCCAGGAATAATCCTCTTTGGTTTGATACTTTGCCCTTCAGGCCCACTGGGATGGCAGCCCCTCAGCTCTAGATGGGGGTCCTACCTCTGATGCTCTGTTAAGCCAGGTCCTACCCCCCAGTTTCCACCCCATGGTTCTGCAGGACAATCCCACCTCTTTCCCTTTCCCATCTCCTTCTCTCTCTGATCATTATTGCCTTCTTACTAGACCAGAGATCATCAGATCATGTTTTCAAGCCAGGAGCCCTTTAATCAAGCAGTATTTTAGATGGAAGTTCAGTACGTAAGCAAGTAAAGAATGGCAGTGTAGACAGGAAGGGAAAGGAGTTCCATCTTCCCTCAGCCTTCCTCTCACTTGTCAGAGCCCCTTGGGCTTCACAGACTCCAGGGTGGAGGCCCCATGAGATGATCATTGAATCCCTTCCTGATGTCACTGTCTGTGATTTGAGTCTCTCTATGGAGAGACACTAGAGGTCTAGAAGCCTGGTCTAGAAGGAATGGCATGTCATGTGAGGCTTGGAATCCTCCCTGGGAGCCTCCCCTGTATTGGAGAAGGAAGCCAGACACATGTGAGCAGGAGGGAAGCAAAGTATTCATGAAAGGACCTGTACCAGGAAGAAAGGCTTTCAGAAAAGGAAGTCAATAAGAAATCAGAGAAGACGTCAGCGTCAAGAGGGTAAAGCAAGCCATTTGTTTTTTATCTAAAAGCATTTTGATTAGGATTGAATGCAGGATCCAGAGATCAACTGATGAACTGAAAGTGGGTGCCCAAGACAGCAGGCGTACCACCCTTCCTGCAGCTTTGCTGGCTCGGCCTGGGCAAAGCAGGGACTCCTGAGGGGCTTCGGGGCACCAGCTTAGGTCTGAGGCAGCAAGCCAAGAGGCAGAACAATGCCACTCTAGTATCAGTGATTTGCACTGAGTCAAAACCACAGAAATAGCCTTTCATGGGAGATAAAGGGAACATGGGCTCTTCCATCAGTATCCAGGAGCAGAGCAAAAGCCCACTTTCTAGAGCTTGTTCCAGATGTCCCTTCCATCTCTTTAGAGCCCACTGGCCTCCAACCACCCATGTTCAGTGTCGCCTTTCATGCACAAAGAAGTCTTCAGATCCAGGAAATGAGATGCAGTTCTTTGCCCCCCAAACTGCCTTCTTGCTCACTTACAGGGCTGTTCGAAATTGGTCTTCCCGGCACACGGACTCTCAGAAGACAAAGCCATGTGCTGTCTGTTCTGGGACAGAGAAGGAAGTCAACCCTGGCCTCTCTCTGGTCATGGCGCTGCTAGCCTTTGGACAGCTCTGCCTCTTCAGTCCAGGGAGCTCCCAGTTTCAGAGGACATGCTCTCTCCTCCTGCTGAGTGTTCTCAGGCTAAGGTGTCCAGGTGCCTCATTTGGTACTCTCTCTAACCCTGTGCTAAATATCACTATAACAGCTAAGAGAATCTGCTTCCATTATCCCATCAATGAGGCACACAAAAAAAAACTACATTCTCTAAATAAAAGTCATCAGCACTGGAAAGCAAAGGGAGCACTGGATTAACTCTGTCATTTGCCAGATGCGTGACTTTGAGAAGGCACATTACCTCTCTGACCTTCTGGGCATCAACCTGGGATTATAATACACACTCCCAAATCAGTAAATATTTATGGATTGCCTGCTTCCTGTGTGTCAGGAGTCATGCTAATTGCTAAGGATGTTCTGGTGAACCAATCAGACATGGCCTTTACCCTCACATAGCTTAAAGTCTAGTAGGGGAGAAAGAAACCAAATCAGCAAAAAATACATTAATCGCTAATGTGATGTGTTCAGAGGATAGAAAAGTGTTTAGAAAGAAAGCAAGATGGGGTTGGGAATGGACTTTCTTCCTGCTGGAGAATGAAAAAAAGCATCTCTGAGGGGAGAGATGAGAAAAGCCAGCTAAGGAAAACAGCAGAGAAGGAGGATTCCAGGCCAAAGGAACATCCCTGGCAAAGGTTCAGAGGGAAGGAAGGGCTTGGTATGCTCAGAACTCGAGAAAGCTCAGGTGTTTGGAGCAGGGAGCTTGGGAACAGGAAAGGCTGTGAGACCGGAGGCTGGGGATGTGGCTGGCCAAGCGAGGGCACTTCTGGAAGACCCAGCATGTTGTGCCGAGCACAGAGCAGGCCCTCAGCTAACATGGGCTCCATATAAAGGCTTTGCTTAGCTGGTAGAGGACATTTTAATTTATAATCCAAGTGATTTCTAAGAATCCTTCTATTTCAATGATTCTAGTCCACAATTTGCTGATGAAAACATTTAAAAGAGTCCATTGTTCTTTGTAAACCACAAAACCAGCAAAACAATGGTGGAAAGGGAATTCCACCCTGAGAGCCATTCTCCCACCCACCCAAAGGAAAAATGCACTACATAAATGCTGTTTAGGCCAACATGCTTGGTCCAAGGGAAGCAAGAAATGCTTCTCTATCTGCAGATATTCTGCAAGGCTAACATCATTCCATAGTTCCCATTCTTTCATGAAGATCTAGTTGCCCCACCACACCAAGAATAAAGGTTGGAATTGCTTCAGTTCAGTCGCTCCGTTGTGTCCCACTCTTTGAGACTCCATGGACTGCAGCAAGCCAGGCCTCCCTGACCATCACCAACTCCTGGAGTTTACTCAAACTCATGTCGGTGATGCCATCCAGCCATCTCATCCTCTGTCATCCCCTTCTCCTCCCACCCTCAATCTTCCCCAGCATCAGGGTCTTTTCCAAAGAGTCAGTTCTTCGAATCAGGTGGCCAAAGTACTGGAGTTTCAGTTTCAGCATCAGTCCTTCCAATGAATAGTCAGTACTGATTTCCTTTTGGATGGACAGGTTGGATCTCCTTGCTGTGCAAGAGACTCTCAAGAGTCTTCTCCAACACCACAGTTCAAAAGCATTGATTCTTTGGCGCTCAGCTTTCTTTATAGTCTGGAATTGCTTAGGTATCCCATTAAAAAGACTCAGACAGTCAAAAGCAATTTAGAAGATTCTAGGTACAGCTATAGCATTTGCTTATGCTCAAAAGCATCAGCTTTCACAACCACATCTTATCTGAATGCCATATTCTCTTCTGATGAGCCATGTCTTCTTTCTCTAGTCCCAACATTTCTATCATTCAGTGGCAATCAAGCATGAATACAGGGCCACTGAAAAGGCAGGATTAAAACCACAAAAAAGTTCATTTTTCTAGGGTAACATCTGTTACTTGTGATAGAAAGAGCAAGGGATTTGCAGTGAGACAGAGTTGAATCCAACCTGCAGCTTTGCCATGCAACTGGCCATACAAACTTCTGTTCTTTTCTGAGTCTCAATTTCCTTTTCTGGCAAACAGAGATAACACCTAACTGGCAGAAGCTTTCTGGCTTTAAAAAAGATCACATCTAAAATGCCCTAGCCCTGTGTATGACATACAACAGGCACAAAGTAA
The DNA here is from genome assembly GCA_006410515.1 of Procapra przewalskii. Taxonomy (NCBI): domain Eukaryota; kingdom Metazoa; phylum Chordata; class Mammalia; order Artiodactyla; family Bovidae; genus Procapra; species Procapra przewalskii. The sequence continues at coordinate 2,576,329 of SJYF01000068.1, forward strand.
CAAAAGACCAATGTTGGAAGGCGGCCCGTGCTGGGGACACAGCAGAGCCCTTCCTGGCAGCGTAGCTCCCCAGAGGCCTGGCCACCAACACAGATGATGCAGAGAGAGAGCTGGGGCTCGCCAGGAGAGACCAATGCCATTGAGCTCAACCCCCCCCCCCCCAGGGACTCTGTCCTACAGGAGAATAAGAAAACCAAGGGCTCCTGTGTGGGCAAGGGCACCAGGGACCCCCGCAGAGCCCAAACTCAGCCTCACTGGGTAGAGCCAACCAGGCAAGTGTCCACCGTTGAAGACTTAAAACTACAACTGTTGCTAGTTCTATGCCAGAGAAACACAATCTCCGGGAGATTTCTCAGGTTTCGCCACCACCCCGGCTCACCTCTTTTTTGCCAGATGGATCCTTGTTTGTTATTCCTGTTCTTTCTGATCAATACCCTTGTTAAATTCTGCCTATAGACTCAAACCTGGTTAAAATCAGCCCAGTTCTCTTGCCTCTTGTGAATTCTCGGTTTAGCATTTCATTTCTTCCTCTAGGAGACTGATGAGTCTCAACCTGAAACATTTCAGTTTCCTAAGAAAGCGGTTTATTCAGTTAGAAATGAGACCGAAGTCTTATCAAGTGGCGTGATGTGCTTGATCTTCTTGATAAAATAACCGAGGATCAAAAATCACATTATTCCAGCAATGTGCCACTCTCATTTATATGATTATGTTAAGTAGGAAAACATCAGCAAAAGAAGAAAGGAGCCTTTATATTTGGCATTCACACGTTAACTTGAAATCCACAAAGCCGAGTGTTATATAACACAGTAATGGAGTCTCTTCCCAACCTCCATTTATTACCAAGTCATAATGAGAAAGCTTTTACTTCATTTCACAGAATAACAAAAAGAGAGGGAAGAGCCCTTCAGTTTACAAATGAGGATATCAAGGCTCAGCTAGTTCACCTAGTGTAGGAAGAGGGGAGAATGGACAGGGCTGGACTCTAGTATGGCCAACAACAATGAAAAAGAAAAAGACCAGTAAAATCCACAACCATGGCAGGATGAGCAGGGCAATGCAGAGCCCGTCCGGAAGGCCTGAAGGCCAGACTGGCAGCTGGTGGGCATCCACCAGTCACAATCAGTGACAAAAGAGTGTATCACCAACCTGGCGCCGGTCCATCTGGGTATAAGCTGCACCTTGTATCAGCCTATACGAGTACAGGGAATCGAGCACTTATCCTTAGCCCTGGCTTTAGTATTATGACAACCCCAGGGAGACGAAGTCAAACTCAATAAATATTTAGCTAATGCTAGAAATGCCTGATGATCACCCCCAGCCTACCTGCTGTAATTTTCTTTTGAAAAGACTGCCCTCCTTATTCATTTTGACCTTACTACACTTGGATACAAATGCTTAGTGATGAAGGAGAAAGAGGGCAAAGGTGCCAATTGTGGGTACATTCAGAAAGCTGACTCTCAAAAGCATCACCCAAAGAATTATCCACCTCCAAACAAGTCCACAGCTCAGCCCTGGGCAAAGGCACCTACTGAGCCCAGGGGAAGGAAGCACAGCAAAGAAGGGCAGAAACTGCAGCAAGGCCACCAAGACTGAGTTGCTCAGTTAATGTTCTAACCAAAGATTTTAAAAGAAAAGAGACGTGAGGCTACACTTTCTCAAACCTCTTATCTATGTGAGCTTCCTCCCTCCCCCCAAATAACACTTCCCCTGTGTTGGCCAAAGGCTTCACCAATGGTGTGAGCACCGTGGCTGTGGCTGGAGGCAGCACCTGGGGAGAAGAGGGAAATCCAGGCCCTAGACGTCTGTTAATTTTTAAGGATGGCAGATTGACCGTGTTCTCCATTTTCAGGCTGGGAGCTAAACGTGAGATGCAGAACAGATGAGTAGAACAACAGTATCGCTTAGCCAGAGGTGGAAGCTGCTCCATTAGTAACACGGAGAGCAGGCCCAGTCTCAGTAAGACTCATGGGATGTTCAGGGTCCCCAGCTTGCCCCACCTACCTGCTGATTTTCTAGGGCAGAGCCTCACGGCTCAGCTGGAAATGCTGGCTAGGTTTCCACACATGGTATAGGTGGCTGAGTTCTTCTGTAATTTACTTTTTATCTTAGTACTTTCTCCCTCAGTGACTCATTTCACCTGCCAGTACTTGAACTGTAGTTGGATAGCTCTATTTCAAAGAATGATTTCACAAGCTTTTTTCTTAAAAAAAAAAAAAAGTAAAGAAATTACCTTACCCTTATCTATAAGGCCCTTGGCTGGCAGGTGACCTTGTGTCCCAGGCAATGGTGCTGATATCCTGGAGTCATCCTTGCCTATGTCCACTATATGTCACTTTACCTTCAACATCAAGACACTCCAAATTCCTCCTGAGTCTTGAGTGCTCAGCTCAGTTTGCTATAGAAACTCAGTGGGCAGCTGCCATCTAAAACCCCTAGTCTCCAGATTTAGCTACAGTCAAAATTTTTCATTAAACTCATGCTTAGCATGAGTATCAAGCACTTTTTAGAGACACCTGTGAGAGGTGTTTCATGCAGTTTTCATAAACCAGAGCCTAGCTGGAATAATCCCCATTATTTCCCAGGGGAGCCAGAAATACGTCCTCAAAGGAACTGAATTTCTTCTGCTTCTCTGCTCTTTGGATGGATGTTCAGAGACATGTCTTCCACCCAGTGTCCAACCCACACCTGTTCGCCCACTGCCCTCTGAGGCAGCCTACCTGGCAGACTGCCTGGGGCTCAGGGTGGGCGGCGGCAGTGAAACGTTGAGGAGGATGAAACCCTAAAGCCCTGAACACGGACGGAGGCAAGGATGCTTGTCTGGCTTCTCCCTTCTTCCTTTTCTGTCACCCATGTGGACAAGTCACCCATTTCTCCTCATTTCAGCTTTTGCAGTGATCACCATATAGTCACCCCTCATCCCATCCCCTGCTAGAACTTCCAGTAACAGGAAGTGTTTTGGGGGATGGTTTACACTCAGGCCTGGTGTGCACTCTAGAGAGGCTCATCTAGTAGCTCTAAAATGAAAGTCTCAAATCTAAACTTTGTACAGCATCATAGAAAATCTGGATACAACCTCAGCTGAGAAGCCCCAGCTTAGAGCCTATATTAGTTTTCTAGGGCAGCCGCAACAAAGCACCACAGGCTGAGTGGCCTAAACACAAGCATCTATTTCTTCACAGTGCTCGAGGACAGAAGTCTGAGATCAAGGTGTGGGAAGAGCTGGTTTCTTCTGAGGCTCTTTTCCTTGGCTTACAGATGGCTCAACCTTCACTGCCATCTCTGTGTGTGAGCCCGTGTCCTAATTTCCTTTTCTTACAAGGAAACCTGTCATACTCGATTAGGGTCCATCCTAATAGAGAACAAAGCAGTCAATCCTAAAGGAAATCAACCCTGAATAGTCACTGAAAGGACTGATGCTGAAGCTCCAATACTTCGGCTACAAAGAGCTGATGTGGAGAACAGACTCACTGGAAAAGACCCCGATGCTGGGAAAGATCAAAGGCAAAAGGAGTAGGGGGCAGCAGAGGACGAGATGGTTAGGTAACATCAACTCAATAGACAGGAATCTGAGCAAACTCTGGGTGATAGTGAAGGACAAGCAAGCCTGGCGTGTTGCAGTCCTTGGGGTCACAAAGAGTTGGACACGACTTAATGACTGAACACAACAACAATAATGATCTCATTTTAATTTAATTACCTCCTTAAAGACCCTGTCTCCAAATAGAGTCACACTTTGAGATACTGGGGGTTAGGACTCGACATATGAACTTTGAGGGGACATAAGTCAGCCCATAACAAAACCTTTCATTCATTCACAGTGTGGTCCCCAGACCAGGAGCAGCAGCATCACTTGGGAGCACCATCGAATGAGAGAGCCGTGAACTTCATGCCAGGCCTGCCTCATTAGAATCTGCATAGTAACAAGATCCCCAGGCCATCTGTATATATATCAACATGTGAGAAGCACTGACTTAGCACACATGGGGGTCAACTGATTGTTGTGCACACCAATGACTTCATTTAATATCTTTTAATGAAAGGCTTTACCCCCCTGTTTAAAATTTTCTAGCATGTAGAACCAGAGAGAGGAAATTCATCTGAAGAAAATGAAAACACAAATTTGAAAGGACACATGCACCCCAATGTCCACAGCAGAATTAGTTACAATGACCTGGACATGGAAGCAGCCTAAGTGCTCAGCAACAGAGGAACGGATAAAGAAAGTGTGGGGGATACACACACACACACACACACACACACACACACACACACACACACACAGTGGAGTATCAGTCCAGTTCAGTCACTCAGGCGTATCCGACTCTGCGACCCCACGGACACAGCACGCCAGGCCTCCCTGTCCGTCACCAACTCCCGGAGTTCACCCACACTCGTGCCCATTGAGTCGGTGATGCCATCCAGCCATCTCATCCTCTGTCGTCCCCTTCTCCTCCTGCCCTCGATCTTTCCCAGCATCAGGGTCTTTTCAAATGAGTCACTCAGTCATAATAAAGGAATGAAATTTCACCATTTGCAATAACAGAGATGGACCTGGACAGTATTATGCTCCGTAAAGTCAGAGAAAGACAAATACAGTATGTTTTTACTATCTATAATCTAAAAAAATAAAATAACACAACAAAAGAGATACAGACTCATAAAGAGAAAAAACGAAAGGTTACCTGTGGGGATAGGAAAGGGAAGAGTGTGTTGAGGAAGGGAGTTAAGGGACACAGCTGACTAGGAATAAAATAAGATATAAGGTTGTAATGTACAGCACAGGGAATACAACCTATATTTTTAAATACCTTTAAATGAAGTATAATCTACAAAAATACTGGATCACTATATTGTATGCCTAAAACTAACATAACAGTGTTAATTAATGATACTTCATTTTTAATAAAAGGAATAAACGAGGGTCCCAAATCACTCTAGAAATCATACCATGAGAATGGATGCCTATTTTGTTTATGCATGAGGCCAGACCCTTGGATGAAACCAAGTCGTACCACCCAGGGATCTGAGTCTAAGAGCAAGAAGGTTTATCTGGATATTTTCAATAGTTAGAGATAGGACTGGTAAGTATTCCTTCACACTTCACCTAAAACATCCATGAGCATCCACTTACGCGATGGGTATACTTTCTTAGGCACTGGGCATACAAAAAAAAAAAAAAAAAACCCAGTCCCTGACCTTGTGCGAAGGGCAACATCAAAGAAACACTTAGGGAACATGGAGGAGAGGTTCTTATCCCAATCTGGGGACACCTAAGCTCCCCACTTATTGGGGACCTCTAAACGTATAACCTGATAGGAGTGTCCCCTTCCTCCACTCAGATGTCTTGGAGCCAATAGGCTGTCTGGCAAGAAATCCAAATGCTGATGGAAGCTGTCCTGCCCTAGAATGTAAGAGGAGGGACGCTCAGGGCATGCATGTTGAGCTCAGCTGTGATGACTTCCACTGGAAGGTTAAAAGGGAGCAGCCAACTAAGTTCCCAAGAAAGTAAAGAGTAGCCAAGGGAACTTCCTTGAACCCATGGAGAGCTTCCCAAAGTGGAAATTCTAAGTTCAGACCTGCCAAGGGACAGAGACACCCGATCTGACATATCTGTTAGCCTTTCAGTGCACCCACCAAGCTCGTGCTCTTTCCCTAGCAGAGTCCTGGGCATGGATTTCTCCCAGTGCAAGTGCGCCAGGTCTAGACCAAGTACTTTCATATGACAGCTCATTAATTCAGTCCTCACAATAATACTGCAAGGTAGTTTATCATTATCCCATTTTATAATTGAAATGGAGCTCAAACGGTTTGGAGAACTTGCTCAAGTCATGCAGTTTTTAAGCACAGAAACAGTATCAAATCCAGATCTAAATCTGTTAACAACTTGCTGGAGCTCAAAGCTTGTAATCTTTCCAGAACATTATGCTGCAAACAAAATGATCAGGTTCTAGGGTAGTGGGAACCAGATTTTTTTTTTTTTTAAAAGGCAGTCTCTTATTCATCAGAAATTGTCCATTTGATGCCTAAATGTTCACAGTGTACACACAAGGCCACAGTTAAGCCTTGCAACTCATAAATGCTATTTTTCTTGCTAATAATTGCATTTTGTGTAATAAATAGGGACTTTGGAAAGCAGTCCCATTCCTTCCAGATGGGATGGAAGCTAGGTGTGTGGGTTGCCCTGCTGGTCCCTCCCTAGCTTCCTCCATTCTTGTCGCATTTCCCAGAGTGAGGAGAAGGGCACAGCTCAGAATTTCTGTTCTTTAAAATGGAACAAAGGCTGTCTCTTACTTTTCCCCAACCCCTTAAGATAGATACTTTTATTTAGAAATTTAGCTTGTGGGAAAAACCACAATCAAATTAAGATAGGGAAATTCCCATTTTGATCCTTATTGTTATTCCCCTTCACAGGCAGCTGATGGATAAATATGAATTCAAAGCTAAATATGAATCCAACAGTATGTTAGAGACCAAATTTAGGTTGTTTGTTTTTTGTTAATGCACGTAGTATACCAATAAAATTTAATGGGGAAAGAATAGTTTCTTAACAAATGGTGCTGGGACCATTGGATTATAACATACAAAAGAATGAAGTCGGATCCCTTTCTTATACCATACAGAAAAATTAACCAAAATGAATCATAGATCAAAAAATAAGAGCTAAAACTATTAAAAACTCTTAGAAAAAAAATAAGTGTATATGTTTATGACAATAAGTTAGGCTGCTGCTGCTGCTAAGTCACTTCAGTCGTGTCCAGCTCTATGCAACTCCATAAGCGGCAGCCCACCAGGCTCCCCTGTTTCTGGGATTCTCCAAGCAAGAACACTGGAGTGGGTTGCCATTTCCTTCCCCAATGCATGAAAGTGAAGTTGCTCAGTTGTGTCTGACTCTTAGTGACCCCATGGACTGCAGCCTACCAGGCTCCTCTGTTTATGGGATTTTCCAGGCAAGAGTACTAGAGTGGGGTGCCATTGCCTTCTCCATAAGCTAGGCAAACCCTTCGTAATTATGATGCCTTATGGCAGAAAGTGAAGAGGAACTAAAAAGCCTCTTGATGAAAGTAAGAGAGGAGAGTGAAAAAGTTGACTTAAAGCTCAACATTCAGAAAACGAAGATCATGGCATCTGGTCCCATCACTTCATGGGAAAGAGATGGGGAAACAGTGTCAGACTTTATTTTGGGGGTCTCCAAAATCACTGCAGATGGTGACTGCAGCAATGAAATTAACAGAAGCTTACTCCTTGGAAGAAAAGTTATGACCAACCTAGATAGCATATTAAAAAGCAGAGATATTACTTTGCCAACTAAGGTCTGTCTAGTCAAGGCTATGGTTTTTCCAGTGGTCATGTATGGATGTGAGAGTTGGACTGTGAAGAAAGCTGAGCGCCAAAGAATTGATGCTTTT
>SJYF01000068.1:2591154-2609695 GCA_006410515.1 Procapra przewalskii
TAAAATTAAAAAATTTAAAAAAAAAATAAAAAAAAAAGGAAAGATTGACTACAAAAAAAAAAGAAAAAAGAAAATCTAGCAAATTTCCCACACTTTCATCTATATATATTACATATTCCAAAGGTCCTATGGAAACATGAACAAGGATATTCATCACAGCACTGTTTGTGGTACCAAACTATGGGAAGTAACCTAAGTCCATCATTAGAGGACTGGATAAGTAAAATGTAGTTTTTTGTAATACTGAATTCTCTGCGTGAGTACATGAGGAGTAATAGAATAGATTTCTATCATATTACTAAAGGCAACTAATTTTAAAATTACGTCTATGTATATCTAGTAGTACAGATATAATAATGCTAAAGACCACAGTGTTGAATGAAACAAACCATGATGTTAGCACAATAACTTCCACATGAATTAAACACAGACACCAATATACGACACCTGCTGTTCCTCAAGGATACGCGCCTCTCCAGACATACAGACAGAAGGTAAAATGGGAATTACCGTGAAAAGAATAGTTAAAAGAAAAAGGACCTTGACAGATCAAGGCTGGGAACGTCCCATACTTTGGGGAGAATAAGTAACTTAATTTTCTCTACCTGAGATTAAGGGGAAAAAGACAGGAGGAGAGGGAAGAGGGGGGAAGAAGGGAATGAAAGAAAGAAGGGGAACAAATACCTGTAAATGTAATTTACATTAATAGTCTGAAATGAAACACAGATGCTTCCCAAGAGATACAGAAGCAGCTTTCAATAAAACTTACCATGAATTATTCTTAAGAAGATAAGATTAGAAAAGCACTGCTTTAACCTGAAAAGGGCATCTATCCAAAACCTAGAGTCAATATTATTCTTAACAGTAGAACCTTAAAAGCTTTGCTTTTAAAGTCAACAAAAGAAGAAAGGCTAAAATGACTACCTCTGTTGACTATTATATGGAATGTGCCCCCAAATTTAATAAGAACAAAGAATGATGATGATTAGAGCATGAATTAAAATTATATACATAGACTATATATTTATCTACATAGAAAACACAAGAAAATCACCAGAAAACACTAGAATAGAAGGGTGCTAGATATAAAATCTACATGCAGAAATAAATAGCATTATTTTGAGAAACAATATCAATTAGAAATTTTAATAAAAAGAGAACATTCATGAGAAATAAACACTGTAAAACATCTAGGAATAAACTAATGAGAATGTGTAGAACATTTATGGAGAAAATTATCACATCTATATAAGGAATTTTATGTTTAATATAATATTTTAAATATATTGATCATATTAATATATAGTAATATATTATATGTTAATATATTAATATAAAAATTTATGTTTAAATTCTTGAATAAATGGAGAAAGAAGACATTATGGTAAGACTCAATGTTATTAAAAAATTAAGCAAACTCCCAACAGTTTTTAGGGCACTGTAACTTATTTTAAAATTTCAATACAAGAACAACAGTACATGAATAATTAAGATAATTTTTTAAAGAATGGCAAAGAAGAAAACTAGTCAAAATACATTGAACTTATGCCATGACACTTATGCCATGATACACAAATAAATTGGTACATCAGATTAAACAACCCTGGGCACAATTCTCTTTGACATCTCAAATTTAACAAATACAAAACTGAACCGCTCATCTATCCCTTCCTGCCCCTAATCCTAAACCCATTCTTCCCCCATCTCCCCCTTTTCCACTGACAAACGCTGTTTGGAATTTGTTTACCACAGGAGGAAAAGTAGTTTCACCCATTTCCCTAAGATTCAATTTTTCGCTCTTCCATAGACAGAGATGCACCAAGAATTATTCCCTGAAATCATACTAAAATAGCCAGGAGTAAATAGGCCTATGGGAAAAACTAAAATCTCTTTCTTGCCCTTTTCCCTACAATGACAGAGGTCCCTTGAGTCCTGATCCCTGTGGGGCCTTTGATTTTATGGGCTTCTCTTGAGAGGCAAGAAAATGCAGCAGCATTTAACATCCACAAACAAAAGAAATCAATGCCGTCCCTATTTTTTCAAGGAACACTAAAGCAGCAAGAAACACAAACTACTGGGCTCTGTGTGGGGTGGCAAAGGGCATCCAGTTTCCTCACGGAATCCCTTAGTGCCCTTCATGTAACTTAGCACCCCTATACCCCTTCTCCAACACCACAGTTCAAAAACATCAATTCTTCGGCACTCAGCTTTTCTTTATAGTCCAGCTCTCACATCCATACATGACCACTGGAAAAACCATAGCCTTGACTAGATGGACCTTTGTTGACAAAGTAATGTCTCTGCTTTTTAATATGCTGTCTAGGCTAGTCATAACTTTCCTTCAAAGGAGTAAGCATCCCTTGGACTGCAAGGAGATCCAATCAGTCCATCCAGAAGGAGATCAGTCCTGGATGTTCATTGGAAAGACTGATGTTGAAGCTGAAACTCCAATACTTTGGCCACCTGCTGCGAAGAGCTGATTCATTTGAAAAGACCCTGATACTGGGGAAGATTGAAGGCAGGAGAAGGGGACAACAGAGGATGAGATGGCTGGATGGCATCACCGACTCAATGGACATGGATTTGGGTAGACTCCAGCAGTTGGTGATGGACAGGGAGACCTGGCGTGCTGCAGTTCATGGGGTCACAAAAAGTCGGACATGACTGAGTGACTGAACTGAACTGATACCCCTTCTAAGTGCTGGTCAAACACAGGCGTATTAGCTCTGCCTCCGGCAGGTCACAGTAAAAATCAACTCAAAGTGGATTAAGTGCACAGGCTTGCCCTCCCCAACCCTCCTTCCCTAGCACTTAACCCTAGCTCTCAGCTAGAGTTAACCAGTTCTCAAATAATTTGGTGATTCATCTTTCTCCAGGGAAATTATAAGTCAATTTAGGGTGCAGCTTTCCTCCAGACTGAAAAAAAAAAAAAAAGGCTAATACCACCAAGCCTGACTTCCACAGCTCACCAGTGAGAATAAATGATTTGCTCCAGGATTTGCTACTAGAGGCAGAAAGATGCTTTTCAGAATTTCAGCTATGCCATTCCTAATTAAAGGTGTAAGTGATCTGCTCATTTGTGTGAAAAAGAAGAGAGAAGGGAGCGATGGCAGGTGCACAGCAGGAGGAAAAAGGTGGGGCCGCAGAGTCTGAAGCAGGGCGCTCAGTGCAGTGACACAGAACGTCTCATCTGTTCCTGAATCAAAGGGAAAAAGTGGTTCTGAAGCCCAGCTCCCATGGGGCTGTGGATGAAACTGCAACCTCAGGAAGTGAAGAGGCTGTCAAAATCTGTAGCTAGCAGGATGCAAGATGTCCGATTTTCCACACCTGCATCAACACCCACCAGCTTCACTGGCAACAGTAACTGACAACGGCAGCCCCCATGAACACCCAAAAGTTTCTCCCCAATCTGTGCCCATTTCCCCATTGCACTATTGCATGCAAGTTATTTATTTGTTCTGCAAATAAACAAACAACTTCTACATACCTATTGCTATACTGCCTTCTGAGAAACATAGACAAGGTATCAGACATCCCCAGCAGCTCAAGTGATAAAGAATCTGCCTGCCAGTGTAGGAGATGTGGATTCAGTCCCTGGGTCGGGAAGTTCCCGTGGAGGAGGAAATGGCAACCCACTCCAGCATTCTTACCTGGGAAATTCCAAGGACAGAGGAGCCTGTGGGGCTACAGTCCCTGGGGTCACAATGAGTTGGACATGACTGAGCACACAAGCATATTCTAGTTGATTTAAGTATTATTTAGTTCCAGGTTCCCTGGTGGCTCAGATGGCAAAGCATCTGTCTACAATGTGGGAGACCCGGGTTTGATCCCTGGGTCGGGAAGATCTGCTGGAGAAGGAAATGGCAATCCACTCCAGTACTATTGCCTGGAAAATCCCATGGACAGAGGAGCCTGCTAGGTTATAGTCCATGGAGTCGGACACAACTGAGCGACTTCACTTACTTACTTACTTACTTACAAAACATAGTGGGCTTTCCCGGTAGCTCAGCCGGTAAAGAATCTGCCTGCATTATAGGAGACCCCACAGGGTTTGATTCCTGGGTTGGGAAGATCCCCTAGAGAAGGAATAGGCTACCCACGCCAGTATTCTTGGGCTTCCCTGGTGGCTCAGATAGTAAAGAATCTGCCTGTAATGCAAGAGACCTGGGTTCGATCCCTGGGTCGGGAAAATCCCCTGGAGGAGGGCATGGCAACCCACTCCAGTATTCCTGCCTGGAGAATCCCCACGGACAGAGGAGCCTGGCGGGCTCTAGTCCACGGAGTCAAGAGTCAGATGTGACTGAGTGACTAAGCACAGCACACATACAACAGTGATTCTTCAGTATTTTTTTAGACTATACACATAAAGTCATTACAAACAGTGTATCAGTTCAGTCACTCAGTCGTGTCTGGCTCTTTGTGACCCCATGAATCGTGGCACGCCAGGCCTCCCTGTCCATCACCAACTCCCAGAGTTCACTGAGACTCACGTCCATCGAGTTGGTGACGCACGCTATATGAAATACTGAACTGTATATGCTATACAAAATACTCTTGTTGCTTATCTACTTTATTCATAGTACTTTGTACCTCTTAATCTAATACCCCTATCTTGCCTCTCCCTGCTTTCCTCTCCCCACTGGTAACCAGTGTATCTGTGAGTCTGTTTCTATTTTATTTTAAATACATTATTTTTTAGACTCCACATATGAAGGATAACCTATAGTATTTGTCTTTCTCTGTCTGACTTATTTCACTTAACATGATACTCTATAGGTTCACCCATAGGAATCTAACGTTACAAATGCATTTCATTTTTTAGGGCTAAATAATATTCCACTGCATATACCACAACTTTTTATCCATTCATCTGTTGACAGATGTTGGCAATTGTAAATAATGCTGCTGTTAACACTGGAATGCATGTATCATTTTAAAATAATCATGTTTTCATTTTCTTCAGATAAATACTCAAGAGTAGAACTATTAGTTCATATAGTACTCTATCACAAGTTTTTAGGAACTTCCATATATTTTTCCATAGTGACTATACCAATTTCCAATCCAACCAGCAGTGTAAAAGGATTCCCCCTCGCCACACCCTTGCCAACATTTGTTATTTGTGGTCTTTTGAAGATAGCAGTTCTATCTTTTCAAGTGCCTGTGGGCCATCTGTGTAGGGAAATAATAATAATAATAAATTTAAAAAAAGTCTGTTTGTGTCTTCTGACCATTTTTAATTGAGTTTTTTATTTGGTATTGAATTGTATGAGCCATTTATGTACTCTGGATATTAACCTCTTATTGATTATGTCATTGCAAATATTTTCTCTCAATCTGTATATTGTCTTTCATTTTGTTGATGGTTTCTTTGGCTGCACAAAAGCTTTTAAGTTTAATTAGGTCTTATTTGGGTTTTTTGTTGTTTCTCTTTGTTTTTGCTTTTATTTTCTTTAGGAGACAGATTTTTTAAAAAACTGTTACAATTTACATTAAAGAGCAGTATGTCTATGCTCTCTTCTGGGAGGTTCATTATTTCTGATCTTATATTTAGGTCTTTTATTTTCTTCTTGTATTGATTTCTTTATCATAATATAATGCTCTTCTCTTTGTTATAGATTTGATTTAAAAGTTAATTTTGTTCTATATGAGTATTACTACCTCGATTACTGATCATTTCTGTTTGCATGAGACATCTTCTCCCATCCCTTCCCTTTCAGTCTGTGTGCCTCTAGCTCCAAAATGTGTGTCTCACAAGCAGTAAATAGATGAGTCCCGTTTTTTTTAATCTAGTTGGTCACCTTGCATCTTTTGATTGGAGCATTTAGTCCACTGACACTCAAGTATCGGCTGAGCCCTCCCTGCCACTGCCACCCCTGCCCTGGTTGGAGCTGTGCTGCAGGGCAGGCTGGGTGCCCACTGTGTGGCTGGACCCACTCACTCCGTGCAACCTCCTTTTCTCTGAGTCCCCTCCTAGGGGCACCGGTCCCATGTAATCCTGCCTCTCCCCTTCCCATCTGATTCTGTGGATCTTTTCTATAGTCTCGGTTGTACAGGAATGCCTCTGTCAGCTTCCAGTTAATTTTCAGGGAGAATTTTTCCACATCTAGATGTGTTTCCAATGTGTTCATAGGGGGAAGGTGAGACCCACATTCTCCTACTCTGCCATCCTAACCTCTTCCCTCCAGTTACTATTTACTTCCTCCTGTTTCTCCAGCAGGATGACAGGGACCTCATCTACCTTGCTCATCACTGTATTCCTGACAAGAGACTGCCTGGAAGACGGGGGCACCAAATGAATAAGTGAATGCACAGCCTCTTTCCTCCGGTCATTGACAATATAAGTGAAACATACAAAGGTAACCGAAAATTACTTAAATGCGTAAATATTGAAGTCACATAGTTCTGATTCTGAATTATAAATTTGGTATATGAATTCAATATTGTACTCAGTTATTTCTGTATGTTGGCATCTTTGGACATTATAGAATCTTTAGATAAAAGAACTTCTTTAGATGATTTTATTAAAAAAAAAAAAAAGCAGTGCCCCAAAGGGTGGTTTTCCTGGCCATGTGTAATCATGGACGCACATTATCAAGCAAGCAAGTGATCTTCTAACAAAACAGTAATTGGGCAAAGCCCATCCTCATGTGAATATGAAAGAAAGAAGTCAAATTCTAATGAGGAAGACCAAAGGATAGATTCAGAGAGTTAGTTCTGGAAGGAATCATCTGACACCACCACCCAAGAACACACCTGACCCAATTCCTCCGACTGCAAGATCAAACTCACCCCCAAAAATCCTGAGTGGCGAGACCTGGGCTTGCAGACTGGGCTCATATGACAAAGCCAGCAGCCTCTCTGTTACTCCAAAGCATGAAGCAAGGTTAGCGGGGGAACCTGCTGTCTCCCTTGCTACGCCAGCGACACTTTCAGTGTGCTTGTGAACAGGGAAGATGGGGAAGAAATCACAAGCATAAGGAGGATGAGGAGTAGGAGGGGGAATCAGTCCCATTTCAGGCTGCATGTACTTGCTGGGGAATTGCTGAGGTGTTTCTCTTTGTTTAGAAGGAAGAAATCGATGCTTGTATCTAACTCTAGCCTAATTAGAAGCCACAATGGGCAGAATCTCTAAAGCTTTTCCACAATGGGCAGAATCTCTAAAGCTTTTCAGCTCTGAAAAGAAAAACCATCACCACATTATCACTCTGCAAAAAGGAGTCATTAATACCCAGTGAAACACAAACTGTGAAAAAGACTGTGAAGCATGCAGCCACCAACATTTAGCAGGAAATGAGGAATAAACCCAGGTAGCAGTGGCGAAGTGTTAAAACGAATAAATTCTGCCCCCAAAACCAGAGTCACCTAATTTTCTCCCTAAATTACAAATCCAATAGACCAGAAACAAGTGCCAGGTATGAAGTGGCGGGGGAGGGAACATTTAGAAAAACTTTGAATCAGAGTCTAAGCCTTTGCAGAGAAATGAATGTAAATTAATTCAGTCATAGGTGGTAAGTTCAGCGCTTTAGCGCAGTGAATGTGTGCTAATGAAGAAAAAAGATGCCATCAGGGATTTGCTTCTCTGCTTTGTACAGAGAAAAGCTCTGCTTTCCTGGATGATATGTGGGAGGCTAACCAAGTCAGCCCGTCTCCTGCATGTTGGCACTTGACCACCAGAGAGACCAGGCCAGATCTTAGAATGAAGGAGTCTCTCTACAAACCCACCTGTGACCTGAGAACAACACAAAGCACACGTCCTACCATCTTTGGCTTTCCTCGTGGGTAAGGTGGGACTTCCCTGGTGGCTCAGATGGGCAAGAATCTGCCTGCAAGGCAGGAGACAGAGACCCGGGTTCAATCCCTGGGTCAGGAAGATTCCCTGTAGAAGGGAATGGTCACCTACTTCAAATATTCTTGGGCTTCCCTGGTGGCTCAGCTGGTAAAGAATCCACCTGGAATGCGGGAGACCTAGGTTCGATCCCTGGGTTGGGAAGACCTCCTGAATAAGATCCCACTCCAGCATTCTGGCCTGGAGAATTCCATGAATAGAGGAGCCTGGTGGGCTACAGTCTGAGGGGTCACAAAGAATCGGACAAAACTGAGCTACTGACTGAGCAATCAACAAACTAATGGGTGAGGTACAATGTATCCTGTTACGAATGGCACTAGGACTCTAGAATCAGAAGGCAGGACTGAACCCAGAGC
The DNA here is from genome assembly GCA_006410515.1 of Procapra przewalskii. Classification (NCBI taxonomy): domain Eukaryota; kingdom Metazoa; phylum Chordata; class Mammalia; order Artiodactyla; family Bovidae; genus Procapra; species Procapra przewalskii. The sequence goes on from SJYF01000068.1 coordinate 2,599,360, forward strand.
CCATCTCTTACTAGCTACGCAACCTTGAGCAAGCTGCTTAATCTCTTTTCATTCCAGCCAGCTTGTCCTCAAAGTGCACATAAATTACATTGAATACTTTATGGTGTCACTGAGAGTATTAAAGGCAGCCATGAGAAAGCATTATAGTGTATAAAGAAAGAGCTATAAAAATTCATAGGCTTATGATAATTCTGTCTTGGCCATCCAAGTTTCATCAGTTCCAAACAAATCTGGTAAAATTTGGACCCTTCAGAAAAAGGAAACAGGACCTAGTACAGAATCTAAAATAAAGAAATGCAAGAGAACTTTGCTGCACTGATGAATGATTACTGGACAAAGTTCAAAGGTTTAAACATCTTCATCCCAGCCCAGGCTCTGGACAACGATCCATCAGCCTCTTCAGTTCTGCAGCCACTGACAGCTCTAAGCTGTGCCCTTGGATGCCTGCATCACATCTAGGGAGGGTTATGGACAGAAGAAAACCAGCAACCACAACTGGGCAGCAACAAAGAGGACAGAGAAACTGTGGCACCCACAGCACACGCACACTCTGAGCCAGGGCCGTTACCCTGCGCAAAGAAAGAGACCTTGCTCTAATGCCAGGTAAGGCCACACCCAGCCACCTTCAGCTTTGACAGCATCAAGTCCAACAATATGGTACCCATGGCAAAGGCAAAACTTCGCTTACTTGGCCCCAGACTGTTACTGAAATCTCTGAAGGGCAATTTCTCAGTTTAATTAAGTACCTGAAGCCAGCCTTATTTCCTTTTTGCCTTCAGGAGGCACTACTGAACAGAGACCAAGACTGACGCCAAGGATAAATGCTCATCATTAGCCCCTGTCCCCTTCTCCCACTCCCGCTTGATCATTCCCTGGCGCCTGGAACTCATCGGAGACCCAGACTCACCGCTTCCGCAAATGCAGTTCCCTCTGCCAGAACTCCCCTGCCGGCTCAGTCGGTAAACAAATCTGCATGCGGTGCAGGAGACCCAGGTTAGATCCCTGGGTGAGGAAGATGCCCTGGAGAAGGAAATGGCAACCTACTCTAGTATTCTTGCCTGGAAAATCCCACAGACACAGGAGTCTAGCGGGCTGCAGTCACAAGACTGGACACAAGAGTTGGGCATGACTGAGGGACTAAGTCACCACCCACCTGCCAGGTACAGACTTTCTCCACTTTCTGCCTATTCAGGCCCAGAGGCAATCATTTCCAGCGCTCTTCATTCCTTTATATAGACCCATATTTCCACCCAGGACCATTTTTTTTTTGGTCTGAAGGGCTTCTGTTTGCACTTTTTATAGTGCTGATCTATAGGTAATGACTTTCTTTCAGATTTTATGTATCTTAAATGTCTTCATTTCACCTTTATTTTTGAAAGCCACTTTTGCTGGAGACAGAATTCTAGGCTGGTAGGCCGTGCTTCCTTCCCCTCTCCTTTCTGACCCTCCTTTTGACCGCTTTACAGTAGTCTTGGCTATATGCCTCTCTATTGTCTTCTACTTGTTTCCAGGGGAGAAATCTGATCTTCATTCCCTGATATGCAACGTGTTTTTCTCTATGGCTGAATTTGAGTTTTCTTCATAACTGATTTCGAGCAATTTGATTGTGCCTTGGAATAGGTCATTTCCCCTCATATTTCTGGTACCTGGGACTTCCTGGGCTCTTGGATCTGTGAATTCACAGTTTTCATCACGTTTGGAAAATTTTAAGCCATCATTTCTTCAAATACTGCTCTGCCCCTTCCTTTCAAGGAGTCCAATTATGTGCATACCAGCCCTTGACGTTGCACCATGGCTCATTGCTGTCTCGTTCATTCTTTAAGCTCTGAACTGGATGGCTTTTGTTGCCGTGTCTTAAAGTTCATTAATCTTTTCTTGCATAGTTTCTGCCGTCTACTTGGACCATTAATCTGATCCACTGCATTTTTAAACATCAGACATTGTACTTTTCAATTCTAGAAGCTTGATCCAGATCAAAAAAAGAAAATCTTCCATGTCTCAACTTTTGTAACTTATGTGATATAATTAGAATAGCTAATTTAGTGTCTTTGTCTACCAGTGCTAACATCTGTATCAGATCTGGGTCAGGTTTGATTAACTGATTTTTCTTCTCATCATGAATTCTACTTCCTTAATTTTTTATTCAATACCAGGCTTTATGAAAAAGTAGGAGAATTCCAGAAAAACACCTACTTCTGCTTCATTGACTATGCTAAAGCCTTCACTGTGTAGATCACAACAAACTGTGGAGAATTCTTTAAGAGATGGGAATACCAGACCACCTTATCTACACCTCCTGAGAAACCTGTATGCAGGTCAAGAGGCAACAGCTAGAACCAGGCATGAAACAGTGGACTGGTTCAAGATTGGGAAAGGAGTTATGTCAAGACTATATACTGTCACCCTGCTTATTCAACTTACATGCAGAGTTCAGTTCAGTTACTCAGTCGTATCCAACTCTTTGCTACCCCATGTCTGCAGCATGCCAGGCCTCCCTGCTCATTACCAACTCCCAAGTCTACTCAAACTCATGTCCATTGAGTCAGTGAGGCCATCCAATCATCTCATCCTCTGTCGTCCCTTCTCCTCCTGCCTTCAAACTTTCCCAGCATCAGGGTCTTTTCTAATGAGTCAGTTCTTCGAATCAGGTGGGCAAAGTATTGGAGTTTTATCTTCAGCATCAGTCCTTCCAATGAATAACAGGACTGATTTCCTTTAGGATGGACTGGTTGGATCTCCTTGCAGTCCAAGGGACTCTCAAGAATCTTCGCCAACACCACAGTTTAAAAGCATCAATTCCTCAGCACTCAGATTTCTTTATGGTCCAACTCTCACATCCATACGTGACGACTGGAAAACCATAGCCTTTACTAGATGGGCCTTTGTCAGCAGTCATGTCTCTGCTTTTTAATACACTGTCTAGGTTGCTCATAGCTTTTCTTTCAAGGAGCAAGCATCTTTGAATTTCATGGCTGCAGTCACCATCTGCAGTGATTTTGGAGCCCAAAAAATAAAGTCTGTCACCGTTTCCACTGTCTCCCCATCTATTTGCCATGAAGTGACGGGACCAGATGCCATGATCTTAGTTTTCTGAATGTTGAGTTTTAAGCCAGCTTTTTTCACTCTCCTCTTTCACTTTCATCAAGAGGCTCTTTAGTTCTTCTTTGCTTTCTGCCATAAGGGTGGTGTCATCCGCATATCTGAGGTTGTATTTCTCCCAGCAATCTTGATCCCAGCCTGTGCTTCATCCAGTTCAGTATTTCTCATTATATACTCTGCGTATAAGTTAAATAAGCAGGGTGACAATATACAGCCTTGACGTACTCCTTTCCCAATTTGGAACCAGTCTGTTGTTCCATGTCAAGTTCTAACTGTTGCTTCCTGACCTGTAAACAGATTTCTCAGGAGGCAGGTCAGGTGGTCTGCTATTTCATTCTCTTTAAGAATTTTCCACAGTTTGTTGTGATCCACATAGTCAATGGCTTTGGCACAGTCAATAAGGCAAAAGTCGATGTTTTGACACCACCCTTATGGGAAAAAGTGAAGAGGAACTAAAGAGGCTCTTGAGAAAGGTGAAAGAAGAGAGTGAAAAAGCTGGCTTAAAACTCAACATTCAAAAAACAAAGATTATGGCATCCAGTCCCATCACTTACAGTGACAAAGCTCTCCTCTGTGCCGTCTTCTGTTTGATACCCTATTCTGTGAGATCTCACTGCCTTGGTTTGCCCCAGACTCTCAGCTCCAACTCTCAGGTTCTGCCTCTACCTGGGTTTCCTCTGCCTGTACCCACAGCTTGGAAACTTCCCCCAAGGCAGTAAGCTGGGAGCATCACAGAGTTAATCCCATTCATTGTTTAGGTCTCAAGGATCACTGTCCTCCATTGCTTGATGCCCAGTATCTTGAAAAGTATTGCTTTATATATTTTGCCTGGATTTTGCTTTTTTTTTTTTTTCCCCCTCAGGAAAGAAGGTCAATCCAGCCTGTTAATCTTGGCCCAGTCAATCACACTGTTTAGTAACACTAGATTTATATGTCCATTATCCCTCTGGACTCGGAGCTCCTTAAAGATAGGGCCTGTGCTTTATTCATCTTCATATCTTCACACATATCTGGCACAATAATTTGCAAAGGTTCATGCAGCCTCATAGATGTAGACTGCCTTTGCCATTGCTTTGACTATAACATGGGGTGGCAAGGGTGATGCATAGGACACTTACAGCATCTCAGGGCTGAAAGAAATTACAGGCCTTCTGTTTAATCTATGACACATGGAGTCTTCTAATACATCCCTAACAAGGCATCAGAAACTGATATGGTATTTAGGTGGGGAAGGAAGATGAGAGATAAGGTTCATATCTCATCTGCATGTCGAATGCAACAGAAGGCCTCTCTGGCTTATAATCATCTCCCCACACACTCATTACCAAACGAGATCTGGAGTCAAAGACACCAGGACCACCAAACATAGGGAAGGGATACAAGTTGAGAGCAGAAGACGGGGTACTGATGGTATCAGAGAAGAGTTATGGTCCAAACCCAAGAAACAGGCTCTTTGGAGGCGGTTGCTAAAAAGGAAGAGGGTAGGGGCTCCTCATTGCTTGGCTTCATATTCCTCCCCGGTTCTCACACCGCTCTAACTTAGCAGGACTACCTCTGTGTTTTATTTCTCCAAGAGAGGCAATCACAAGCAGGCTCGTGCATGCGTGCACACACCCTTCCTAAACTTCACTGTGCAACTGAGATTAATATAGACAGATCACCAGACAAGAAATCCTGTGGCAATACTGCAGACAGCTACCAGATATCCAGGTAATACAGCATGTCAACAACTGTTACCGGTTCCGCTTATCATGAGTAGGGAGTGTGAGAAGAAATTTAATGTGGGCTATGCAAGGAGCTTTTATACTAATGATCTCCGTGAGTCCACCCCACTCCTGGACCTTAGTTATAAGACAGGACCACGCTCCCTCATTTTACATACAGGAACAACAATCCAAAATGATTAAATGACATGGTCTACAAGTAGTTTCCCCAGTCCTTAATTCTAGGATCTTAGACTCAACTACCCCCTATCATGGAGAAGGCAATGGCACCCCACTCCAGCACTCTTGCCTGGAAAATCCCATGGACGGAGGAGCCTGGAAGGCTGCAGTTCATGGAGTCGCGAAGAGACAGACATGACTGAGCGACTTCCCTTTCACTTTTCACTTTCATGCATTGGAGAAGGAAATGGCAACCCACTCCGGTGTTCTTGCCTGGAGAATCCCAGGGACGGGGGAGCCTGGTGGGCTGCAGTCTATGGGGTCGCACAGAGTTGGACACGACTGAAGCGACTTAGCAGCAGCAGCGGCAGCACCCCCTATCACGGGGCTTTGCCAGTGGCTTAGCAGTAAAAGAACCCACCTGCAATGCAGGAGACTTAGATTTGATCCCTAGGTCGAGAAGATCCCTTTGGAGGAGGGCATGCAACCCACTCCAGTATTCTTGCCTGGAGAATCCTATGGACAGAGGAACCTGGTGGGGTACAGTTCATAGGGTCGCAAAGAGTTGGAACAGCTGAAGTGAAAGAGCATGTACCCCCTGTCATAGGTAACGGATGAAATTGGTGTCATTAATGTATGGGGTCTTTTTAAAATGTTGACAAACTCCTGCCACCAAAATCAGAGGCCACAGATGAAACCTAACCAGTAACCAGGCTGCTGGAAGTTGCCTTCAAATACTGAAGCAGTTCAAGGGTAAAAGTTGTGACAGACATAAGTTCACAGCCTTCCCCCTAAAAGAGCAGATTTTTCTTCTTTCAATTTACCTGTCTCCACCTTGGATAGACTGGCTGAGGAGCAGAATTTGGTCAGCAAGAAGATAGAATAAGGGAAGAATAGAGTCCTGGATCCTAGAACCTCAGCTAAATCTCTGAAGAACAGAGTTTATTTTATATATGAACCAAAGATCTATGGATAAAAATGAACACCTCTTCCAGAAAGCTCAGCTGAACCTGCCTAGCAACCTGATATGAAGACATTTCAGGTTCCTGCTTCCAGTATCCCAGACTCAAGTTCAGCTTTCTCTAGGAGAATTCATGCTGATCTGATACACAAAGAAAGAAGGTAAGAAGGAAGAATGGAATGGAATGACAAATCAGGCAAGTAGGGAGGAGGAAACAATGTGAACAAGAGGAAGAGAAAGGAAAAGAAGAAAAGGAAGAAGACAGACTTTTCTTTCCTATTCCTGTTACTCCATGGAGGGGGTTGTGGATAAACAGCACAACAGTAAAATCACATCTTTTTCTGGGTTCTTCTAACAAACAAGTAGTAGAATAGTATTCCCCTGTGTGCATGTTCTTGTAGTATTTTCAAACAAGTGTATCTGGTTTTGCCAGACACAGCCTTGCTCATAACCAGTCTACACCTTTCAATGCAATGATCTTCTTCAGGAAGACGCATTCCATGCCTCAGGGTCTGTACCATCGCAATCAAATCAGAAATGAGCTCTGGCCAAGCCAGTACCCTGATGACTAACACCAAGACGACTCAAAGGCAACTTGTCCGCAGAGATCAAGAGGACAGACGGGGGTTGTCCTCAAGCCAGTGAACGTCCAGCAAGAGAAAGAGGTCAGCAAGTTGTGCTTACTTCGGCAGAAAAGAGAAGTGGAGTCCTCTTATCTGGCAGCAGAGGAAGCTATGTGAACTGAACACAAAACTGGGCAGGCGAGAAGATGGTAGAGTGTCTGGCTTAAAAATCTTTTGTGAAGTGGCTCAGTCATGTCTGATTCTTTGTGACCCCCCCACCCCCGGCCATGGACTGTAGCCCACCAGACTCCTCTGCCCATGGAATTCTCCAGGCAAGAATACTGGAGTGGGTAGCCATTTCCTTTTCCAGAGGATCTTCCCCCACCAGGGATTGAAACCGGGTCTCTTGCATTGCAGGCAGATTCTTTACCATCTGAGCCACCAGGGAAGCCTAAAAATCTTTAAACCCAAGACAAATAATTACCCATTCTGTCTGGGTTGGTTATAATCTCATCAGGACACTGGAGATTAGAGGGGTCCATTTTAGGATCTGCCTCCATCTCAAACACTTTGCAGTGCCCTGCACGGGGAATCAAGAAGATCAACTGTCCTGTCACAGACAAGTGATGATGGTCTCCATCCAGGACTCCAGCAGACTCCCATGGAATAGGGAATCAGAGAAGAACCCGTCTATGATCCTCTAACGAGACAGGGTTGTTTACTGAGCTATTCATTTGGATATTGCATGGCTCTGGTTTTCTCTCCCTTGCTCAAAGCAGGTACAGGCCTCGCATGCACACCTGCCTTTGCAGACACGCGGCAGGAAGGGTGGTGCACTTAGATGAGCAAGAAGCAAATCCTACCTCCCAATACCTTTCCTGGGCTTCTGTTTTCTGCCATTCTGAGGACTTTCAGGGATCAAGTCACAGAGCGAGGAGCAGGCAGAAGCAGAAAGCCCCTGCTCCAAGACTGGAAGGGGATACCAGACTGCAGGCTCAAAGAAGAGAGGGTTTCCTTAAAGGGGGGTGACAAGGATGCCCCTGGGGGGAGTGGCTGCTTAGTGAGTGGCCAGGCCCACCTTTCAGATGCCTCTTCCAGTACCACCTGGCTTAGTCTAACACCTTTCTAAATAACCAAGCCACTGCATCCTTTTCTTCCTCTCTGTGAATTGTGCTATTTTTAAAAACTCGAACTATGTCCACCATTGGAAAAGGCTTAGAAATTTCCTTTGTTAAACAGATGTGTTTGCACAAGCCATCTCTTGTCCATGGATCTGACCTGCCTGCTGATTGTCACTTGTTGATAATACCACTTTCTAAGGACAATAATATTTCCTTGTACAAATGGAATATGTCATCCACTGAACTGTTCATCTGGCAAGGTCAGAAGATGCACAAAACATCACATATTTATAAGCTTCAGCCCCATGGAAGGTACAGAAACATTAAGAGGCATGGTTTTGCCTCCTGTGTCTTACCATCTTGAGAAACTTACTAAGAAACAACATAGGGACTTCCCTGCTGGTCCAGTGGCTAAGACTCCATGCTCCCAATGCAGAAGGCCTGGGTTTGATGGCCGGTCAAGGATCTAGATCCCACATGCCGCAACTAAGACCTGGCACAGCCAAATAAATAAATAAATATTTAAAACAGAAGAAGAAGAAATAACACAGCCTGCAGGGAAGCAGTAGGTACAAATGGTATTGACTTTAGGTACCATAGGGGTTCAGAGGAGGGGCACTCGGTGATGCCCAGGAGTGAGCTGGTGGAATTCGGAGGATATGGTAACCACGGTGAACCAGGCTGTGTGCCAGGTGTGTGGCTTTGATCTCGTTAGAACTACAAGAGCCCTGAAGAGAGTCTCAGCAACCCCCTTTTACAGATGGGCAGCCAACGCCTCATGGAAAGTGAAGCTAGACTGTGTAGCCAGGTCGGGATGACTCCAGAGTTCATGCTTGCTTTCCTACGTCACAGTGTCATACTCGAGAGACTCTTGGAAAGGTCAGGAGGTGAGTAATTAGAGCCTGGGCTTAGGTGGAGACAGAAAGAATGGAGAAAATAAAGGTGACAGAAGACTCTTTAGAGGGCTACCCAACTGACCAGATGCCCAGAGGAGGAGGAAAGATTGACTTGAAAATGCTTAGACTTTGAGATTCATGCAGCGCATTACAGGGCTCAGCACACAAGGCATTTCTATCAGTCTCATTGATTTCCTTGCTCAGATTAGCCCCAAATATCCAACTATGATTCTAGTTTTGGAAACCCAATACCTAGAATAGCCATTCTCAAAAACGTGACCAGGCAGAATGGCCATCATTAAAAAACTGCAAATAACAAATGCTGGAGAGGGTGTGGAGAAAAGCATATACTCTTTCACTGTTGGTAGAAATGTAAATTGGTGCAGCCACTATGGGAAAAAAAAAATCACTGCAGATGGTGACTGCAGCCATGAAATTAAAAGATGCTTGCTTCTTGGAAGAAAAGATATGACAAACCTAGACAGTGTATTAAAAAGCAAAGACACTACTTTACTGACAAAGGTCCATGCAGTCAAAGCTATGGTTTTCCGAGTAGTCATGTATGGCTGGTCGAGCGGAGCACCAAAGAATTGATGCTTTTGAACTGTAGTGTTGGAGAAGATTCTTGAGAGTCCCTGGGGCTGAAAGGAGATCAAACCAGTCAATCCTAAAAGAAATCAAGCCTGATTGTTCATTGGAAGGACTGATGCTGAAACTCCAATACTTTGGCCACCTGATGGAAAGAGCACACTCATTGGAAAAGACCCTGATGCTAGGAATGGTTGAAGGCAGAAAAAGGGGGCAACAGAAGATGAAATGGTTGGATGGCATCGCTGACCCAATGGACATGAGTTTGAGAAAGCTCTGGGAGATGGTTAAGGACAGGGAAGCCAGGCATGCTACAGTCAGCGGGCTCACAAAGAGTCAGACATGACTGAGGGACTGAACAACTATGGAAAACAGTATGGTCATTACGCAAAAAACTAAAAACTAAAGTTCATGGGGAATAGATGGAGAAACAGTGAAAACAGTGTCAGACTTTATTTTGGGGGGCTCCAAAATCACTGCAGATGGTGACTGCAGCCATGAAATTAAAAGACGCTTACTCCTTGGGAGAAAAGTTATGACCAACCTAGACAGCATATTCAAAAGCAGAGACATTACTTTGCCAACTAAGGTCCGTCTAGTCAAGGTTATGGTTTTTCCAGTAGTCATGTATGGATGTGAGGGTTGGACTGTGAAGAAGGCTGAGCATTGAAGAATTGATGCTTTTGAACTGTGGTGTTGGAGAAGACTCTTTGAGAGTCCCTTGGATTGCAAGGAGATCCAACCAGTCCATTCTGAAGGAGATGCTGGGAGGGATTGAGGGCAGGAGGAAAAGGGGACAACTGAGGATGAGATGGCTGGATGACATCACTGACTCGATGGACACGAGTCTGAGTGAACTCCAGGAGTTGGTAATAAACAGGGAGGCCTGGCATGCTGCAATTCATGGAGTCGCAAAGAGTTGGACATGACCGAGCGACTGAACTGAACTGAAAGTTCTATGATCCAGCCATCCCTCCTGGGCATATATCTGGACACAACTATCATTTAGAAAGATACATGCATCCCTACGTTCTTTTCAGCACTAGTCACCATAGCCAAGACATGGAAACAGACGAAGAGGTGTCACACACACAGTGGATTATGACTCAGCCTTAAAGAAGATGGAATAACGCCATTTGCAGAAACATGGATGCACCTAGAGATTATCACACTAAGTGAAGTAGGTCAGAGAAAGATAACATCATATGGTATCACTTATACGTGG
>SJYF01000068.1:2609855-2638021 GCA_006410515.1 Procapra przewalskii
TCTTACTGTAGAGCACAGGGAACTATGTTCAGTATCCTGTGACAAACCATAAAGGAGAAGAATATGAAAAGGAATGTCTATACATGTGTAACTGAATCACTTGGCTGTATAGCAGAAATTAACCCAATATTGTAAATCAGCTCTACTTTAGTAATATGAATTTTTTAATTTTTTATTTTATTTTTTTCTCTTTCTTCTGGAGAACTTTTTTTTAATTTTTTATTTTTTTAATACTTTATTCTACATTACAATACTGTGTTGGTTTTGCCATACATTGACATGAATCAGCCACAAGCATACATGATCTCCCAATACCGAAGCCCCCTCCCACCTCCCACCCCATACCATCTCCCTGGATCATCCCGTGCCCCAGCCCCAAGCATCCTGTATCCTGTACTAAACATAGACTGGCGCTTCGTTTCTTACATGATAATATACATGTTTCAATGCCATTCTCCCAAATCATCCCATCCTCTCCCTCTCCCTCAGAGGCCAAAAGTCCGTTCTATACCTCTGTGTCTCTTTTGTTGTCTTACATACAGGGTCATCATTACTATCTTTCTAAATTCCATATAAAATGTGACCAGGGATCTCTGAGAGTCTCCAAGACTCTTTCAGACAGTCCTTAAGTTCAAAATTATTTCAGAGTAATACTAAGACATGCCTTTCCTTTTCCACTCTCATTCTCTCTCAAGTGTACAGTGAGTGGAGTTTCCGGAGGCTGCATGGTATGTGACAGAGCTATGGACTGAGCACAGAGGCAGAGTTGAGACTTCAGCTGCCATCTGTTAAGGCAGGATCAAAACAATACCACTCTTGACACTATATCTTTTTGCTTTGGAAAATATAGCTACGGTCAAATGCAATGGCCTTATTATTAACTTCTAAAACAGTAATTATTCACAGATATAACTCATACAAACAAAAACTCCTTGAGATTCTGGGACTGTTAAGATTATAAATGGGTCTTGAGACCAAAATGCTGGAGAATCACTAATCTAAATAAAACAATGGTAAATACGCATTCAAAATATATTTGTGTTTAGCTACCACTAATTGCTGGGCCAGGCCTTGTACTAGGCATTGTATATTTGAAGTCTCATTTGATCATTGCAATAACACTTTAAGGTCTGAACCTGTCCTCATTTTGCAGATGAGGAAAAGGAAACACGAGGCTGAGCAGCTTGCCCAAGGTCATACAGCTATTAGGTGAGCAGAATAGGGTTCAAGCCCATCCCTATCAAATGCTAAGGCCCAGGCTGTTAACCACTATCTTCCTATTAAAAAAATCAATCCTGCATGAAGTGAAAGTTGCTCACTTGTGTCCAACTCTTTGTGACCCCATGGACTATACAGTCCATGGAATTCTCCAGGTCAGAATGCTAGAGTGGGGAGGACTGATTTTTTTTTTTTTAGCCCAGCAGTGGCATACAAACTAAAGTCAGGTTTTTAAAAAGCCAAACCTATAACAGTGGAAGTAGAGAAGATCCACTGTGAAGGAAGGCGCTTAGGATAAAGTGGTAGTAAATCAGTATAATTCTTTAACCCTTACTACCTGTTACCTGCCAGGCACTGTCTTATGCCCAGAGGGTGTTGGTGTCAGTCCTGTTAGTTGCTTAGTCGCGGCCGTCTCTCTGCCACCCCAAGGACTGCAGCCCACCAGGCTCCTCCATCTGTGGGATTTCCCAGGCAAGAACACTGGAGTGGGTTGCCATCCCCTTCTCCAGGGGATCTTCCTGACCCAGGGACTGAACTCGCGTCTCCTGCATCGGGAGCGGATTCTTTACTGTCTGAGCCATGGGGAAAGCTGCCTAAATTCATCAGTAAAAAGACGAGACCTTTTTCCTTCCTTTTAAGGAGCTTACAGAGGGGAGGACAGGCCTTAAACAGATAATTAGCTGGTTGGTTAGTCTCTTAGTCACATCTAACTCTTTGGGACCCCACGGACTGTAGCCTACCAGGCTCCTCTGTCTATGGGATTCTCTAGGCAAGAATACTGGAGTGGGTTGCCATTTCCTTCTCCAGGGGATCTTCCCAACCCAGGGATTGAACCCAGGTCTCCTGCACTGGCAGGCAAATTCTTTACCATCTGAGCCACTAAGGAAGCCCAAACAGATAATTATACAAACATAAAGCAGTTCAAAAAGAGCAACGTCTGGTTGGGACTGGAGTTTGCTCAGCACAGTCCCTGCCAGCGTACTGAGAGCTGGGAGGACAGAGTCACATGGCACCAATCATCCCTGAGCGCCTGCCTGTCAGACCCGAGCTGGGGCTGTTCACACAGTGCGCCTGAGCAGAAACGCATTCCAAAGCTCCCTGATGATTTTTCAGCCACAGCCACCCCTGGACTACTGCCTCCAGATCAGCCAAGCTTCCCGTTTGCTCTGAAAGGACAAATATGTTTTGTGAAGCCTGGTGGGCCTGGAAAGGCCGGGGGAGGTGTGAAGCACGTAGGCATGTTTGCTCTGAAGAGAGGATTTCTGGAACAAGGCTCCAGGCAGAAGCAGGAATAATACCCAGGCCAGTGGGTGGCACTGAGGTGGGTTGCTGCAATTAGCCGCACTCCTCGCCATGGTGTGCAAACACTGGGCCGAGGTCATGACGGGGTGAGGGGAGAGTGTGAACGGCTCACAAAAACGGCCTCTCCGCGCGGCTGACAGACGGGCCACGGTCACTGTCACAGACGTTGATTAAAAGAACAGAGTTCCCTCGCTGATGGGCTTTTTCTTTTTAAACCACAGATGGTTCTTTGTTCTCCATTATTCCCACCCTCCTTAACCTAGCCAGACAGAAAGAGGCCAGCTTCCTTCCCTGTCACAGTCACGCACCGCTCACACTACCTGAGTAAAAATATAACCCGCACACCGCCTCCAAGGCCTTCAGGAGGGAATCTGCATTTAACAGCACATTCCCCGTTAACATCCTGATCCAACTGGGAAGCCATGTGCCAGCAACACCCAGATTTCTACCTCTGGGTCAAACCTCTCTCCATAGCCCCGGCCCCACAAGTCAGTGCTCTACTGACATCTCTTGGGTGACTCAAACACCACGTATCCGGACCCAAGCTCACAATCCACCCCTAAAAAGGGCTCCCGCTCCCACGTCCATACCCGACCTCCACCGACCCAGTCAACCACTAGTCTCACAACCGGATCCCCCAACCCTTTCCCAGAGGACAATCCATTTTCTGATCCAGGAATCGAACCGGGGTCTCCTGCGATGCAGGCAGGTTCTTTACCAACTGAGCCATCAGGGAAGCCCAGGCAATCCATTACCTGGTCCTGTTGGTTCCACCATGAACACCTATCCAGGCGCTTCCCACTTCTCCCCATGTCCGTTGCCACCACCAGAGCCCACCGGCCTCTCACCCAGAACTGCACTCCCCACCTCTCAGGACTCTGCCTGTCCCACGCCCAGTCTCTAGTGCAACCTCCAATTGGCAGAGGGGAGTCAGGGCGAGAAGAGGAAAGAGCAAGAAGCGGGGCTCAAATCACGAGGCTCTTAAGGTACTCCCATGATGGGGCCAGGATCAGGGTGCAGAGTGAGTGGGCGCCAAGTTCTTACAGAGGTGACACGATAGGCTTTCCGGGGAGGAAGTGACACAGGAAGGGAGGGGAAAGGCCGGGGTGAGGTGGGGGCTTGGAAGCTGGGAGTACTGCTGCCGTCAGCTGAAAAAGTCAGAAGGAAGAGTGGCTTTCAGGCTGCAGACTCAGCTCAACCCTGTGGACCCTGAGATGGTAGAGAACAGCTTCACAGAGTACACACTGCCCCGTGTATGTGTTTTATGTCAGGAGCTAATAGTCACTTGGATGATGAGCCACTTGGGGCCAGGAGCCCATCTCCTAATACTTGGCATCCCTAACATCGCTTCTTTTCAAAATGTCGAGTTGGCCAAAAAGTTAGTCTGGGTCTTTCCTATAGGACAGTAACAAAAACCAAAACTAACTTTTGGGCCAACCCAATAAGAAGCTGAAAGGCCTCTCCCTGCTGGCTCTGCAGCTTCATACATGACATCACTGCAGCCCAGGCTGGACCCACATGTCCCTCACACTGGCATTCCTTGGCTGTGAGTGACCCGTATGTGCTGGCTGGTCTGCTTAAATGTCTTCTAAGCCAACCACATGGAGAAGACAATGGCACCCCACTCCAGTACTCTTGCCTGGAAAATTCCATGGATGGAGGAGCCTGGTAGGCTGCAGTCCATGGGGTCGCTAAGAGTGAGGCACGACTGAGCGACTTCACCTTCACTTTTCACTGTCTTGCATTGAAGAAGGAAATGGCAGCCCACTCCAGTGTTCTTGCCTGGACAGTCCCAGGGATGGGGGAGCCTGGTGGGCTGCCGTCTATGGGGTCGCACAGAGTTGGACACGACTGATGCGACTTAGCAGCAACAGCAGCAAGCCCACTACATGGGCTTCCCCAAGCAGGCAAGGACCCCCGACTCTGCCCCTTCTGGCTGCTTAAAGGCTAGTGTTCATCCAGATAGAGAAGGGCCCACCCCCCCCCATCCAAATTATATGGAACCTTCTTCAACACCCACATCAACACTACACGTGCACAATACAACCAACCCTGCCTCTCCAGTAACGACAATACCAAACCTCTGAAAAGCTCCTTTCCTTTAACATAGCACTCTCCCAGGCCTGCTCTCATAGCTGCAGAAGGCATTTCTTCCTCAAAGTCATTTCTCAGTTTCTAAGCTCCTGTAGCCCTTTCTCCAAAGACCGTTTCACGGCGTTTTTCACACCCACTTTGAGAATGATTTGCTGACCACTGGATGATGGGTTCCTTGAGGGCTGCCTCTGAGAGTGATTCATCCCCAGGATCCCTACAGCCTGACTCAGCCCTAGAATGCAGGACTCCACACACATGTGATCAACGAAGAAATGAGGAAAACACCATCCACACAGACCACTCTGTGTGGATTTAAAAACCTGAGTGAGGGACTTCCCTGGTGGTCCAGTGGTTAAGAATCTGCCTTCCAATGAGGGTACATGGGTTGATCCCTAGTCTGGGGCTTCTCAGGCGGCACTAGTGGTAAAGAACCTGCCTGCCAGTGCAGGAGACCTGAGAGATGTGGGTTCGACCCCTGGGTCAGAAAAGATCCTCTGAAGGACATGGCAACCCACTCCAGTATTCTTGCCTGGAGAACCCTGTGGACAGAGGAGCCTGGTGAGCTATGGTCCATAGGGTCACAAAGAGGTGGACAGGACTGAAGCAACTTAGCATGCACACACAGAGGCAACTAAGATCCCACATGCCGCTGGGCAACTGAACTCGAACACTGCAAGGGTCCTGCGTGCTGCAACTAAGACTTGACCCACCCAAAAATAAATGAGTATTTTTTTAAAAATAATAAAACCTGAGTAATGGCAGTGTGGAGACAATGCCACCGGATGAAGACAAATGATAGTATTATGCAAATAGAGACAGTGGGGAGGAGCATCACAGGCTGACGAGTCACGTTATTGTCGCGCCTGCTGACAACACCGGCAGCTGCGTGGATGCGCGGAGCAGGAGCGAAGTGCTCAGAGCCAAGGTCCTCTCCCTGCACCCCACCCAACCCCAGTCCTCAGAGAGAACGGTGTGTATCTTCCTATGCATGGGGGTGGAACCCACTCCAAGACCAACATCAACGAGCACATGGAAAGAAGAAATACCAAGAAAGGGAGAGAGCAGAATGTGTGCAGCCTGAGGCCCAGGCACCACACTGGGTCTTCCGGGGCTACTGTTCCCACCTCTAGGAGCGCACGGTCAGGCCAGAGGGCGCCTCCACTCCTGCCTGGCTGCTGCAATGGAGTCTCAGCAGCATGGACGCCATAGGGACAGGCCTAAGCGGCCCTTCCCAACCACTGCAGGTTCCCAGGTCTTGAAGTGTTGCAAAGGCAGCCAAGCTGAACAGGAGCAGCAGTGACGCACCGGTCGCTTCTCCTGACACTAGAAGGGACAATCCTGAATCAGACCCAACCTCTCTGTTCCTAGGGACTTCAAGGAGGGCAACTTGGGGCATCACGGCTGAGGTGGGGTAGGTGGAGGGCACGTGGGTTTTAGGAAGACTGCATCTATGGTGCTTCTCTCCACATCAGAAGCAGTCAGCCCTGCGTCGGATAAAGGAGATCAGGAAGCAGGAGTCTTATTTCACAGCTAACGAAGGTTCAAGGGCCCTGGATGGTTTCAGAGGAAGGGATCTGGATGCTGCTGGAACAGGGTCCCCAGTGAGAGGCTGAGACCTCACCGGGGACCCTGTGAGGCTGAGACCCCGGCAGGATCTCTGACTTCACAGGCAACTACCCCAGTGCCACCTTCAGCTCAAAGCAAAGCACGGGCCCAAAGTCTGGCTGACAGGAGCCAAGAATCTCTCCTTCACAACCCAGCAAAGTTGCTGGAAACACTTCTACAGCTCAGAACTAGAGAGCAGTGGGAAAGAAAGACAAAGAGCCAGAAGGAAGGAATGCAGATGTTCTGAGTGTGGTCACTCCGGCAGGAGGGGCCTGAGGTCAGTGAGCAATACAAGCGTGGGTGAGCTTGGATCCCGGGGCCTGCGGCCTTGCAACAAAGTCCGAGGGCCCCAAATGAGAAAATCGGAAGAACAAACACCTCCTGACCCATCCCGCCCACCTCCTTCCCTGCTTGGCTTTCATTCGTTGTTCTCTATGTCTGTATCTCTCTTTCTGCTTGTCCACCACTATGAGTAAGATAACGAATGAAAACCCGCTGTAGCGTACACGGGACTCTACTCAGTGCTCTCTGGCCACCTAGATGGCAAGAACTCCAAAACAGAGTAGATGCATGTATGTGTCGGGCTCACTGTGCTGTACGACAGAAACTAACACGACATTGTAAAGTAATTATACTCCAAATAAAAAAAAACAACCACAAACATCTCAGACCTCCCAACCTCTGGCATCCAGGACAGGGGGCACCTTCCCTCTCCCAGCTACCACCTCTCAGCTGGAGCTGAGGGCTGGTGACCCCACAGAGGCTGGGCACCTTCCAAAGTGCATAGCTGAGTGGCCAGAGGTGCGTGGGGCCCTGGGGGAGACGGTGATGAACAAACCTGAGGAAACATCAACTGTGAGCACAGGAGCCGGCAAGGGGAGGGTGCAGCGGGGAGAGGGCGCCCTCCCCACACACGGGCCCCTCACCAGGAACAGGATCCTGATGTGGCGCTGGGCTGGGGAGTGAGTCTTAGGATCTGACCAACAATTCCTTTAGTCAAATAATCCCATAAAGACAGAGCATTTCTTCAGTTTTGCCCAGAAAAGCTCAAGCAAAGGCTGCTGCTGGAGAAAGAACAAATAAATATGCTGTTGTGCTGTTGACGGCGGCGTGGGGCTGTGGGCACAGGGCCGAGAGGGAAGTCTTGGCTTCGGGAGCACGCTCATCCACCCTTGCTGCTTGCTGGCTGCCGGCTGTTCCCCATTGTCACTGCGCAGCCACCCACAGACCCTCCATATGGCTGGAAGAGACTTCCAGTGAAGCAAAGTGAAAGTCACTCAGTTGTGTCCGACTCTTTGTGACCCTATGGATCATGCAGCCCATGGAATTCTCCAGGCCAGAATACTGGAGTAGGTAGCTGTTCCCTTCTCAAGGGGGTTTTCTCAACCCAGGGATCGCACCCAGCTCTCCTGCATTGCAGGCAGATTCTTTACCAGCTGAGCCACCAGGAAGAGACATCTGGGCACTGTGAAAACGTGCTTCTACCTGCCTGGCTGGGAAGGAAGCCCACGGAAAGGAAGGCAGCAGCATACTCTGTCCCCAGCCCCAGACAGGGGCACAGCCAAGAGCTGTCCAGCTATTTTCTCAATATTTTGGCAACTCTCCGCCTCTCCTCATCCTCACTACCACAGCCTTAGCTCGGATCATCCACATTTCTCCACTGAAATAGTACAGAACATCCTGTTGCTTCTGTCTCTAGTACTGTTGCCCTCCATTCGATTCTCCGATGGTAAGATTCCCAGCTGAATATATCTGGATAGTCCCTCCTGCCTTCAGGCCAAGGTGCAAACTCCAGCACTTACAGCCCTTTCTACTGACCCTACCTTCTGCTGGAGCCTGGGGTTTGCTAGCTGAGTTCTTTCCCACCACATGTCAGCTATGTGAACTCGCTTCATCCTCTGCAAATGCTCTCTTCTTTGGACTGCCTCCATCGCTTTTCACCTGGTTAAGTCAAGCTGGCCTGTAGGTGACAGTAAATCCATTGCTCCTTGAGCCCTAAGACTGGCTTAGGTAATCTCTACCCATAGCTCCCCTTAAAACTCAATCATACGACTTCTCACCTGCATTTAAATTGTCTGTTCCCCCTTCTACTGTCCCTGCTTAGCAATTTTATTTGTTTTATTTATTCTCAGCTTCTAGCTATCTTTTGATTAAGCAATCAAATAAATGAAATATTCTCATCAGTCACAGGCAGTAAATGGGCAGTCTCCCTGGGAGGATGCAGCAAGGGCTGATGGCACCACAGGACCATGTCAAGCTTCCAGAAGCACAACTTAGGCAAAAGGATTTGTCTTTACTTGGATAGCTCAGCAATATTCCCACCGTCTACTCTAAGCACGGGTGTAGATGCTCTAAGTCTTTCATTACACCGCAAATAGCAAAAAAACTGTCACTGATATGCAGGCTGAGAGAGAAAAAAGGTCTGTTTGGTACCTGGAAATACCTATGATGTGTCTTTGCACACAGTAGGCTTTCAATACAAGTTTAGAGACAGTGTAAGGCCATAACCAAGAGATTAAGCCCCTGTTTACCTCCTATTTAGAGGAACATACACAAGTCAACCCTTGAGGCTTTTCCCACTGAAGACCTTGCTGGGAAGTTCTGGATCAAAGTGACAGAGCAGACCTCAAATTCACCCCAAGTATTTGCCTCTCTCAGGAAAAGAGAGATGGGGTGACTTTTCCCGTCTCCAGGTGGTGAATGAATCAGAGAGGCATAGATAAGCAGACCTCCTTGGGGGCAGACAGAGAAGTGGCCCCACCACAAACACTGCTCTCTTCGCATCTCTACCCCTGAGAGGGAGACAGCTGAGCCAAGACGCCCAGCCTGAAGACAACGAGCTGCGGTCAGCTTGGAGAAGCCCGTAGCACCCCAGCACATCTCCTGTTCTCTGATCTCTTTCCATACCTGGAAACACACACCCATAAACCCAACTCACAGCCTCTAAGGAACCTGGGAATGTTAGCAGGCAATGGCAAAGCAATGCCAAGTACTTTTCTCACTAATATGCATAATTAAGGCCATTAAGTTATGAATGTGAGAACATTCTACTGGAGGTTATTTAAATAATGAGATAACTGCTCTGCAAGAAGCCTGATTTAAAAGGGGAGATGTGCAGCTGAGTAAGCCCTGCAAGGTGGTGACCTCACAGAAGCCTCCAGGTGGGGCAGAAGGAGAGCATCCTTCTCAGGCTCTGCCCCTGCTGGCCCCACGACCCTCTCCCCGCGCCTCCTGTCTCTCCATCCCCACCATTCATGGCCTCCATCTCTACTGAACGTGTAGCCAGGGAGAGAAGGGTAAATAGACTCAGAGGAAGGTATGGAGAAACTCTCTTTGGGGGCACTGTTATATATCTCAAAAGCCAATGGTATGAATAAGTGAATGATGCCTGCCATTTCATAACAAGAGGAGAAGGCTGTGGAGTCGGGCTGCCTGGGGCCAGGCCACCTGCTCATACTTCCTGGGTGCTGTATTTCTTTTTGAAAGAGAGCATGCGGTCAGACAACTTTTTGCTCAGTGATCAGTAACTCCAGCCCTATTTATTTCCTTCATTATTCCGTGTCTGGCCCCCTCTCAGGGTTTCACAGACATAACATCTAAGTCTCACAACCACCCTGCCAAGGAGACAGCGTCATCTCCATTTTGTAGGTGAGGAAACTGAAGCTCAGAAGTTAATGGGTGCTCAGAAGTTTGCAAAGTCACAGGGAGAGTGAGCAGCTAAGGGAATGTGGAAAGCACATCTCTCTTGCCTGTTTTGACCAGAGGGTATCCATCACTCTGTCCTCCCTCACAGCTCCCCACATCTTCAGCCCCTTGAAGAGGCAGAAATGGGAGCAAAGAGTCAGTTCAGAGGGAAAAGAGTCAAGCCCTGAAAACTGCCTATACCCCGGGTTCTGGGATAGCGTGGGTCTGAGTACCTGTGGTTGCAGTCTATGAATTCGAGCTCCGTCACCTGCTAGTTGATTTGAAGGAGACAACTTACCACTGTTTTATGCCTCCATCTTCATTTCTGTAAAATGGGAATAATGATGATAGTCCCATCTCAGAGTGCTGTAAGGTTTAAATGAGCCATTAGGAGTCCCTGGTGTTTAGTAAGTGTTCAGTAAAGCTTAGCTCTTAATAGCATCGTCAACGATGTCATTATTCTCACTGATCCAAACAGAAAAACAAGACCTGCTGGTACTGCTGAGCTTCCAGACACAGAGCACCAGGGCACCATGATCAATTCTCCTCCCTTAGATTAGCCACGGCGCAAGTGGCCAGCGTAGACCTCTCCCCAAAGCAGAGAACCGGTCCTCCTCTAGGGTTAATCGGCCTTCAGTTCCCGACATGTGGCTCTGAGGTCAGTGAACTCAGACAACTGCTAACAATAAGAGTTTGCGCAAGAGAGCTCTTTGTGAGACTCACGTCTTTCATCTCAGTGAAGAAAGAGCCGAGATAAAGAAGGTGGAACTGGCCCAGCTGCTCCTTGTTCTCAGTGGGGTTCCCAAAGGGGCAGCTGCGGGGTGCTGAGGGGACACCTCGTAAGACGTGCATGTAAGCTCAGTAGCTATGTCATGTGAGAGAGTCAGCCGTCCTGAGCCTCATTTAAGCTCTGTTAGCGCAAGCGTTAGTGGCATAATGCGTGCAACACACTTAGCCACAACGCAGCACGCCAGGGTGGGAGACTGGGACGGACGTATTTACACTACCATGCGGAGAACAGACCGCTGGCGGGAGGCTGCTGATAACTCGGGGAGCTCAGCTCGGTGCCCTGTGACGACCTGAGGAGCAGGGTCGGGGGGGAGGCCCAGAAGGGAGGGCACACAGGTATACGTAGAGCTGATTCACTGCCTTGCGCAGCAGAAACTAACATCGTAAGGCAGTTATATTCCAATAAAAAAAAAAATAGGGGAAAACAGTATGGGGAACTAGAATTTGTTTTCATTCTCCCGCAATCTCTCCCATTAATCCCAGACTATGTATGTACTTCCTGTCAATCAGGCCTGACCTGCTCACTCCTCTGTTTCTCTGTCTCAGCTGGTTTCGGGGTCTCCAGGAAGCAGCCAGCCGAAGGGGCAACGTGGGCTAGAGATGCACAGTCAGGTCTGATTTCCTGGAGAGTGAAGTCCCTCCCAGGTGCTATTTTCAGCTGGGCTGGCTGTGGAAAGGTCAGCCTGTGACCTCATGGGAGTCCCTTCCCTGCCCCAAGCTTCATGCTCAGCTTCTAAGCCTGGAGATTAGAAGCAGCCAAGTCTCCAGGGCCGAGCTGACTGTGAGCATCAGGTCTGTGCTGAACATGGGCTGAGCAGCAGCTCTGGGCTGCCAGAGCATCGTCGTAGATGTGGTGTCAGGGGAGCGGATGACAAGATGCTGCCAGGTCAGGTAGCCCCTGCTCAACACCACGGACCCCCCACCCCAGGCTTGGGTAACACTAGGGAGCTTCCCCTGGAGAGCAGTGCTGACCGTCACTCCACCCAGGGACCATCTTGGCTCCAGCTCGCAGTAGTACCCCAGAAAAGTTAAGAGATTTTCATAACCGTTTCCCATGTCTCCTTCTGCTCATGGGAATAAGAAGCATTCAGTGGGTGAAATTCACACAACAGTGTTTCCAATTTATCCATAATAAAATTGTGATTTTATGAGCTACATGTCTTGTTCTTAATTCAGCACTTTCGGCATATTTGCTCTGATTCCAGCAGATTCAGGAAGCTTCCCTGTAAGTTTCTGAAGTGGTGGAAGGAGGGAGTTATTTCCAGAGCATGCACTGTTATTACATGATAGAAGGTGAAGGAATGATTCAATGGGTCAGAACACCCTCAAATTGATGACATGTTATCAAATGCATGCATGACTTGAGGCAAAGGAGGTAATAACTATAATAACCATAACCGACCAATGAGTAGATTAAAGATCACCATCCTTAAATTCGGCAAAAGTGCAAGCAGCAAAAGAAAAAAAAATCAGAAACACTGGATTTTATAAAAATGAAAACCTCTGTGCAAAGGACACCATCAAGAAAGCACAAAGGCAACCCACAGAGTGGAAGGAAATATTTTCAAATCACATATCTGACAATCAAATAACCCAAAATAAATCTAAGAGTGTAATTTGGTCAAAACTGACACTAAATGCTGACATTTACGTGTAAGGCCACAGGAGCTGCCCAGGTGAGAATGGATCAGGGAAACACAGTGCTTTCCAGGGTCAAGGCTGCCAAGTAGTCAGGGAACAATGGCCCTCCTTAAGTATCAAAAAGCTGCACCCAGTGTCGAAGTGTTTTCCCTACTGCTAGTCATGGAGTTGGGTCCCAAAAGCCAATTGTAAAAGCAAAGAATGGTAGAATTATAGTTTCTCCATATACAGATGCTTGCCAAGCACAAGTTTTGTCTAGGAACTTAAGGATAGGGTGAGATTCTGTGAGAAAGCAGGAGAAGAAGAGTACAGCATACGGGGTATCTTCTAGCCTAAACTAAGAGCATCAAGGTTTAAGAAAAGAAACTGGAATTTAAAAAAAAAAGAATTTAAAAAGCAAGCCAAATGAAAATGCTCTACTGCCGGCAACATGATGCAACCCTGCTCTGCCCTGGTGCCAGGGTGTAGCCCAGGTGGGAGTCGGGCATTGCGCTCACACTGGAGCAAAGTCCAGAGCTTCCACCTGTCACTGTCAGTGTTGTGGACCGAGCAGCATCGGCGCTTTGGCAGAGAAGAAGAGCCACCGCTCAGCAGGGTGGGGCTCCCAACTGGGGAACCACATGGCCAGTGACAGCAGGGACCAAGGAAGGAGAATGGGTGCCCCTAGCAGGTGGAAGCAGAGGGCATCCGCAGTCCCTCCTGAGTGATCACGGGGCATCATTCACACCTCTTACACCACAGGCTAGGTTCTAATGATCTGCTGAAAAGTGAGAGGAAAAGGACTCGCTGTTTTGTTCCTTCTGCTGTGACTTTGTCCCATGACTATATCCCCAGATGGGTGCACCCGAGGAAAACGGGGAGACACATCTGTATAAGTGTCAGATCACGGATCTGGATCCAAAAAGCCAACTGGAAGAGTAAAAGATGACAGAAACAGAGTTTGCAGTAGAAGCTCTGGAAGGACTGAGGACTCCTGGCTGGTGCTAGTGACCCTTGGTTAACAGCACGTGTAGCAGGCAAAAACACAAACCTGAATTAGAGCAGGCTAAAGAGGTGTATGGATGTGGTGGGGAGTGATGGAAAGTGCTCAGACCTTGGAGAATTGGGGGTTTGGGAGACCTAAGTCTTTTTCTTGCGCTGCCACTAATTGAGCGCCTCCTCTCTCTGCCTTTTCAACTGTTCGATGGTGTTGCTGGAGGACAGTCTCTAAGACCCCTTCTAGTTCTGATGCTCTTTCAACCTACAAATGGAGTTTCACATGAGGAAAGCAATGGTCCCAGTCCGTTCTGTTCTAGTCAAACTACAGGGAGACAATTGAGTTTAGTCCTGGGCCCCTCATAAGAGAGACACACAAAAATATCATTATTATCTAGAGAAAGTTCTCAGAACCATATAGAAGTTGGTTTTATCCACCTAAAAGAGGTAACGCCTCAAGGCCGACATAGTATTTCTCAAATATGTGAAGCACTCTTGTATAAAAGAAAAGTTACGTTTCGCTGGCAAAGTCCCAGGAGTCCAGTCAAAAACAAGGGGGTGAAATCCCCGGGGAGGGAATTTTAGCTTTACGTAAAGGGAAATTCTCCACCCTTGAGCTTATTTGGAAGTGGAAAGGCCCCATCCTGGGGACATTCAAACTTTAGGCAAGAGATTCTCGGATCTACCTGCAGATGACCTTGATGACGTATGAGTCCTGATCAATTCCAGAATTCTGTAAGTACCCACAAGGGAACTGGAGATTTGGTTAACCATCACAGGAAAGGGATGACTGGTCATCCATGTGTCCTCATCATTTCTAAAGGCTTGGCAGGCAACAGGGGGTTCATGAATATTTGTGGCAGGGAGGGAGGGAAGCTAAGATAGAAGGCCCAGATCACACATTCCATTGTGTGCTCAGAAAGGCCTTTGCTCAGAACTCTGCCTCCGTCTACTTGTGAAGGCACTGGATTCCAACCAAGGTCTCCAGTGTCTGCCTGTGAGCACTGCTCAGTGTAATCAAGTACCTGAGTCTCTCAGAAGGGATGGAATCAAAAGAAAACAAGCAAGCAGGGAACAGCCTGCAGCCTGTGCCTCTTCTTTGCCTTCCTGCTTGCTTCGTGGGGAGGCTGGGCCTAACAGGTAGTCCCGCAGCCCTGGAGCCCCTCTCGCTCCGTGCTTCTCTGCAGAGCTGTGGTCAGCCTGCTGTCCTCGGTTAGGCTGTGCGTTGGTACCTCACTTTGCAGGCAACCCTTTAAAGGGTTTGTCATTCCTTTCTCCAATGCGTGCACTTTGCTTCCCTCATCCCTAACCCTAGGAGCTCTGAGAAGAGGGCCTGGTCCTCAGCTCTGTGGTTATGATCAGGAAGAGGGACCTCTCCCCTGCTCTAGCTCTCCACCCTCATTACAGCTCAGCCCAGCCCCTCTTCCCATCCCCAAGGAACAACAGAGCCCCCTGCTCTAGAGAGTTGGTGCCACAAGGAGGGCACAGTGCTTCTGCAGAGCTCACCAGCAGCCTTTCACAGATTTGATTTTCTTGGCCTCCTGCTCTCTCATTTTGCTGTTCCTACCAAGACCTCTCTCCTTGCCAAGCTTTCTTGAGGCGACAGTGGGTTTTTATCACCACGTAGCTATGATTCAGAGCCAGACCTCTAGCTGACAAGAACTAAAATTATTCTCTCTCACACACGCAGAGGACCACAATGGGGAAAAGTGAAAATGGAAATGTTTTTTAAGTTTGCAAAGTCACTATCAGGTGAGGATTTATGGAGTCAGCCCTGACAGCTCCTTGCTTTGCAGCATCTTCACTAGAAGATTTTTGTTTTGATGTCTAGTTCCACCAACAAACCCCTGTCAAGCTCTTCCACGTGCAAAGCATTGTGCTACCCTATTCCAAGACCACCTTGGCACACAAAACCTCCTCCTCCTCCTCTACATCCCCACCAACGCCCACCAATGTCTCTGACTCAACTGCTGAGCAAAACATGCAGACCAAGGGTGCTGGGAGAATGGCATCACCATCAACCAACTCACCGTCTGGGGCTCCAGACTGGGTACCAGGCAGAAACACGCTGAAAGCAAAGACCCTTCACTTTCACTTGTACCACTGAAGGGGCATCATCTCTATTTTGCAAATGAAAAAACAGCCCCAGGAATCAAGCAACCTGTTCACTGGAGTATTCATTCATTCAGTCACAGAATCAGGATTCGTACCCGTGCTTAACTCCTTTGGTCCTGTGCATGGCCTCTCTTATGATTTTAGAAATTAAAATTATGTTCTTGACCCAATTCATTTGCATGTGCAACCTGACAGATTCTGATGGCAGTGAAGATTAGCTTTCAGAAGCCATCCTCCTTATCTAGTCTCCTCTCTGGCAGCATCATTTCAGAAGCAGGCTATCTAGGACTAGGGGGACAGTCTTTGATGGGGACAAGCTGATTAATACTGTGGCTGTAGCAACTTTAGTCTAACGAACTGAGTGACAGAATCCAGAAATCAGTGGTGGTATCCTCCAAGTAAAAAAATAAAATCTGCACGCAGGTGGCCTCTTTCTAAATGACATACTAAAAGACTGAGATATAGATGTTCAAACAACTCAGCAGCTCAGCAGGACTGCTTGGCATGTGACGGACAGTCAGAGGTGCTCACGAAGCACTAACTAGCCTCTTGCAGGAAGGAATCTAAGACGCTGACAACCCAGGAGGCTCCGTGTGGCCATTCAGCCCCTCTCAGACCAGCACACCTTGGCTTCCTGCCTTTCGCCCTCTTTTCACTCTCCTACTTGGCAGGAAGGGATGGTGCTGTTTTCCCTGAAGCTTTCTGCTTCGCGGCCAGGATCCCGGGGTGGCAGTGCAAACTGGTGAGCAGACAATGAACCTGGAGTCAGAGATCTAGGCTTCAGTTCTGACTCTACCAGTCATATTAAGGTTGACCCACAGAAATCTAACTGGACTCTCTGAGCTTCAGTTCCCTCACCTGGAAGACTCGGGTAATAATACCTGTGACAGAGCATTGTCGGGAGACTTCAGGAAGAGTATGCATCAAGTGTCCTACACAGTGTAAGCTAACATCATTATTAGTACAATTCTTATCACTCTGTCTGAATGCCACACAGATCCTACCCATCATCCGCTGGCCAAGCAAAATCTCCTTAGTGCCACTCTCCCCTCCACTTTATAGAAATGCTCACCAGCTCCCAGGGGTCTGAGAGCAGAGACAGGCTCTACTACGTATTCCACGAACATTCACTGCTTTTCAGCTTCATGTGGTTTCTCCTGTTCACATGAATGCTTCCCAAACTAGATTGTAAGCAGATTGAGGAAGGGGTGATGCCTTATTTTAACCCCCTTACTGTATTCATTCACTATTGACTGAGCCCTCCGTGGACCAGGTAATGGCTCACACAGCCCCAAACCTAAGGCAACTGGAAGTCTGACTGTAGAGACATCTGCAGAAAAGATGCAATGAGAAAAATCTGAGGAGGAGCCTGACCCAGAGCTCTTCCCAAATAAACAGAGTATGTACCCCCTGACCCTCTACTTGATCCCTAACTGGCTGAGGAGCCCTTGAACATGTTCCTGTAACAGCCTGTCCTTACTACAGACTCATATCACTTCACAGACATTTCTTATTTACTGATCTGGTCCCCCCAGCAGACCATCAGCCATGAGAGGGCAGGGATACATATCTCATTCAATGCTCCATCCTCAGCACCGATGGTATCTGGTACACCATCGGTGTACATCGGTGCACATCAGTGAAAGTGAAAACTGCTCAGTCGTGTCTGACACTTTGTGACCTCATGGACTATACAGTTCATGGAATTCTCCAGGTCAGAATACTGGAGTGGGTACCCTTTCCCTTCTCCAGGGGAGCTTCCCCACCCAGGAACTGAACCCAGGTCTCCCACATTGCAGGTAGATTCTTTACCAGCTAAGCCACAAGGGAAGCCCAAGAATGCTGGAATGGGTAGCCTATCCCTTCTCCAGGGGATCTTCCAGACCTAGGAATCAAACCGGGGTCTCCTGCACTGCAGGCAGATTCTTTACCAACTGAGCTATCAGGGAAGCCCCACACCGTCCACAGTAGACACTCCAAAATGTCTCTTAAACAAAGGTACTCAAGACTTGACTGATTGAGGTTCTGGGGAACTGGCAGGGAAATCTAATGTTTGTCTTCTCAGGGGCCATACTTGTTCAAGTATTTTTTAGAAAACATCTCCCCGGTGAGCTTTCCTCCTGACTAATTTTAAAGAAGGAACAAGATCTCCTCCCCTGTGTGATTTCACTCAAGCTGTCTGTAGCTGTCAGCCTCGCATTTGAGAGCCACAACAAAGGCTGGATAAAAAGCAGCTGAAGAGGTGTGAAACTTGATTAGTCGGGTTCCTAGCTGAAAATAGAATAGAGGTAAAGCACCCTTCACCCACCCTCACCTCTTCTCATCCAGCTCTGAGGACATCCCACGGAGGAAGCAGCTGCCACAGTCTACTGGCATAACTTGCCATCGGGGCTACCACCACCAGCCGCGACCACGGTGATCAGAAGTGCAGGAAAGCGCTGAGCTGGGGGCGAGGATACGGGCCTGAGCCCAGCCTTGCTTCCAACCAGCTGTGTGACCTTCAACAAGCTACTCCACAATTTCCTTACCCAAAAAAAAGCAAACATGGAGAGAATGCTACCTGTCCCATGGGGTACTGAGAATCTCAAAGAGGGCAATAGTCACAGAGACAAAACAGAGACAAAAGCCTTGACTACAGCAACATCTCCACAGGATAGCTCCCACTTGGATGGAAATATTTGAAAAGAGAAAAGGATTTTGCAAATAACATGGGCAGCCACAAGGTCAGAGACAAGACCGCTCATCCATTTGGCCTCCCACTGGCAGAGTTTCCTCAGATCGAAGACCTCTGTTGTAAACGCTTCTCCCAGTGTGGTAATCCAACGATGAACAAGGATCATGTTGTCCCAGAACACACATCAGATATTTTCTCATCATAATTATCATTCAGAATTACAGACAAGGCTTCCAGAAAAGCGGGCTTCCCAGGTGGAGCTAGGGGTAAAGAACGCACCTGCCAATGCAGGAGATTAAGAGATGTGGGTTCAGTCCCTGAGTCGGGAAGAACCCCTGGAGGAGGGCATGGCAACCCACTCCAGTATTCTTGCCTGAAGAATCCCGTGGACATAGAAGCCTGTCGGGCTACAGTGCATAGGATCACAGAGTCAGATATGACTGAAGCAACTTAGCACACAAGCATCAGAAAAAGCACCCCCTCTCTGCAATTCCTCCACAGCCCCTTTCTCTTGACAACTTTTTTCCCGCCCTCAACAACATACACCCTGAAGAGAACATTTCCCCCCACTGACATCCTAAAATAAATCAGCAACGGAAGCAACAAAATGAAACTTTGATGTTGGATAACGGTTCAAAACCCAGTTAAGCAACCTCTTAAACTGCGACCTCAGATAACTTAATACTTTGTGTTCCTGAACCTTGGTTTTCTTATCTACAAAACAGGAATAAGAGAGCCAACATATGAGGCTGTTGAGTGAAGTTCAAGCACGAGACTGGCAGGTCCTGGTGTTCAGAGCATGAGTGTTTCCAGCCCCTTCTCTCCTCCAGGGAGAACACTAACACTCCACGTGGTACCACTTCCTGTCCAGTGAAAATCCTGCCAGTCAGCTCTGGGAGGTGATGCTTCCTGATCACACAAATGACTCTCTCCTTCTTTTAAGAGAAGCTTTATACCTAGGAAATTCACATCCAGATACACATATTTTAATGGCCTGTACTTTAAATACAGCAATGCACCTGATATTTTATACAAGTTCAAATCTGTATAAAGCAGAGCACACCCAAAGGATTAACAAAGGATTGAGCAGCGTCATTGCTGGATGAGTGCTGGAAATGTGCTGCAAGAGTGGAAACGGAGGGCCAGGGAGAGAAAGGGCCACTGTTAGAACACCCAGTGTGAAGCACTGTGTAAGTACATGGCATCATTTTGTGCTTTTCCATCCTGAAAATATGATCAAGGAGAGGCCAGCATGTCCATTTTCAATGGAGGAAACTGCCATTAATCAAGAGTTCTATGCAACTAGACATTATTAATCAAGAGTATGCAACTAGATAGCATACTGAGAGAAGTCCAAAAGACAAATATCATATGATATCACGTATATGTGGAACTTAAAATATAGCACAAATGAACTTACCTAGGAAACAGAAACAGACTCAGACATAGAGAATAGGCCTGTGGTTGCCAAGGGGCAGGGAGGTAGGGAGAGGGATGGATGCAAACTAGTATAATGCAGGATGGATAAACAAGAACTAATGGGAATCATACTGAATATCCTGTGATAAACCATAGTGGAAAAGAATTTTTTTAAGTATGTGTTTATCTGAGTCACTCTGCTGTACAGCAGAGATTAGGCTTTCCAGCGGGCGCTAACGGTAAAGAACTCACTTGCCAATCAGGAGCTGAAAGAGATGCAGGTTCAATCCCTGGGTCGGGAAGATCCCCTGGAGGAGGGGATGGCAACCCACTCTGTATTCTTCCCTGGAGAACGCCATGGACAGAGGAGCCTGGTGGGCTATAATCTGTAGGGTTGCAGAGTAGAACACAACTGAAATGACTTAGCACACACACGTGTATATGTGTATAACTGTGTCACTTTGCTGGAGAAGGCAATGGCACCCCACTCCAGTACTCTTGCCTGGCTAATCCCATGGACAGAGGAGCCTGGTAGGCTGCAGTTCATGGGGTCGCTAAGGGTCAGACACGACTGGGCGACTTCACTTTCACTTTTCACTTTCATGCATTGGAGAAGGAAATGGCAACCCACTCCAGTGTTCTTGCCTGGAGAATCCCAGGGACAGGGGAGCCTGGTGGGCTGACGTCTCTGGGGTCACACAGAGTTGGACACGACTGAAGTGACTTAGCAGCAGCAGCAGTGTCACTTTGCCATATGACAGAGATTGGCACACTGTAAATCAACTATACTTTAATTTAAAAAAGAACTGGTTGGTTCCAAAGCTTGTGTTTTTTCTCACATTTCAACAGCATGTGCCCAGACACAGAGGAGAAGTGAAAGGGCAGAGAGACCCAGAGGTCCTGCCCTCTGGGAGCTCCCTCCCTCATGGGAGCTGGACAAAAATATACTGAAGACAACAAGGTAACTCTGAAGTCATGGGAGTGTTACAGAGCAGTGTGATTCTAAGTGCAAGCAAACAAACCCAAAGCCGGGTCCATCAGCTTTAAAAGTATGACAACAATGAAGGGCTGAGAACCGGGAGGTAATGAGCAGAGATGGTCTCCTGGAGAAGAGCAGGCAGGGGTGCAGAGGATAGAAAGCTCACGGCTGTGTTAAAGATGGAGATGTCCACCTGAAATGCAGAATGGTAGACAGAGCTTTTTAAATAATCAGGATCTAGAGAAGGAAAAAACCACTGATTTTCTAGCTAAGAAAAAAAAATCTCCTAGAATAAATGTGAAATGAACAGTTATTTCTGCCATAGCACTCTGGACACTGCCCCATTTCCCAAAATGAGCTAAACCTAAAATGAAACTAAACAGCAGTCCCGTGTTCCTGAGAAGGGAGCAGCAATTATTATTTTCTTTTTTTTTTTTTCCTAAGAACAAGAAGGAAAATAACTGGGATGAGCAAGAAAACCATGATGTCTGAATGTAGATTTTCAGCTTTTCAAAGAGCTACGCTACGTCATTATCTCAGTTAATTCTCACTTCAACCATATGAGATGGTCAGGAGAGCTTCTTACCTCTAATCCACAGGAAACGAAAGGCACAGACTAAAGCAGAGAGGTACAAACTACTGAGGACTTGAACCCAAACCTCTCAACTAGCAATTCAGGAACAAAATTCCGACGATACCTACCTGTCATAGAGGGCTAATGTGTGCTGGTATCAGTTGAGGGGAGAAGAGGAGAGGGAGAAAGGCTGAGGTAGACACACACCGCTGGCCACCCCTCACTATCTGTGTTCCTTATCCATATCACTGCATTCCTACCTGGATGCCTGACCACCCAGAAGACTACATTTCCCACCCTCCTTTGCAGCTAGGCATGTGGCCAGGTTACCAAGTGCCAGCAAAAGTGATATGAACAAAGGTAACATGCATAACTTCTTAGTCTTGTCCTCAAAAGGAAGACACTTCAGGGAGCTCAGGAAGAGAGTTCAGTTCCACCCCCATCCCACACCCCTATTTTCTGGAGAAAGAACATATGGCCAGAGCTGGGATGGCCATATGGGATCCCAGTATGGAAGTCATGTATTTAAGACAGCAGAGAAACCTGGGCTTTGATGACTGCAAAGCAGTCAGTCCAGCCTTACACACTGAGGAAACATATGTCCTGTCTCTGTCCAGCAACTAACCCTATATCCTAACTAATAAAGTAGTCTTGCCAGTAGCACTGAATACCATTTCTAAAACTCCAGAACTTTCTCAATGGTTCAGATTCAACAAGACCATAAATATTTTAATAAGAGTCTGGTATGTGTTTGAAGTCTTTTAAGAGCATCTTACAGCCTCCAGGGAGATGGGCCCAATCCTTTTTGAAAAACCAGTATAATGGCATAGAGTGCAAAAAGGCATATTCCACAAAGGAAAAGAAAGAAGAATGCTTAAATAAAGTCCTGAAGGAGCCAGGGTAAAGTCCCCATTTGCTTGCAAATAACAGTCTAAGCTGAAAGGGGCCACAAAGCATACTGCAAGGGTGGTGGTAGTCAGATCAAATTGTGCAGGGTGCAGGTTACTCGGGGAAGGCACTGGCGACCCACTCCAGTACTCTTGCCTGGAAAATCCCATGGACGGAGGAGCCTGGAAGCCTGCAGTCCATGGGGTCACTAAGAGTCGGAAACGACTGAAACGACTTAGCAGCAGTAGCAGGTTACTAGTGTCCCTTCCTGCCAAGAAATAAGGTGATGTAAGGAAACGCTATGGTTGAGTCCAATAACTCTCTTGGAGCTCTCAGCCCCCACCTGGGGGAGGGAGTGGGCAGAAGTTGACTAAAGCCCTGAGCAGGATGAGATCCAGCCCAGCAGAACTAGGAGGCACTGCTGTGGACTCAACAGATGCTCACAAGAGTCCCCTCAGCGCTCACATTCTGCTCTGGGTTTAAGGAGCTGAGGCGGAGGAGGATAGGGGAGGAAATATGCAAAGGAGGAGAGGGGAGGAAATAGGCAAAGGAGGGCAGGGGGGGAAATATGCAGAGACAGAACAGCAAGGGCTGGGCTTGGGGGGTGGAGGCCGTCTGGAGGAGGAGTATGATGTCTAGACCCCCTGCCATCATCAGAGAGACAGGAAATGAATGTGGCTTAATTACAATGACAGGATGACAGCAATGACATTATGAGGAGAGAATCAGAAAAGTGCAAAGCCCATAGAAAGAAAATGAGAACTCCTGCTTCACCGTCAAATTCCCCCTGGAAGAGTCCCCCCAGACAGTCATGCCCCTAACTGAGACTCCAAGATAAAGGCACTCTCCCCTCACCCCTGACAATCCCACCTTTGAGGGGTCCCTCAGAAGCCCCAGAAGGGCTCAGCCCACAGTGAAGTCTCCATCTTCAGGCCCTACTCACTGGTTGGTGGGCGACAGGCCCACGATCCCCAGTGTCCACCCCCCAGACCTCGGACTCCTGGGTGTGCCACCTCCATCCTCAGAGGTCCATCGAGGGAGGCACTCAGTATGTGGCTGCTAAATGAGGTCACCTCTCCCAAATGTCACCCTGAGGGCCAGAGGGGCCTTGTGATTCTCTCAGCGTCAACAGAGAGGCAAACTACACATGTAAAAGAGGGGGTCCACCCATCACCCCACAGGGTGAGCCTTGCAGGAGACCACTGAAGACCTGTTCAAGGATGGCAAAGGGATCAGGGCAGGGCTGACTTGTCAACACCTCCAAGTTAGACATAAAATCCAGGAGGTGGACACCAACATCGAGATGATCACAAATGCTCATTTTAGCCAAGTCTTCTCTTCCTATTGCAATTTTTTAAAATCAGAATTGAGAAACGTGAGCACACTTGAAAATACTTAGTTTTCCTGCCTCCTGTCAGCCTCTGGGGAATTAGCTAAGTTACCATAAGATGTTCAGTGACAGAGAACAAAGCGGAGAAGCAACAGAAGGCTTCTGGATATCTATATTATGGTTAATATGTGGCAACTGAATAACCAAGAAATACTATTAGTGATGCATATAAAATTCAAAGCAAAAAGGAGAAAAATCACAATGTTACCAGTACTTCAAAGCTCATTGACTTTATTTCCCTCTACTCCCCTTGAAGAATGCTAGTCTGATTTGGGGGGACTGGGGAGGGAGAGGCATTGACCGTGGAGCATAAATGCAGGGTGTGGTCAGTGCTCTCTGTTACCCAAGATCCCAGTTCTGGGGTCATCCAGTCCCGTGAGCCACGCAGTAAGGATCCAAGTGCGCACGTGTGCACACAGGCAAAGCAAGACAAAAGAGAGCCCTGTAAATCGAGTAAGACATCAGCAGCTGTCCTGAACAAAGGTTGTCTGGAATGTGAGTTTACAAGGATAATTACCAGCGCATTACACAGAGGGCAATAATGTTGTTAGCACAAGAATTTGTCAGACTTGTCACACGGAAAGGGGAACAGCTGTAACTGTAAGTGACAGGTTGCTGAAAAAATGGTTGGTGTCTGAAGCACCTGGTCCCCCGAGTTTCTACCGTAAACTTGTTCTTAAAACAACAGGCAAATGTACAAATACTTCCCACTGTAGAAATCGCTAGCTTGTTCAAGTTTATGGAGAGAATTTTCAAAGTGTGAGTGGTGTGCCAGAGAGGACAGGCTGATGAGGTCTGTGTTCTCAGTCCACGCCATCGCAGACGGGCACAGGGGGAAGAGCTGGGCTTTTAATTCAGAGTCCCAGACACAGATCTTGTCTTTCCAACATACTAGCCATGCATTCTTGGCAAAGGAGTTAGCTGCTCCCAGCTTCCATTTCCTCGCAAGATGTACTTAATAATCTCTAAGGCATAGAGTTGTTGCAAACAGGAGGATTTGCATATAGAATATTTAGCACAGCACCTGGCAAACAGCAAGTGATTGGGAAACAAAGTAACAATTAAGCAGACTTGCCTACCTAAATATCATACTTGGGGCATATTGCAGAGGTGACTGCCTGTGTATTACACTTAAAAAAAGAAAAAGAAATGGAAACACTACAAAGCTTTGAAAAGGTGGGGAGAGAAAAGAGGTGATGCTAATTGTTTGGGTTTTCCTTTAGAGACTATACCCAGGAAATTATTTTCTCTGGAGAAGGATGGCTTTGGAGAAACAGTTTATCCTCATATGCCACCAGAGCTGTTTTCTTATCTTTTCTTCCAGATAAAAAGTTGCAAGGAAGTCTCCTCATATTTGAAAGCCTTCAGGGAGCTCATGAAATGGAGCCTATT
The DNA here is from genome assembly GCA_006410515.1 of Procapra przewalskii. Taxonomy (NCBI): domain Eukaryota; kingdom Metazoa; phylum Chordata; class Mammalia; order Artiodactyla; family Bovidae; genus Procapra; species Procapra przewalskii. The sequence goes on from SJYF01000068.1 coordinate 2,634,595, forward strand.
TTCTAACTGACCACTCTCAGCAAATTTTCTGTAATGCATATAATGAAGTATTTTGATTGACAGAGCATCTCATCTTCCCCCTAAGAGACAGAAATTGTGCCTGGAGCACGGTGCATCTGGTTGCTTACTGGTGCCCCAAGGCTCACAAAATGCTGCAAGCACTGCCTAGAAAACTAGGAGATGTTAAGGCTGAAATAGTTCTAGAAGAGCAAAGATCTTAAATCCTTTTACACGACATGAGAAAGCACCTCGAGTTCAAATTAAGCTAAAGCAATTAGCCACCCACAGATACTTAATGCTGCTCCCCGTGGTCAGGCAATCATCTCTATTAAAACCCATTTTAAAAAAAGAGTGGACCCAAAAGTTCCCCAGCACAACTTCCCACAAACTAGCTAAGTCTTAGACACATTCGGTAAACATACAGAGCGGGCTCTGGGTATGGCAGAGGGGTTTTTAGGAAAGGAGTACATCAGACATAATGAGGTGATGGCAAATAAAAAGGAGGTGAGCCGCAAATAGGACAAAAGGGGTAACAAAATCCACTTGCCAAGGGGTCCCTGGATCATGGATGGGCTGGACAAAGCCTGACAAAGTGAAGCCTGTTTCCTTGGTCTTAGAACCCACTGGCTGGTGTAACAAGATGTCAGCTCCACCCCGAGGAAGCACACCAAGCCGAAGGGTTTTCTGCCAGCTGGAACTGGGCCAGCTCTGTCCACGGGGTTCTCCAGGCAAGAGTACTGGAGTGGGTTGCCATTTCCTTCTCAAGGAGATCTTCCCGACCCAAGGATTGAACCCAGGTCCTAGCTTCATCACCTGTGACCAGACTACCGTCCAAACCCATGCTTCACAGGAGGTCTGTCCTCTCTCACACCACCGTGTGTCCTGGAAGCACCAACAGGGTGCATTTGGCAGGTTCACAATGAGTCCAATCCACTCAAGTTCACGTGCTTTCCCCAGCCCAGTTAGGCCTAATCTTCCCCGAGACTCCCTTTAGTGAGGGGAGTTCATTGTTGTTTACAACCCAAGGCTGTTTCAAGACTTAGTAATAGTGGCGACAGCTACAGAATGGTCAATGGTCAAGCGTTTAAAAATTAAGGGCTTCCCTGGCAGCTCAGCTGGTAAAGAATCCGCCTGCAGAGCAGGAGACCCTGGTTCGATTCTTGGGTGGGGAAGATCCCCACTCCAGTATTTGGGCCTGGAGAATTCCATGGACTATGTAGTCCACGGGGTCGCAAAGAGTTGGACACAACCGAGTGACTTTCGAATCCTCCCTGGTGGCTCAAGACAGTAAAGCATCTGCCTACAATGCGGGAGACTTGGGTTCAGTCCCTGGGTTGGGAAGATCTCCTGGAAAAGAAAATGGCAACCCACTCCCATGGACGGAGAAGCCTGGTTAGGCTACAGTCCATGGGTTCATTTTCACCCCTCTGTCCATAGGGAATTGGTTCTAGGACCAATTGATTACAAGATACGAAAACCAACAGATTTTTAAGTCCCTTATATAAAACGGCATAGTATTTGTCTATAACCTACATACATCCTCCCATATACTTTAAATGATCCCTAGATACTTACAGTACCTAGTACAATATAAATGCTATGTAAATAATTGCCTGTATGTGGCAAATTTAAGGTTTGTGAATTTTCTGGAAGTTTCTCTTTTTAATATTTTCAATCCATGGTTGGTCAAATGCGAGGATGAAGAAAGCATGGACACAGAGGGCCAAGTGTACTTTCCTCAAGAACTAGGGTTGTTTCTGTTTTTCAGTCCAGTGAAGTTAATCTAAAACCCCATTACTCCTCAACTGAACAAGAGCTGTTTATTCCTGTAGGATTTTTTCTTTTGGATTTAGAATATCTCTCAATCATCAAGCAAACATCAAAAATATTGATCTAGCTCAGCACTGTTCAATAGAAATACGATTTAAAATTTTCCTAGGATTTGCATTAAAGAATAAAAATATATACAAAACTATTGTACTAGAATATTTTACTTACTCTAAGCAAAACCATTACTATTTCTAGATATAATCAATACAAAAGATTATTAATGAGATACTTCTGATTTTGTTTTCATGCATCCTTTCTCTAGTACCACACTGAACTGTGCAATCTAGAGCTATTTTTAAATTGCCGTGGAAAAACTTCCACAATTCACTGTTTTATGAACAAGGAGGATACCAAAATGTACAGCATGATCTCATTTTAACTATTAAAATGTGTTCTGTGTGTGTTCAGATATGGGTAGACAAAAATCTCTAAGGGAAACACCGAAAGTTCACAGCAATTTTAAGAAACAGAATTATGTATGGTTAGTCATTAGATTCTACTTTGTGCTCTTTTGTTATTTTCTGAATTTCTGTGCAGTAAATATATACTGTTTAATAGGAAAACTATAAAGCTAGTCTTTAAAAACAAAAAGCCCTCCCTTATTTTAAGCTGTAACACCCCAGTCCTATGGCACTGTAGCCATTGCCCTATTCCGGCTAGCCGAAAGGATGGACACCGAAAGGATGCCCCACCCCTCGCCCAGCCCCTGTGATACTTACAGCCAATCATCATGATGGCCACGGCAAAGATCTTCTCAATGTCTGTGGATGGGGCAATGTTCCCAAAGCCCACGCTGGTGAGGCTGGTCATGGTGAAATACAACGAGGAGATGTAGACGGAATTCTTGCTGGGACCCCCTTCCCACTTCCCTGAGCCGGACCCGTTAAACTGGTAAGGGGTGCCAATGTCCAGGGCCAGCTGGTAGAGCCAGCTGTTGTTGCGGATGGTCTTGGTGTCCTCGTCGAAGATCTCATAGTCCCCGATGCTGTACCAAATGCAGGCCATCCAGTGAGCGGCCAGCCCGAACACACACACCAGCAGGACCAGGACGGCAGCTCCATACTCAATGTAGTGGTCCAGCTTCCGGGCCACGCGCCCCAGACGGAGCAGCCGGACAACCTTCAGAGAGCTGAACAGGCTGCTGATGCCCTGCGAGAAAAGGGGCACAGGGTCAGGCCGAGAACAGAGAGAGCACCAACTCCGCCCCGCCACCTCCCGAGAGGTTTCCTTCAGCACGCGCATCCCATGAGACGCTCGAGTGTGCAACCCTTAAAACACCGCTTCAGAATAAGTCATGACACAGAGAAACGCCCATTTATACTTTTATGCTTAGATACAATATAATAAGAATTTCATTCCAACATACACGGAAGGGAGATTTCCATTAGCTTTTTCCTACATCCTTTAAAAAGCAAATAAAAAGCTAAAATAAAAAATAAGACAAAATTTGAATTTCATTCTAATTAAATTGTATACATATATACAAATACAAATATGAGCATTTTTCCATACTATTCATTTTAAAACAATATTAAGGGTTATGTAATATTTCATATTAATATGAAATATTTTTAGAGTTGCATATTTATTTCATATT
>SJYF01000068.1:2643621-2665687 GCA_006410515.1 Procapra przewalskii
AAATTCCCAGCCTCAGCATCTTCATGGATTGTTCCCACCACCTTCCTGCTTTAGGTGAAACTGGCTCTCACAAGCACCTTGCTTTTTCCCATCCTGGAGTTTGGAGTAGGGAGTTTCAAACTCCACACTTCATGTTCCAAGTAAGAGTTGTTTGACACTCAAAAAAAAAAAAAAAAGAAAAGAAAAGAAAAGAAAAAGAAGCTCCCCTTCTTTAAGATCCATGTACCAGAAAATTTTTAAAAAACCCACTTAATAAAGATCCCCTGAAACCACCACAATTACTGATAGTTAGCATCTATCAAATGCTTACAAATATGCCAGAACTTGGGCTTATTTCATTTACTCTCCCATTTATCAAATTCTCAGTCCCTCCTCTTCATTACCTAGCCACAGCCCATCTCCTGCTATCAGCAAGGGAATCTTAATGTTCAAGGGGGGAAAAAAAAATCATTCAACAGTCCAGCCTCTCTATTCCGGTGACTTTCACTTCTTCTCCATATCCTGTGCCTGGGTTATCACTGGGGACTGCTTCATTTCTGAAAGCTTACACACCAGCACTCGACACAAGGACTACACATATTTCCATTCCTTCCGTCCTTTCCTTTATCCCATCCAGCCTGCTCTTGGGCTTTTCTTTGATATCTCTATCCCCATCTTTTTTTCCCCCAACCATCAACTCTCCAGATTTTACTTCCTTTCCCATTTCACTAGACCCTGTGACATCATTTCAAGTACCCCCCTCCCACAACCCTCACCATCTCTCTCTCCTTGCCTTCCTATCACCCTTGCCCTACGAAATGCAGCACCATATAGATTCAACAGCAGACACTGGGCTACTGTCTCCATTCTCAGCTGGGACCTGTCCTTTTCCTCTTCCTCTAACAACACTCTCCTTCCCATCAACAGCTATTCCAAATCTTCACTACTCTTTTCAAGATCCCACCTGATCCGTGCCTTCTTATTCTCAGCCAACATCACCTCCCCCTTTACAGACAGAGCAGGGGTCGTTAGTATCAATTCTCATCCACATTCCTCCTTCACAAACACGAGCATATGCATTAGCATCATCCTTCCACACTGAATCCAAACTCACTCCTCACCTGTTCAGGAACCCCACCGCCTCACTTACTTACCCTTCTCTCTATTCCCTCCCTTCATCTTCAAATCTCCCTTTCATAGACTTATTTCTGTTAAAAAATAATCATACTGTTTCAAGTTCTATACACCTCTCCACTCTTTCTCTCCTGAAACCATAATCAACACAATGGCTCAGATCCCTCCTTTCCTAGTCATTTCTCAACCCACTGTACTCAAAAGTCCACTCACTCTACCCAGAAACTACTGTCTCAGCGGTCACCAATCACCTTCTAATTGTCATACCTTCAGCGTCTGTCACCTGTAATGGGCATGTGACATTCTTCAGGGCCACACAGGGTCCACACTGTCTTCCTATGTTTAGGGAATCACCACCTTACAAAGTAGACCTCCTCTCCCACCTAGAAGCTGACAACACCATAAACCTTCCTTCTGCAGCCAATGTGTGAGCACGTGACAGAGAACCTGCCCATCAGAGACACCCATCCCAGTCGCTGGATGGCATCCCATGGAGAACTGTGCAGGGCCCCTTTTGCAAGAGCATGGCTGCATCACCCAGGTCCCAAAGGCAGCAGAAGCGGTTCTGGAATTGATACCCATGGTCCACTGATGGTCAGGTCGACACTGCACGTTTTGAATCCACATCCAACAGCAACAGCAGCGATACGCTCACAGGACCAGCTCTGCCGCACGACTGGAGGCAGCAAAGCCACCGAGTGTTCTCCTAGTTGTCCCCAAAACTCTGAGCACACAGCATCCTCGAGCCCTCACTCCCACCACCATGAGATGGACTCCCCTCCCTCAGTTCTCTCAGTACAAAGCGAGGCACTGTTCTTGGTCTTCTTCTCTTCCCAATATACTCCTTTCTCTGGGAAGCTGCATCCATTAATGTAGCTTTAATGACTATCTATATACTGCTGCTGCTGCTAAGTCGCTCCAGTCATGTCTGACTCCACATGACCCCACGGACAGCAGCCCACCAGGCTCCCCCGTCCCTGGGATTCTCCAGGCAAGAATAACATGCTTTATATCCATCTTTCAAAACCAGACATTTCTCCTGACCCTAAGACCCGCTATGGGCATGTCACTGGGATATCCCACAGCTTCCTCAGCCACCACGTCTAACCCTCAGCCCAGCTCCTATTTCCTAGCTTGGAGAATGTGCCTAACATACACAGTCTCCCAAGTGAAAAACTAAATATCATCATCCTTGCTGCCTATGCAAACTTTTCTTAACTGGAACATTCTTTTTAGAAGGGTGATGTTAAGGTGTATCAGTATGCCAAAGCATAATTTACTGCCACTTGGATAAGAATAGAAAAATATTGTCTTGTCTATTAACATTAATAAGATACTAGAATGAACATAGGTACTAGAATATATATAAGATACTAGAAACATGGATGATCCCAAGAAGGGAGATTCTTCATTGTAATATCCTTTTGAATGCTATTCCATATGAATTTTTGTTTACCCTAAATTTTTAAAAATTAAATTATAAAAATTAAAAGAAAAATTTAAAATATGACCCAACACTGCTCAGACCCATTCAACGGCTTTCATCGCATTCTGAATAAAATTCCATTAGTCCAGTACTCTTGCCTGGAAAATCCAATGGGAGGAGCTTGGTAGGCTGCAGTCCATGGGGTCACTAAGAGTCGGACACGACTGAGCGACTTCACTTTCACACATTGGAGAAGGAAATGGCAACCCACTCCAGTGTTCTTGCCTGGAGAATCCCAGGGATGGGGGAGCCTGGTGGGCTGCCGTCTGTGAGGTCGCACAGAGTTGGACATGACTGAAGTGACTTAGCAGCAGCAGCAGCAGTTTAGCAAACAAAGGCCTTTGTAATGTCGTCTTAGACAGCTTCGTCACTCACTGCTTCCCTCCCAGGCACCCCCTGCTTTCATCATATCAGATTATTTGTGATAACAATCACTCTATGCCTTCACATCTTCACACATGTTATTCCTTCTGGCTCAGGCACTGTTCTGGATGTCTGCCTGGCAGATCCCTACCCATCCTTGAGGACATTTCTCAACACCCATGTGGCAGGATGAGTCACATATTACTGAAATGCTGACTTATCAAGTGTAAAAGTAGTTTATCTTTTAAAACAGTTAGAGTTCAAATTTACCCCAATAACATCACTGTCATCTGAATTCCAACTTTCTTTTTTGACCTGTGGGAAGAAGAATATAGACATGGCAACAACCTAGAAACTATGGATCTGAAGTCACACACAGGAACCTAATCCACTGATTACGTTCATTTTCTGTGTCTACTGGTGAATTTTCTGTATCCACTTGACTGGGACACAGGGTGCCCCGATATTTGGTTAAATATTATTCTGGGTGTGTCTGTGAGGGTGTTTCTGGAGTGAAATTAACATTCGAATCAACAGACTGAGTAGAGCAGATCCCTCTCCCTAGTGTGGGTAGGCCTCACCCAGTCCACTGAAGTCCTAAATTGAACAGAAAGTTGGATAAGGGCGACTTCACGCTGACTGCTTTCAAGCTGGGCCACCAGCCTTCCACTCTCAGACTGGAACGTAACCACTGCCCCTCCTGGGTCTCCATCTTGCTGAGGGTGGATTTGGGGCTTCTCAGCCTCCATAACTACCATAATGCTAATTATATAGATAATATTTATAACATATACAAACCCTACTGATTCTGTTTCTCTGTAGGACCTTGACCCACACAGGGTCTTAACAGGAGAAAGGTTAAGAACTGCCAGTCTAAGACGTAACACAAAGCCATCTCTCCCCTGATGCCTTTCCTAATACCCACAGGCAGAGCTCAGCATGCCCTGCACTAGACTCCCGTGACTGTTCCTCGGTTCACTCTTCCAATAAAAACTTGCTGAGCATCATGATTTCAAACACTGATAATGGATCACAGATGGACCAGACCAACATCTTTACCCCTGTGGAACTGAGATAATAAGCAGAAAGAAATGGTATGTTATATAACAGTAAGATTAAAACATTAAGCAGGAAATAGATAAGGAGTGCCGGAGAAGGCAATGGCATCCCACTCCAGTACTCTTGCCTGGAAAATCCCATGGACAGAGGAGCCTGGTAGGCTGCAGTCCATGGGGTTGCGAAGAGTCAGACACGACTGAGCAACTTCCCTTTCACTTTTCACTTTCATGCATTGGAGAAGGAAATGGCAACCCACTCCAGTGTTCTTGCCTGGAGAATCCTAGGGATGGCGGAGCCCAACGGGCTGCCGTCTGTGGGGTCGCGTAGAGTCGGACACGACTGAAGTGACTTAGCAGCAGCAGCAGATAAGGAGTGCAGGGAAGTGGGGCTGGCAGAGTGTTAAATGGGACTGCGAAGGGAAATTCCACTGAAATCTGGGCGTTTAAGTAATGATCAGGGGAGGTGAGAAGGTGAGCCACCAGGGCACCTAAGAGAAGCATGCTCCAGACAGGGGTCAGTTCAGTTCAGTTGCTCAGCTGTGTCCAACTCTTTGCGACCCCATGAATCACAGCACTCCAGGCCTGTCCATCACCAACTCCCGGAGTTCACTCAGACTCACATCCATCAAGTCAGTGATGCCATCCAGCCAACTCATCCTCTATTGTCACCTTCTCCTCCTGCCCCTAATCCCTCCCAGGGGGTCAGCAAGTACCAAATATCCCAGGTATGAAGGTCACATGGTCTTTATATTATGCTGTCAGGCCCTTGGGATCAAGAAGCACACTTTCCATGGAAGTAATAGTTAATTATTTTAATAAAAATAGCAATTTTATTGAGTACTTACTAAATGCCAGAACTATAAAGATTTACAAGCATCATCTCACTTAATCCTCATCATTTTGAGAGGTAGGTATATTATACACCCAATTTACAGATGAAGAAACTGATAGAATCATTTGTCTAGAATGACACAGAAAGTAGCAGAGCTAGAATCTGAATCCTGATCAACCAACTCCCAAGATTATGCTTTTATCCCTCTGCTTTAGAGATTCCACCTTTAATTTCCCATTTTTAGAGTTCTGGTTCCTCACAGATGGTCAATAAATGTTTATCAAACGGAAACTCACAATGAGACTTACTTGAAGGAGGCGGCCTCGCAGTCTGTTTTAAGGATTTACTACTTTATTAACAGAGCTGGATTTGTCTGTTGTCTTTAAAACAGAGATGATTTCAAGAATAAATATTTCAAGATAGTCCCACCACTCTGCAGATTCATTTCAACTGCATAATGGAATAAACTGGCTTCCCAGATCTCATCGGAAGTTACTCCCTAAAGCTTAAATGTAATTTGCTTCCCTTTCATTGCTTCAACATTTTACTTTCGTCTCAGTTGACTCAGCAGGCACTTCCTGAAAACCTAGTATAGGAAGACACAGTCCAGAATGACCAGTGATACAAAACCAGAGAAGACACCATCACCTGCCCTCACGTTGTCTACAATCAGACCACAGAGAAAAACAGCCTGCATGACGCAGCAGCAAACGTAAGCTAGCTGCCAGTATGAAGACTGAATAAGCACAGTCTGGTGGCCATGCATAAAGGGACTTTTTTCCTAGTTCACTTAACAGTTGTGTTGACCATACTCAGGGGGAGGATGTGGTTACCAAGTGTAGGGGAGCTTTTAGCCCTAAATGGGAGAGCTTGAAACCTTTCATTGATTTAATCCAAGAATGCACCCAAAAGACACAGCTGCAGTCTCCTCAGAAAACAAAGGAAGTATAAAACTTTCACTTAAAACTGTCCACTTTCCTTTTGTTTACAATTCAAACTATAAAATAAACTATTTAATTGTGATATTATACCATCAGGCTCTTTTCCTCCCTAGAGGCTTTGAAAATGGAACTCTATCACTGGCCAAATAAAATCCAAAGGATATAGTGTACAGAATTTGGTTTTATCAAGCCATGTCTCTTTCTCAGAATAGTAATCTCAGGCTTTCCTCTACACCAGGGAAGTGAAATAAACCCAGATAGCCTAGACTGTACTTTCTGTCCTATGAAGCAGGCAAAAAAAATCATGTCTGCAGCTCTGACACTGATGCAGAACTAGCCAAGCCTTCAATCTGCTTTAGGCTGATTTAAATTATCAGAGAGTTTAAGTCAAATCAATGGTGCAGGTGAAAATCCCAGTGGCTTATAGGAGGGTCATGTCTGTAGGAGTTTTCAGCACTGGGGCCTGAATAGGGCACCAGTTCACTTATCACTGCCTGGCCAGAGCTCTCAACGTGAAACAGGGCTGATACTATGAAAGCATCACCTTAACTAGTAACGTGTGAGGTCTAGGCTGGGGCCTCCTGACTTACAGGTAACAACCCTCTAATTCACGCAGAGAGGTGCAGATAATTTCCTGAGGAGTCTAATTCGGCTTAAAAGACACCCTCCCTCCCCAAACATGACCCATGTCATTTTCATCCTCACTCCAAACCAAGCTTCAGGTAAGAAGGTGGAAACCCCCAGAAGCTATAAAGTAGCCCCCAACTGCATAGCCTGATGTAAAGCACTGGGAATGTGGGGTACAGCCTGGAGAGACCTCCACCAGGGTGGAGAGGACGGAAGACTCATGAAGCTAGTCTGGAGGTGGGCAAGGTTCCCCAGGTTTGGGGAGCTGGCAGGGGAAACTGCAGGCCAACAGCGCACACACCCAGGCCGAATCTGTGAGAACTGGGGCAGCTGTGAAGTATTCCCAGCACGCAGGATCGAGCTCGCCTGCACGGGGCAGCCAAAGCCCCGGGATCAGAGCATCCTCTGAGGGGCTATATAAGTTGCTGGGCACACTTCTGAAGGACCACACAAGGGGAACTCAGAGAAGGGTCCCTGGAGCAGGCTGCGAGGTGGGCTTAGCCTCAGGACACTTCTCAGTGTGACCAATACATGGACACAGAGAAAGGGACGGGGGAAACAGACCCTAGGGAAGATAGTATGCCGCTAACTTTGGGGATTCCTAGGTTGAAGGTAATAAGAACTCCCTTTTGGCTAGGAGGGTCTGTATTTCCCTTTCAGTATTGTTCGTGGTTTTAACTATCACAAATAGATTGAAAACCCTCAAGGGCTATTCCTCCTTGCAGCCTCAGCAGTGAGTGGTGACGGGATCATTCTAGACTCTTCCATCCTGGGAAGCAACTGCCATACACAGAGCTTCCCTCGATTACCTTCTTGCCCTCTGAGAGGAAGTCTCTGTAGGAATAACGTAAGGAAAAGTTATGGCTCCTTTAAGAGGCTTCTGGTAAATTCAGAGTTCCAAACTTTCTGGAAGCAGGTGGAGGTAAGTAATCACCATTCTGTGTGGTTACACTAATCAGTAACTACAACTTTGGGGAATAACAAGCCATAGAGAAAAGAAATGGTCTTCTCATTACAAGAAAATAAAAACTAGCTCGAGGAGTGCCATGCACACCGAGAGCCACGTGGAGGACTCAGGCTTGGACCCACGTCCTGCCTCTGGCACTCTCACTAAATACGACCCTGGTAGTCTACTCAACCTCTCTGAGCTTCATTTATTCACCTGTAAAGCACAGGAAATGCATTTTCACAGGATTAATGCTCACAGAAAGTTTGTTGTTGGGACTTCCCTGGTGGTTCAGGGGTTAAAAATCTGCCTGCCAATGTAGGGGAATCCCTAGTATGATCCCTGGCCCCAAAACTAAGATCCTACTCGTTGAAGCACAGCTCACCCCGTGAGCCACAGCTACAGAGCCCACGGGCCCAGAGCCCGTGCTCCACAGCAAGAAACGCCGCAGCAAGGAGAAGCCCCACACCGCAACCAGCGGGCAGCCCCTGCCACCGAGCTAGAGAAAGCCCGCGCGCCGCAATGGGGCCCCAACGCAGCCCCCCCAAAAAAAGTATTCAGTTGTTGTTACTCAGAAAATGGTCACCTTGCTTTCCTTCAGCTGTAAAAATTCAGCCCCCAAAATAAGAGAACCACAAAGGGAAGAAACTATTTGCCCTGGGCGAAAAGGAAAGAAAGGATCTGGAAATGTCAGAAAGAAGGCGCCACCAGGCGGGAGTTAATAAAGAGGGGAAGCAATACTCCCTCTCTGAAAAGGTGCAAAAAAGCAGTCAAGTGTGTTAAACAGTCGAGGGTATAAGATTAAGGAAAGAGGCAGGGGGTCCCGGCCTTGGCTTCTGGACTCGCAGAGCTACAGGGGTAATTCAAAGTCAGTCTCACCTGATGTTGGGCTGCAACCCACATGCCGGTAAGCCTTGTAACTGCCCAGCATCAAGACCAAAGAAGCCCAGAGACCGCAACAGAGACATCAGTGGATTATTGGACAAGGGGCTCTTACTCAGCTGAAGCAAAAGGTGCTGGAGCGACACCCCACCACACACAGCAGGCAGTCCACAGAACAGGGTGGCACCCTAGGCTACCATTTTCAGGGGGACGTGACGTCAGGCTGGCTCATCAGTTACCAGGGAAACCACCTGGGGCACGTCCCTCAAAGCCCCTCAGGTTAATAACCATCACAAGGGCAAATGTTTCCCTTTAATAAATATCAGGTGGAGCTGTTTTGGCCTAAGGATTAGAACAATCACTAGCTGGGCCGGGGCAAGCACGTTTGTGTGAGGAGGGTACAGGTGAAGTGGGGACTGGCAGGCAGGGGGCATAAAAACAGCAGAACAGCTGCGTTGAGGCGCAGGCCACACACCTGATAAGAATATGAAAGCCCAGGGATATTTGGAAGACTAACAGACTTGTCATTTACACCTAGGTATTTGTATTCTAAATGCTCTTTAAGAGATCTGGTACTGTGACTACAATGATTAGAAATCATTAAAATAACAAATATGCCACTTAGAAGTTTATTTTAATGAAAAAGTAGTGTATAGATCCCAACCTGTCAACCCCATCCCACTAAGTCATAGCAAATAATAACCACAATAATTTATGAAGCATTTGCAGTATGCCAAGCAGTTCTAATTCTTAGTCTTACATGTATTAACTCACTTGACTCCTGTAACGATCCTATAGGATAAACAGTATAATTTTCCCCGTTACATATAAAGGTATGGATTTTTCAAAATGAATTAAGCTGATGGGCAAGCAGCCAGGAGGGTGATGAGTTACAATCAGAGTTCAAAAACAAGCAATAAAATCAGCCTTTTCTGTGGCTGTTCCAAAGACACAACTAGCATACTCCTTTCCTCTTGCTACTCAGGGATTCCTCCCCCAAAGCCAGCCTGGCTACAGTAGGAGTGATGACTGTCATCTTCTCTACAAGCAGCGAGAAGGCTGTGAGTACACATAGCAAGTAGCAGAATGAAGAAATTAAAGAAAAAGCAGTGGTAGAATAAAAAGATGATGTTCTTTCCTTAAGACTAATGGCATGAAGTTTAGAATTGAAATCGACTCCATTTGTATAGACTGAGGACTCCGGGCTCGTAAAAGATGACCTGCAGACAGAAACGATGGCATCTCAGGACTACTCAGGGTAGTACCTTATGCACGATCCTTATGTGAAAGTTGCTCAGTCATGTCTGACTCTTTGCGATCCCATAGACTACAGGCTGCCAGGCTCCTCTGTCCATGGAATTCTCCAGACCAGAATACTGGAGTGGATAGCTGTTCCCTTCTCCAGGGGATCTTCCCAACCCAGGGATCGAACCCAGGTCTCCCACACTGCAGGTGGATTCTTTGCTGTATGAGCTACCAGAGAAGCCCACGATCCCTGGAGACTCCTTAAATAAGGGCTTCCCATACATTGCAGGCCCAGGGACAGGAAGGCTTCCGTTCTTTAGAGGCAGTTTATTATTCAAATCACTTCACCAAGGCCCCTGATGCCCAGAGAGGGGGAAAGACTTACCCAAAGGCCAGGAGACAAGCTGGGGCCACTTTGCAGGTCTCCTAGGGTTTCCAGGTGGCACTAGTGGTAAAGAACCCACCTGGCAATGCAGAAGACATAAGAGACACGGGTTCGACCCCTGGGTCAGGAAGATCCCCTAGAGGAGGGCATGGCAACCCAGGAACTCACTTCAGTATTCTTGCCTGCAGAATGCCATGGACAGAGGAGCCTGGCGGGCTACAGTCCATAGGGTCTCCAAGAGTCGGACACAAGACACACACACAGCTCCGCTGGTTCACAGAGCTATACTGAGCCTACAGCAAAACAATTCACATGGACATCTTTTGGAAAGTTAAAAGCTCTACAAGTGAGTGCTGGTGGCACTGGTGATATTATTTAGAGATAATTTTTAAAGTCNNNATGCATTTACAGACAATAATTTAAATCCCTCCCTGGTGATAGGACACAGTGCCATATTTATACAGAACAGGGTTTCAGCTGCAAAAGCCTCCAGGCAAGCGAACAGAGCCATGGTTCTCCAGCCCAGAAAGCAGATGGCCAAACGAAGCGGCCAAAGGGTGGGACCACTAAGTGGCCCATATCTAAGTGCGGGACATAAGCCTTGCTCCAGAGTGCTGGGAAGACAGCTCTTTGGATCAGGAGGGGATCCCAAGGATCACAGCCCACACCCAGCATCTTACCGCAAGAAAACAAAGGTGCAGAAAGCACTCACTGCACAGGGTCTGTGAAGCAAGGACTCCCCAGTCTTGCCTCCCTAGACCCCGGAAACCTCAGACCTACCTCTGTCTCTAACGCATCCTGTCTCCTTCCCCGTTTCATGTTTCTCCAAAGCATTTATAGCAGCTCCTCCGTATCTGTGAGAATACACTCCAAGACGCCTGGTGAATGCCTAAAACTGCAGACCGTACCAAACCCTATTCAGTCGACCCTTAAACAGCACAGGGGTTGGGGGTGCTAATCCCCCAAACAGTTGGAAATCTGTGTGTATCTTATGGTTGGCCTTCCATTCCCAGTGTCACACTGGTGGGTCCAACCAACTGCAGATTAGGTGTTGTGTTATTCGCTCTATCATGTCTGACTCTTTGTGACCCCATGGACTGTAGCCCACCAGGCTCCTCTAGTCCATGGAATTTTCCAGGCAGGAATACTGGAGTGGGTTGCGATTCCCTTTTCCAGAGGCTCTTCCTGACCCAGGGATCAAACCAGGGTCTCCCGCACTGAAAGTGGATTCTTTACCATCTGAGCCACCAGGGAAGCCCGTAGATTGGGTACCGTAGCACTTATTTTTCAAAATCTGCATGTAAGTAGACCTATGGAGTATGTAGGGGAAGAGCAAATGAGTCAAGATGGCACTGTGAGGCTCCCTCGCCCACGGCCTCTCACTCTCACCCACGTGCGGTAAATACACGGTGATGTAACAGCTGAGAGCACCTAGAGCTCTGCGCATGCATGTCACGATGTACTCATTTGGCCACGGGCCACTTTTGTTCTGAAAACATATATAAGCTCCACCTGGAAAGCCCTTGAGGCTGCATCCGCTGGGTCAACCACAACAGAATACAGCGTCTGTGGCTGCTAAGGCTGCTAGTGCCAGTGAGGAGAGAATAAACATGTCTGCAGTTCAGTTCCTGCAGCCCTTTCAGTTTTCTTCCAGCTTCCCACTCACTCCTCGTCTACCCTGAGTTCAGCAAGCAGTGAGATACAGCAAGACAATTGGTATAGATGGCAGGATGATATAGCAAGACACAGTTCAAATCCGTGTTGATCAAGGGTCAACTGTATATGCACTATATTTTTCCCTATACATACATATCTCTGATAAAGTTTAATAAGGCAGTTTAGAAATTAACCAAACTGCCAGCATCACTGCTCTTGCACTTTGGGCCAGTATTAAGTCAAATAGGGGTCACATGAACACAAGCACCAGGGTACCATGATGCTATGACAATCTGTCTCCTAACCGAGATGGCTACTGAGTAGCAGGTGGATATTCTGGACCAAGGGATGACTCATGTTCTGGGTGAGACATAGCAGGATGGCATGAGATTTCATCACACTCCTCAGAATGGTGCACAACTCGGAACTTAAAAAGCACCGTTACTAGAATTTTCCATTTAATATTTTTGGACCACAGTTGACCAAGGGCATTTGAAAATACGGAAAACAGAACCACAGATACGGGGTAGGAATAGAGTAGCACTTTAGAGGCTTTGCACTGAACACGCTCGAGGCTTTACGTTCATTCATTCGCCGCCGCCTCCTCCGCTCCCTGTACTAGAAGGCAAACCCAATGCGAAGGGGCTCTGCTCTATCATTAGAATGTGGAACACAGCAGCAGGCTCTCAGTAATGACTGGTTGAATGGATGAATACATTGCATCCACCGAGCACTTTAGAATTTATAACGTATTTCCACAAACATTATCTTTTGTGGTTTTCATTTAATCACTGGAAATGTCTGAGAAGAATCACACCACGAAGGTCAGACTTTATATCTCCCTGTGGTGTGGGAGCAGGTCCTGGGGGCTTGAGGCAGGGCTTGTACTTTCCTGGAGGAACTAGGGAGCCCTGGGCCAGAAAGTAGCCCAGGATACCTGCCGACCCTAGAGTCCTGGGTGCAGACCAGTCTACCCGAGGGAGGCAAGATGACCTGCCCCTCCCTGGTGAAAACTGGGAGGCAAAACTACATTTCAGAATTGTAAATCCTTTTTCATTTGCTTCACTCAGGAGCAAACTGGGACACTAGTCTGGGAGGCAGACAGCCACTGGGGCACTCGTGGCTTTAATGACTCCTGATTACTCAGCCAGCTTGAGCTGCAGGATACAGAGCACTGCCTTCTCTGGGGCCCCCACTTCACCCCGATAGGCAGGTCTCAGAATAAACAAAGGAGTATCAGGTCCCCAGATTTGTGTTTTATTCCCCACCTGGACTGTTCTCAGCCACGTGGCTAAAACGTTCACCCTTTCTCAATAAAAACCAGCTCAAACAGCACCTCTTTAAGGAAGCCTGGTCTGAATCTACCCCCTTCCCCACCCACTCTCTATAACCAATCTCTTCTCATTGAATTCCCATAGCATTTGGTACCATTATTACTACTTTCATCATGCCTTAACGTTTTGCTATCTTGACCTCCTATTACATATATAAACTCTTTCTTAGCTATAGAATGTATCACCTAGATATATCTCTGAGGCATCCAGCACAGTCCCAGCATGTGGCAGACACACAGTAATCGATTCCTGAAATGAACAAGCAAACAATCAGCTATTGAGGAGCATGATAAGCTGTGCTTCCCAGGTGGCAGAGTGGCAAAGAATCCACCTGCCAATGCAGGAGATGTAGGTTTGATTCCTGGGTCGGGAAGATCCCCTAGATTAGGAAATGGCAACTCAGTCCAGTATTCTTGCCTGGAAAATTCCATAGGCAGAAGAGCCTGGTGGGCCAAAGTCCATGGGGCCGCAAAGGGTCAGACACAACTGAGGGCCTCAGCAAGCACGCACCTGACAAGTTATGGCTAAAACCCTACCATATCCTCAGCCTGGAGCCATCCAAGGCTCTCTGACGGAATCCGACCCACCCATTTCTACCATCTTACACTGTTTTTATCAAATCATTCTGTTGCACAAATATCCATGTATTGGTATTCTAAACTGACTGTCTCTTTGAGAATGTACTACCCTCAAAATATATCAAGAGCCTACAAAGATTACTTACCAATAATGTTAACTGGACATTAATAGATGGGAAAAAATCTAAAATGCAAAAATCCCTCGTGTTAGAACGCTGGATGCTGTCTTTGCTCGGATCCTCCTTGTCTCTCATTCCCCCGTACGGGCAGTTGTACAGTTCTATTAACTGTGCCTCTACCCGGCTCTGGAACCAGTCCAGCTTTCTCCATCCTCACCGACATGGTGCCCATCGCTGGACTGCTGCCCCCGCTGCCCTAACTGGTCCCGTGCCTCCAAGCTCACCCCGATGAAACTCCTCCTCCACGCTGCAACTCCCCTCTTCTCTCTGAAAGGCAATTCTGGTTACATGTCTCTCCAGCTCAGGCTTTTTAACACCCTCATGATATACAGTCTCTGCTCCCCAACGGGGCACCCAAGGCCTTGGCCGTCTGTCCCTTACCTGCCCCTCCTGCCTTTGCTCTCCATACCTTCTCCCACACCTACACTCTAGCCACGCTGCGTGCACGCCTGCTAAGTCACTTCAGTCATGTCCAGTTCTTTGCGACCCCATGGATGGTAGCCCGCCAGGCTCTTTTGTCCATGGGGTCTCTGGGCAAGAACACTGGAGTGGGTTGCCATGCCCTCCTCCAGGGGATCTTCCCTACCCAGAAATCGAGCCCGCATCTCTATTGTCTCCTCGCTGGCAGGCGGCTTCTCTACCACTAGTCCAGCCACCCTGGACAACTTGAATTCGCCAGGTGTGCCGGGTCTGTCTTACCACCTACCTGTCACGTAGACCGGTCCCCTTGCCTGGAATGACGTGTCCTCCCACTGTCCTCTTCTTATGCCTCTTCGCCTGGTCAACTCCCAACTAGTCCTTCATCATAAGACTCTTCCCTGAGCTCCCAGCCAAGGCAGCCTGCTGCCAAGCATCAAGATGGCACCTCCACCAACTCACCACGCGCACTATCACAGCCAGCTTACCTGTCCCCTTGCCTCCCATATGTGACTTAGCTTCCTGATGGCAAGTGCCCTGTCAGTTTCAGAATCCACCTCTGCCTGGTGCTAATAGGAACCCCACAAATAACCATGAAAGGACTTTGGAAATTAGATCAGTCTCCAAGGAGGCAGCTGCTGAACAAGGGTGAGACCACCAGTGTGTACGTGTGCGTGAGTCCTCAGTCATTCAGTTGCATCCAACTCTTTGCAACCCCATGGACTGTAGCCCACCAGGTTCCTCTGTCCATGGAATTTTCCAGGCAAGAATACTGGAGTGGGTTGCCATTCCCTTCTCCAGGGGATCTTCCCGACCCAGGGATCAAACCTATGTCTCCTGCATTGGGAAGCAGATGTTTTTACCACCTATTTTGCTCCCTACCTACAGTTCAATCCCTACCCCATTCATACCACTGGAATTCTGAAATCAAATTTAAAACAAATCTAAATTCTCCCCCTTAAAATAAATACAAGACAAAATAAGTCATATAATTGACACTACTGGTCAGAGGGAAGAAATGGGGCAACTGATATATGCAACAATGGAATACGTAAAAGAATAAAAATAATTTACATTAACTTTGCAAAATTATACAATTATCAGTAGAACTGTAAAATAAAATGAATAAGGGATTAGGGATAAGAAATCCTGACTTGTGATATCTGTATGACCTTGAACTTGTCACTCAATCACCAAGTCTCCCTCTTATCACATGGGTTGTTGTGATAAAACAATGGATATAAGGCATTTCTACATTTTAAAGCACTATACAAATACAAGCTCATTCAAATTAGAATTAGGATGACTATTGCAGAAAAATGTTTATGACACAGTGAGAATGTTTATGATACAGTAAGCTGTATGCAAATATGTGTACAGCCGTGTAAATTATGTGTGAAAGTGCTAGTTACTCAGTTGTAGTCTGACTCTTTGTGGTCCTATAGACTATAGTCTGCCAGGCTCCTCTGTCCATGGAATTCTTCAGGCAAGAATACTGGAGTGGGTTGCCATTCCCTTCTCCAGGGGATCTTCCTGACCCAGGGATCGAACCAAGGTCTTCTGCATTTCAGGCAGATTCTTTACCACCTGCTGCTGCTGCTGTTAAGTCATTTCAGTCGTGTCCGACTCTGTGCGACCCCATAGTCGGCAGCCCACCAGGCTCCCCCATCCCTGGGATTCTCCAGGCAAGAACACTGGAGTGGGTTGCCATTTCCTTCTCCAATGCATGAAAGTGAAAAGTGAAAGTGAAGTTGCTCAGTTGTGTCTGACTCTTTGCGACCCCATGGACTGCAGCCTACCAGGCTCTTCTGTCCATGGGATTTTCCAGGCAAGAGTACTGGAGTGGGGTGAGCCCCCCCAAAATGGAAGATGTTAGCATTCAACCCAGAGAAGACCACCCAAGACTGGGTTAAAGGAACCACAGAGGCTCATTAGGAGACATTAGGAGACCACTTGAGGTCAAATTAAAGGAATGCAGGTCCTACATACACCCTGATCCTTACAGCAGCCCTGCCCTTGAACCATTGCTATACAATTCCTCATCAAATACCCTGGGGTTGGGACACATAGTTTTTGAGGGCACGAGCCCACTGTGTTACCCTTTGCCAGGCAAAGCAATAAAACTATTCTTTTTTACTTCACCCAAAACTCAGTCTCCAAGGTTCGATTCAGTACTGGTGCACAAAGGCTATCATCAGCATCATGACCGATTCGTTCAAGACCCAAGCTCTAGGCTCACCTTCTCCTAGGAGTCTTCCCTGTGTGACCACAATCCAAATAGATCACTCTTTTGCTTTGTTATGTAGTTTGACTATAGTTTAAAAGACAAACAAAAAAAGACTGTTCCCAATTGTTACATCCCAGTGTGTTCTCTCTCCCAACAGGACAGCAAGACTGAGGGCAGCACCCATGCTTTCTGCTCCCTTTCCACCTCCCACAGTGCCTCCTCAAAGACTTCACAAATTCTAGTTGAGTAAGTGGTGAGAAGAGTACCCGACCAATGAATGCGATGCTCCAGGTTTATACTGTTGATTTCAGTAACGATACGATTAGCACTCTCTGAAGATCTGCCACGATGAGCCGTATCATCCATTGTAATTGTTCATCTGGTCATTATCTTGGCACATTCCAAGCTGCAGTATAAGTAATTACATTCTGTGCACAGAGCCACTCACCTCAATTACAGGCCTTGGCAACTACATTACGAGATAACATTATACAAAGAGGCTATGAATCAGTCGGCTGGGTACAGGGAGGATTTTTAAAAGAAAGAACAGTGAACCAACCATGTAAAGCCCGCTTTAATCAAATACAGTATTCTTCTGAAATCACAAGCAGTGAGGAAGATTATCAAGCTACACAGACACAGAACAAGAATGAAAACAGACGTGATGAAATAAAGCTTATATTTTAAGGTAAGATGAGAAAAATTTAAACATAAAATTTTTCTCTGCTCCCTTGGGCCCCCACCTTCCCTCCCCATGTGCATTAATTAGCATTAGCATTATGCATTAACCAGACCTTCCTGACAGCAGAAATACCTGCTCGACAATAAAGATCAACTCTTGTTCTGGTGCCAGCCATGTAACTCCTTAGAAGATACATTCCTGTCTTAATCCTGTAAGGGGTCATGATGACCCACCACTCACCTTGTATGTGCAGACACCTTTGGTAAGCTTTATACATAACACCAATATATCATTTCCCTTAAGGATAAATGGGTGCAGAGCAGGCTGGGTCAGGTGACTTGCGTAAATACAGCACTGTACCTAATGGAAGTTCTTAGCTTAAATGCTTACAGCTTCACTAATGTTACTAGCTATATTTCTTCGACTCTGCCTCTTTTACAAGATTGTCGGTTCTTGCATCGCCAAATATGTGACTGAGCCTCCAATAAAAATAAGGATGACTAGGCAACTTGAAATGATCGGCCAAATATATAGTTCTATAAGTTCCATGATTATAATAACCTGACTCTGGATAAGGGAAGAAGCAACAAGAGGGAGCCACTTCCCAGACCGTAACAGACCAGTAAAGCCAGAAGTACAGAAGCTGCTGCTTGCTGTTAACAGGGCCTCGTCCAGTAATAGCACATTGAGGGACCTATCAAGAAAATCCTTGCCTGCTCTAGGAATGAGCATTCCTAGCACTGAGAGGCAAACAGGTCATGAAATCCCTCCCAAACCCTGGTCAAAATTATGGCCCAAAGGGAAAGGATTGTAAAAATAATGAATGTTGGCCATCAGCCAGTTCTGTAAGAATCAAGTCGCTGACCACTATAGTCACTGACCTATAACTCACCCTGAAGGGAATTAAGGGTGAAGATCAGAATAAGACATGGGAAAACTGGAAGAACTAGTCCTCAGAGAGTTAGATATTTTCAGAAGAAAATTTTATGAATCCAGTTTCTTGCATCTTCCAATACTCAAAGTGGAAGTGTTAGTTGCTCACTCATATCTGACTCTTTGCAACCCCATGGACTATAGCCTGCCTGGCTCCTCTGTCCATGGGGTTCTCCAGGCAAGAATACTGGAGTGGGTGCCATTCCCTTCTCCAGGGGATCTTCCCAACCCAGGAACTGAACCCAGGTCTCCTGCGTTGCAGGAGGATGCTTTACCATCTGAGCCACCAGGGAAGTCCTGCCACACTCAGAAAAGCACTAAAACCATTAACCAAAATGTCTGTTCCTCACAAACAGCAGGAACCTTCTACCAAGATGTCTGCTTGACTGTGCGCATCCCCCTCATCAGACTCACATATAATGGCCTCCCCCACTATCTCTTTGGAACAGTTCTCAGAGCTCGCTGAGAGACTGTCTTCCAAGTTAAAACCCTCCATCTGGCTTGAATAAAATTTGCCATTCCCTTCTTAGATTGACCATTGATGAATTTTTTTGTCAACGGGTGTATAAGTAGGGGTGTTTCTTCTTGTGTGTACCCCTGTGAGTTTTGTGCTTAGTCGCGCAGTCCCATCTGACTCTTTGCGACCCCATGGAGCCCACCAGGCTCCTCTGTCCATAGGGATTCTTCAGGCAAGAATACTGGAGTGGGTTGCCACACCCTCTGCCAGGGGGTCTTCCCCATCCAGGGATCGAAGCTGGGTCTCCCTCATTGCAGGCGGATTCTGTCCCACCTGAGCCACCAGGGAAGCCCAAGAATACTGGAGTAGGTAGTCTGTTCCTTAGGGGATCTTCCCGACCCAGGAATGAACCAGGGTCTCCTGCATTGCAGGTAGATTCTTTACCAGCTGGGCTACCCGGGAAGCCCAGTGTGTACCCCAGCTCCAGGTAATAGAACTCCTACAGAGCGCCACCTACTGCTCAGCATGGGGAGCAGGAAGCCGACAGCCGCTATTTCTCCCTTCTCAGTCTCAAGCTGTTTGGTTGCTAAGTCATTTCAGACTCTTTGCAACCCTGTGAGCTGCAACATGCCAGGCTTCCCTGTCCACTGTCTCCCAGAGTTTGCTCAAATTCATGTCTATTGAGTCAGTGATGCCATCCAACCATCTCATCCTGTAGCCCCCTTCTCCTCCTGCCCTCAGTCTTTCCTAGCATCAGGGTCTTTTCCAGTGAGTTGGATGTCTGAAGGGCAGGCCCTAAACAAGTACCAGAATGTGTCCAGTTCCTTGAACTAGCTGATACTACATACTGAGGCTAATAACTAATCTGCCAAATACTGTGCTAAGTGCTTTCCAGGCATCATCTCATTTTATCTTCACAGTAATGCCATGAAACTGGTTCTTTATCCTCATTTCAATAAAGATGCAGGAACAACTGATTTGAAACATCTACTTACTCAGCGGTCCCAATTTGCCAGAACTGTGCAAGGCCCTGGGGACCCAATGTTAAGCAAATAAAACCAGCTCTGCCTTCATGGAGCTTACCTTCTAGTGGGAGAGGCAAAAAATGAGGGATGGAAAAGAAGTTTAACAAAGTAATAGCTAAATGTGTCAAGTTCTATAAAGGACATACATTGGTTACATGGGGAAAGGAGTATTTTCAATGAAAAGGGAAGAGGAGTTTCCCCAGATACTCTCACACACAAAGCGAGAAGCTCTGCAGACTCCAACAGCACGCTCAGAAGGGCTGGGAACACCAAGGCTTCTCTGTTATCAGGACTGTTACAGAAGAGCCCCTGTTTAGGTGTGCAATGTACAAAAGGGAGAGACCTATGCCTGTGTAGATCCAGAGAAACTGGGGAAACACACCAAGCTAAATACAGAGAGGGTTTGGAAAGCACAGGATCTGTTGGAAAAAGTGAAATGGAGGCCCTTATGTTAACGTACAACAGAGAGAACATTCTTGAGGATTTCACCATTTGAACCTGGTACGCGTAGTTTATGTACCAGGGCAGGACTGCCGTGATGATGCCCCCAGATGCTGTGACATCTGCTCATAACTTGTGGGATTAAGTTGTCTGGCAGAAGCAGTTTCTTTCAGACATTCTGCTGGTCACAGTTCTAGGGTTAATGGGACAAGCCTTCCTCAGACATAGAAATGGGATAAAATGGGATATCAGTAACGGGATAAAGACCAGCAGATTATGCTTTTTCTATAATGGTGTAATTTTATTAAAATATCAAAGCAATATTATAACTGTTGACTAGTTATTGTATAGGCCGTTCAGGGTAAGGGAAAAAGCAACAGAGCCACCTTGATACAAGCAGAATAGCTCCCCAACAGACTGAGGCTCCCTCCCCCACACTCTCTTAAAGTGAAATCAGCTCTATGTCATACACTGTATATGCTGTATGTACACTATATGTGCATGTATGTATACACACACACACACTATATATAGAAAGTCCCCTACATACGAAACTTCCAGTTGCGAACTTTCAAAGACATGCACGCGCGTGCATCAGCATCAGGCGCTGTGACGCGGCAGCCTGCCCTCCGTCCCCCGCTGCTGACGCTCCCTCAGCCCTGCCATCTGCCACCTCCTCTCCCTTCTCCAGTCAGTAACCGTTCTTGCCCAGTGCCGGCCCCTGGATGCCAGCTGTTGGACTGTCCTACTATATTCTTCAAGGTACCATATACTGTAAGATTTAAAATGTGTTTTTTGCTTGTTTTTTGTATATTTTCATGTAAAGAATATTATAAGACTATTGCAGTACAGTACCATATAGCCGATTGTATTAGTTGGGTGCCTAGGCTAACTTTGCTGGACTTTGCTGACAAACAAATTGGACTGAACGAATGTGCTCTCAGAATGCAACTTGTTAGTATGTAAGGGGACTTGCTGTATACACACACACTTACTGCTGCTGCTGCTAAGTCGCTTCAGTCGTGTCCGACTCTGTGAGACCCCATAGATGGCAGCCCACCAGGCTCCCCCGTCCCTGGGATTCTCCAGGCCAGAACACTGGAGTGGGTTGCCATTTCCTTCTCCAGTGCATGAAAGTAAAAAGTGAAAGTGAAGTCGCCCAGTTGTGTCCAACTCCTAGCAACCCCATGGACTGCAGCCCACCAGGCTCCCCCATCCATGGGATCTTCCAGGCAAGAGTACTGGAGTGGGGGGCCATTGTTACTATATATATATACACACACACACACACACACACATATACACTGTATGCCTCGGTCTTCCTCCTCTTCCTCTTATCACCTCCCCTCTCCCTGAGCCATACCTGAGGCTTTTCTACTTCACAGGGTTATACTCATTTCTAAGACCTCAAACAATGCCATGCTCACCTGTGGCCACAAACCCTTTCCACCTCCTTCAGACCTTTATTCCTACTTCACCAGTCCTTGAAACATCAAATGCGCTCTGTATCTTTCTTTTCACTGTGGTCCATAACCCTTTGATGATGTAACTTCCTTCCCCATGTAGCCTTGACCTTATTTATCCATCAGTCCATCCAGCAGGTATCTTTGGAGTGCTTACTACGCACATGTGTGACCTGCATATGGGACTATGAGGGACATTAAAACTGGCCATTTCTTTCTGGAGCTTACAACTCTGGGGAGGAGTATGTGTATTGGTCATTCAGTCGTGTCTGGCTCTTTGCGACCCCCATGGGACATCGCCCACCAGGCTCCTCTGTCCATGGATTCTCCACACAAGAATACTGGAGTGGGTTGCCATTTCCTTCTCCAGGGGATCTTCCCGACCCAGGGAACAAACCTGGGTCTCCTGTACTGTCTAAGCCGACAGGCAAGGAGAGAGACAAACTGAGACTCCTAGTACAGGGAGGAGATGAGACCAGATATCTGACCTGGAACAGAAAGGAAAGGCCAGCGTTCTCATTGCCCTCAGTCATCTTTAATATCTAGTCCTTTGACCTTCTACTCCATGCTCCCAAAATTCCACTAACCTTGGATATTTGAGATCAATCCAAAAATTCACTTTTTAAAAAAAATACTTTATTCTACATTACGATACTGTATTTGTTTTGCCATACATTGACATGAATCAGCCACAGGTGTACCCGATCTCCCAATGCCAAAGCCCCCTCCCACCTCCCACCCCATATCATCTCCCTGGATCATCCCGTGCACCAGCCCCAAGCATCCTGTATCCTGT
>SJYF01000068.1:2689033-2699392 GCA_006410515.1 Procapra przewalskii
GCTGCGATTCATGGGGTTGCAAAGAGTCGGACACGACTGAGTGACTGAACTAAACTGAACTGAACTGAAGGCAGTTCTATTTCCAGTTTTTTTAAAGGAATCTCCACACTGTTCTCCATAGTGGCTGTACTAGTTTGCATTCCCACCAACAGTGTAAGAGGGTGCCCTTTTCCCCACACCCTCTCCAGCATTTATTGCTTGTGGACTTTGGGATTGCAGACATTCTGACTGNNNTACCTCACTGTGGTTTTGATTTGCATTTCTCTGATAATGAGTGATGTTGAGCATCTTTTCATGTGTTTGTTAGCCATCTGGATGTCTTCTTTGGAGAAATGTCTGTTTAGTTCTTTGGCCAATTTTTTGATTGGGTCATTTATTTTTCTGGAATTGAGCTGCAGGAGTTGCTTGTGTATTTTTGAGATTAGTTGTTTGTCAGTTGCTTCATTTGCTATTATTTTCTCCCATTCCAAAGGCTATCTTCTCACCTTGCTTATAGTTTCCTTTGTTGTGCAGAAGCTTTTAATTTTAATTAGATCCTATTTGTTTATTTTTGCTTTTATTTCCAGTGTTCTGGGAGGTGGGTCATAGAGGATCCTGCTGTGATTTATGTTGGAGAGTGTTTTGCCTATGTTCTCCTCTAGGTGTTTTATAGTTTCTGGTCTTACGTTTAGATCTTTAATCCATTTTGAGTTTATTTTTGTGTATGGTGTTAGAAAGTGTTCTAGTTTCATTCTTTTACAAGTGGTTGACCAGTTTTCAATAGAAAGAATCAAAACTTAGATTTCATTTGGAAAAAAGCTACGTTATGGTACGGCAAAAAAAAACTTTAAGTCCTAAAGCAGTTAGAACTCCACAGTAACCTGGACAACCTATATTTTGTTATGCCAACATGGATTATGGGAAAACAGCAAGATAATTATGTGAGATGCCCCCCAAAGGCCTTTACTCTGGCCCCTTCTATAAGCAAGTACTCTTTCCCCTACTAGGACTTCCCTGGTGGCTCAGACAGTAAAGCATCTGCCTACAATGCGAGAGACCCAGGTTTGATCCCTGGGTCGGGAAAATCCCCTAGAGAAGGAAATGGCAACCCACTCCAGT
Source organism: Procapra przewalskii (assembly GCA_006410515.1). NCBI lineage: Eukaryota > Metazoa > Chordata > Mammalia > Artiodactyla > Bovidae > Procapra > Procapra przewalskii. Next base: position 2,690,132 of record SJYF01000068.1, read on the forward strand.
ATTCTTGCCTGGAAAATCCCATGGACGGATGAGCGTGGTAGGCTATGGGGTATCCCATGGGGCGCAAAGAGTCAGACACATCTGAGCGACTTCTCTTTCACTTCTTTCTGGCCCCACTATTGGGGCAGGAGAGAGCTCTCTGCACGAGACACACCTCCGTCTTGTGACTAACCCTAAATCAGGCACCCCCATGTCCTACGCATCTCCAGCCTTAGCATACCTTTCAGATCCTTTGATCACACAATACCTTGCCTAACCTGTTGGTTCTTTCCATAGATCAAAGAAGTAGAAGTGAAGAATAAGTAACAGATGACGAGATCTCTTCCTCAGCTTCCCCTCCAGTAATCTCCCAAATAAACTGTGTGAACAAGCTGTGAGAACAAGAGGGCAGCTACAAGGCTGCAGGACAAGCCTGCACACGGAGGGCAGCAACAACTCTGACCCCCAACTCAATGATGAACTGAGATTCTGTCCCCTTTTCTCCTCAAAACCTTTCATGGCCAAGCCGAATCTTGGGAGGTGGTTGTGTGGGACACTGAGTTCACCATCTCCCCCAGACTACCGGCATTCTGATTAAAACCAGCTTTGCTTTCTACTAACATTTGCCTCTCTTGAGTATTGATTTTTGAGTGGTGAGCAGCCAGATCTGATTCTGTAACACTACTGGACAAGATGATATAAAACAAATATCTGTCACTGGAGTTAAAGTCTAGGACAAACACTGTGTGTCTCACTGTCAAAGGAGTACCCTGAATTCAGAGCCCTCTTTGATCCAGCACCACCCCACCACTGAAGCCTTGTCTCCCACTTTCTTCCTCACACACTATGCCCTCATCCTCAACAAGGCAGCTCCCTGTGCACTGGGCACACCATGCTGTTTATGCTCCAGGCTGTGGCTGAACTCTCTGCTCAGCCTAGAAGGTCCCCCTTCACGCCTGGCTCCTGCTACTACTTTGCCCCTGGTTAAACTTCATCTTCGGCATTCCTGACCCCTCCAGAGGGACCAGCCTCAAGACATGCTTCCCCAGATGGTCCTTAACAAACACCGGCTGTCTTTCACACTGGGACACCTCCATTTCCTCTGAAAGGTTTTAAAATCTAAATATTTCTATATGATTTCCACATTTGAAGCTCCATTTAATAAACCATGGCTCAAGGAAGTCTGCCATCAATATTAGCTAAATCATATCAATAGATACCAAAGGTAAGCTAAGCCTCACCCTGATATGTTATGACATTAAAAGTCCTTAGTGGATTGTTGGCATCATAATTCAGAATCATCCTCATTGCAGCAGGGGAGGAAAGAAAATCTGCCTGGTTACAGCATTATCAGTCAAAATAAGACTTCTCCCTCAAGGCATTGACCATTTATCACCTCCACTATGAAATCCCCAGAGTGTCCGTCTAACGAAGCCTTCCTCTGCACTCTCAGAGCACTTTGTAACAACCTCAGCGTCCACTTGTTCACTTTCCCCACACTGAAGGGTGCATTAGCTCATGCAAGGGGTTCTAGGGCAACTATATGTTCAAGTCCCCCTGATCTATCAGCAGAGACTGATATAAATATCAACCACTGGATCACAAACTGGTGAAGAGCAGGAAATTGAAGTCCAGCAGTGAGAATGTCAGCTTCACTCCTTAGCCAGCGGTCACTCTAAGCCTCCATCTCCTCTCCTCTAAAGTGGAAGTAAGAGGACCTCACCAGCGGTCCGGTGGTTGGGACTCTGTGCCTCCACAGTGCAGGTCCTGGGTTTGATCCTTGGTCAGGGAACTAGGATCCCATATGTTATATGGAATGCCCTAAATAAATTAAATACGAGTAAGACTCCTTATTCAGAAAACTAAGATCATGGCATCCAGCATCACTTCATGGCAAATAGATGGGGAAACAATGGGAACAGTGAGAGACTTTATTTTGGGGGGCTCCAAAATCACTGCAGATGATGACTACAGCCATGAAATTAAAAGATGCTTGCTCCTTGGAAGAAAAATTATGACCAACCTAAATAGCATATTAAAAAGCAGAGACATTCCTTTGCCATCAAAGGTCCATCTCATCAAAGCTATGGTTTTTCCAGTGGTCATGTATGGATATGAGAGCTGGACTATAAGGAAGGCTGAGCACCAAAGAATTGACACTTTTGAACTGTGGTGTTGGAGAAGCCTCTTGAGAGTCCCTTGGACTGCAAGGAGATCAAACAGTCCATCCTAAGGGAAATCAGTCCTGAATATTCATTGGAAGGACTGATGTTGAAGCTGAAAGTCCAATATTGTGGCCACCTGATGTGAAGAACTGACTTGTTGGGAAAGACCCTGATGCTGGGAAAGATTGAAGGCAGGAGAAGGGGAAGACAGAGGATAAGATAGTTGGATGGCATCACCAACTCTATGGACATGGATATGAGTAAATTCCAGGAATTGGTGAGGCACAGAGAAGCCTGGAGTGCGACAGTCCATGGGGTCACAAAGAGTCGGACACGACTGAGTGACTGAACTGAACTGAAGACTCCTTCATTGAGTTGTGAGGGTAAAATAAAATTAGATGATGAGCATAAATCAGTTAGACCAGTACACACTCGGCACATGATAAGTGTCCAAGAAACAGCAGCTATTTTATAGTTTTTGTTATCATCACCACAAGACAAAGAGGTGTCTGCAACAGAGCAAAGGCAGCAAGAACTCATTTTGTTTGCTCACCTTGCCTCTCTAAAGTTCAGCAAGTGCTGATTCAAGTCCAGAGGGGTGGTAAAGGACTCAGAGAAGGCAAGGCTGTGAGACAGAAGGGGAGCCAAGGTAGCCAGAAGATCAGTGTTCAAAGACATTCCAAGATTGAGGAAAACAGGGGCGAAGCAGGTAAAGCCTGGAAGATAAGTGAGGAAACTTTCCTACCTGACGGGAAAATTTCCAGATGGTCTGAGGTGACTCCCAATGCTAGTCAGGAGCCAGGGTGGCTACAGACAAACTGAGGAGAGTTTTAAAACTGATTTTCAAAACTCAGATTCAGATAGACCAGGATAAAACCTGAGAATATGTATTTTCAACAAGCGACCTAGGTGATTTTTTTTAATTTTATTATAGTTGATTTACAATGTTGTGTTAATTTCAAGTATACAGCAAAGTGATTCAGCTATATATGACTATTCTCTTTCAGATTCTTTTCCATTAGAGGTCATTACAAGATATTGAGTATATAGTTCCCTGTGCTGTACAGTAGGTCCTGTGGGTTTTCTATTTTATATATAGGAATGTGTATATATTAATCCCAAACTCCTAACTTATTCCTCCTCCCCTTTCCCCTTTGACAACCATGAATTTGTTTTCTGTCTGTGAGTTACCTTCTGTTTTGGAAATAAGTTTGCTTGTATCATTTTTTTCAGATTCCACATGAGCAATATCCTATGATATTTGTCTTTCTCTTTCTGGCTTTCTTCACTTGCTAATCTCTAGGCCCATCCACGTTGCTACAAATGGCAATATTTCATAATTTCATTCTTTTTTATGTCTGAGTAACACTGTTGTGAGGCTTCCCTGGTGGCTCAGTAGGAAAGAATCCTCCTGAGGATGAGGGTTCTGCAGGAGATCGGGGTTCAATCCCTGGGTCAGGAAGATCCCCTGGAGAAGGAAATAACACCCCAAGAATACTGGGTTCTTGCCTGGGAAATTCCCTGGACAGAGGAGCCTGGTCGGTTACAGTCCACAGAGTCCCAGAGAGTCTGATGCAATTTAGCAACCAAACAACAAAAACACAATATTCCATTGTATATATAGACCACATCTTCTTTTCCATTCATCTGGCAATGACATTTAGAACAAGCGGCCTAGGTGATTTTCATGTGCAGTCAGGTGATACCCTGAATCGAGAAGCAGAATTAGCCCTCAGCACGGCCCTTCTGGCCTTTAGAACTGGCTCTGGGTAGGCTCTCTTCTGCAGCTGGGGCCCCTCACTTTAGCCAAGGCTCCATAAGGGACTGAGTGTGAATGAGCATCAGGTGGTTCAAGTCGGTAACCACAAGAATAAAGGTGAGCTTCCCAATAGCAATATTTCCAAAAGCTACGCATCTCTGTGGGGTTAGATATGGTTTTAGATCAAGGGTCCCCAACCCTCGGGATCTAATGCCTGATGATCTGAAGGTGGAGCTAATGTAATAATAACAGAAATAAAGTGCACAATAAGTGTAATGAACCACCCTGAAACCATTCTCCCAACCCCAGTCTGCAGAAAAATTGGAAAAAATTGTCTTCCACGAAACTGGTGCCAAAAAGGTTGAGAACACTGTTTTAGATCATTTCCGAGGCTACCAGCAATGACAGAAATAACAACAGCGATGCTAGTGACCGAGTGCCAGCAGGGTGCCAGGCAGTGCTCTAGTCCACAGTTGTCTAATACAATCTCCCCCACATCCTGCAAGATACACACTGCCCTCATCAAACGCATGAAATCAAGGCTCAGAGTGGATACTTAATGTGCCCAGCATCAGACAGATAGTAAAAGACAGAACCAAGCAGGCATTTGGTTAGTTTGTGATGAAAGGTGCTGCTGTTTGACTGAACAACAATTCTCTCTGACATCTCATGTGTGCACGCTCAGTCAGTCCTGTCTAACTCTCTGCAACCCATGGACTGTAGGTTTCCAGGCTCCTTTGTCCTTGGCATTCTCCAGGCAAAAATACTGGTGCAGGTTGCCATTTCCTATTCCAGGAGATCTTTCCCACCCAGGGGCTGAATCCACATCTCCCACGTCTTCTGCCTTGGCAGGTGGATTCTTTACCACTGAGCCACCTGGGATCCCTGCCAATCTCAGACTCTCCCTTTTTTTGCAGATCTGGCTCAAAACTGTCCACCTGAAAAAATTATATTTTTTCTAAAATTCCCAAAGCACTAAACCCAGAGGTCTATTTCTGGTGCTATTCAATCGATAACCAGCGAATAAATAGAAGTGAGGTAATACATTTCTGTCATACCTTTTCCCAAAGAGCACAAAACACATTTATATTTACTATCTCATCTGTTCTAGTAGTTGCTTTACAAAAAACACTTTTATTGGATTGAGACATAAATAAGGGGTTCTGTAAAACATTTAAAATGACATCTTTTACAAGGTCCCATTCTTTCCTCTAAGTGTTACCATACTGTTAGTTGCTTTCTCTATTCAAATAGAATCTTTTCATTTTTACAAATCCATTTCAAAGAAGTCTGGTTATATAAAAATGTAACTAAAAAAGGAATTCTCCTCTATTGTTTAGCATCCGTTATCTTCTATTTTTTCATTATGTTTCCCTTTAATGTGGCTGCAGCGCTCTTTCCTAAACAGCCCCAAGTGACCTGTCAGTCTGTTTAAAACACACTCAGATCTACACTCACTATTTGCACTGCTTTCGTGGGGCCATCTTTGGACCACTGGAACCATCCATGTCTCTGAGGTAGGTCATACTTTCAAAAGCTCCAGGCTGGGCCCTCGCCCTTCGTGGCTGGGGTCTGACGATGGAGCACACATTCTTCTTCCCTGCTCCCCGAAGTTTATGAGAGACCAGGCCCCCACCATTACCCCCACAACTGTAATGATTGCAAACTCATGCAACATTTTAAGTTAACTGGGTTTGACCATAATTAATCATGTAAGAAAATGGTATGACTATATCATAAAGACACTTCATATCTTTTGTATGGGCATAGATATTTTGTATCTTTTGTATGGGCATAGAATAGTGTAGAAATGTAAACAGGGAAGAGACCGTTTCAGCACAGGAAGGATCTCCGTAGAGAAGGTGATATCTCTGCAGGGTCTTAAAGAGTGGGCCTCGTGTGTAAAATAAATATCTAGGGAGAACCTGCTATAAAACACAGGGGGCTCAGCTCAGTGCTCTATGGTGACCTAGATGGGTGGAACTGGGCAGGGGGAGGCCCCAGCTGAAGGGGAAATATGTATACTTACACCCGATTCAATAGTTAGAACTGGACATGGAACAAAAGACTGGTTCCAAATAGGAAAAGGAGCACGTCAAGGCTGTATATTGTCACCCTGCTTATTTAACTTATATACAGAGTACATCATGAAAAATGCTGGGCTAGATGAAACACAAGCTGGAATCAAGATTGCTGGGAGAAATATCAATAACCTCAGATATGCAGATAACACCACCCTTACGGCAGAAAGTGAAGAGGAACTAAAGGGCCTTTTGATGAAAGTGAAAGAGGAGAGTGAAAAAACTGGCTTAAAATTCAACTAAGATCAACTCAACTAAGATCTCTTAAGATCTCATAAAACTAAGCTCATAGCATCTGGTCCCATCACTTCATGGGAAATAGATGGGGAAACAATGGAAACAGGGAGAGACTTTACCTTTTGGGGCTTCAAAAGCACTGCAGATGGTGATTTCAGCCATGAAATTAAAAGATGCTTGCTCCTTGGAAGAAAAGTTATGACCAACCTAGATAGCATGTTCAAAAGCAGAGACATTACTTTGCCAACAAAGGTCCGTCTAGTCAAGGCTATGGTTTTTCCAGTGGTCATGTATGGATATGAGAGTTGGACTATAAAGAAAGTTGAGCACCAAAGAATTGATGCTTTTAAACTGTGGTGTTGGAGGAGACTCTTGAGAGTCTCTTGGACTGCAAGGAGATCCAACCAGTCCATCCTAAAGGAAATCAGTCCTGAATATTTATTGGAAGGACTGATGCTGAGGCTGAAATTCCAATATTCTGGCCATCTGATGTGAGAACTGACTCACTGGAAATGACCCTGATGCTGGCAAAGATCGAAGGTGGGAAGAGAAGGGAACAACAGAGGATGAGATGGGTGGATGGCATCACCGACTCAATGAACATGAGTTTGAGTAAACTCCGGGAGTTGGTGGTAGACAGGGAGGCCTGGCGTGATACAGTCCATGGGGTCGCAAAGAGCCATACATGACTGAGCAACTGAACTGAACTGAACAGCTGATTCACGTTGTTGTACAGCAGAAACCAACACAATATTGTAAAACAATTATCCTCTGATTAAAATAAATTTTGTAAAAGGGATGGGCTCCTTTCCAAGGTCTTGCTAAGGAAAAGCCCAAGGATCAACAAAGGGAGAAGAAACCCACAGCATGAAGTCAGTGGATCTGTCCAGCCAGACACATAAACTAAGCCACTTAGAAATAATGTGGCAGGCCCAGGGAAGTCTAAACTCTTATTTATTTTTTATAATCAGGTTGCTTCACAATCTGGCTTCTGTTTAACATTTCAATGTTATACCCTAGCAGATACATAGCAGACTGGTTGAAAGTGTCTTCTAGACTCATACAAGCCAGTATTCCAATTCCACTCTAAGTTTCAGTACTGCTTTGGACAGATGACCAAACGCCCCACGCCTCACTTTCCTCATATATAAGATGGGGTGCTGATGTGCCAAGTTCATATTATTCTTATGATAAGGTGTCTCACTTACTAAACATTTATTAAATTCTCAAAAGATATTTCTTACTATAGTCAGGACTGCTAACTCTCAACTCAGTACGTATTTCCCCTTTCTTTCACTAGGGACTCTCTATTTTATTGAGGCACAATGTACCAAGCTAAAAACTACACTTCTTTCATTCCTTTATAGAGAGGGGTAAAAATATAACACAATTCTGACCAATGAGATATAAGCAGAAGTCATTGAATAGACTTCCAAAAATCTTCTTAAAGGGGAACGGGTCCCTTTTTCCTGCTTGTCACATGACCTTCCATGATGGCTAGAGCTATAGCAGCCATGTTGTGCTCATGTGGGAAGAGCAAGAGAATCATAGAAGTGTCAGCCCAGACAAAGTCACGTCACTAAATCAATATTAGCAGTTGTCCACCAATATATTTGTAATGGTGAGAGAAAAAAATAAAGCCCTATTTCCAGGCCTGTTGTTTGAGTTTTCTATCACTGTTAGCCAAATTAAATATATGTGTATGTATATGTTAATTTAAAACACGTTCTAAGAAAAAGAAACTGAACTTAGTACTATAGACATGCTTCCTGCACTTAAAATACATACAGCTACCTAATACATAACAGGTCCAAAATGACTTACCCAAACACTGAGATGGGTTTCAGAATTCAGATAGGTAATAGAGTCCTTATATACTATATATGACCAGATACCCCTGAGCAGAGCTGGGCAGCACCGTATTTCCATGCACATAAATATTTTTGCAGAAAGACATGTGAGCATTTATACTAAGTAAGATGCATGAAAACTAGAAGTATATAGTCCACATCAGTTCAGGTCAGGTTTATCTAAGTACATTCAGGTCAGTGGAGGTTTTGCAATGAAACAGATTATGAAAATTCAGTTTCACAGCTGTATGGATTTTGGAAATGTGGATAACGTAAATGGATCTGTACTGCGAGACAGAATTCAGCTATGATCTAAGTCTGAATAACATTCTAGGAGGGCTGCATAGTGTCAGTCTGGGCTGCTGTAACGAAGTGCCATGGACTGGGTGGCGTATCAACAAGGGAAATTTATTTCTCATAGTTCTAGAGGCTGGAAGTCTGAGTTCGAGTGGTAGCACGGTGGACTCGTGGTGCTGACCTCTCGTTTGAATCTGCATGGCAGAAAGAGAGCTCCCTAGGTCTCTGGAGCCTCTTCTTATAAGGGTTCTGCTTTGGGCAAACGGCCAACCTCTCCTCACTTTCCTCATATAAAAGAAGGAAATTCTCTTGGTTGGAGAATTCTATGGGCAGAGGAGCCTGGTGGGCTATAGTCCATGGGGTTGCAAAGAGTGGGACACAACTGGTGTCCTGTGGCCCACCAGGCTCCTCTGTCCACAGGATTTCTCAGGCAAGAATACTGGAGAGGGTTGCCATTTCCTTTTGCAAGGGATCTTCCTGATCCAGGGATCGAACCCAGGTCTCCTGCATTGCAGGCAGGTTCTTTACCATCTGAACCACTAGGAAAATATAACTAAAAGAATTATAAAAGTAACATTCACTCAGATATTTTGTTATCCCAAGCACTACTCTATCCCTTTATCTAGATTGACACATTTAAACCTCACTTCTACCCCATGAGGGGGGTATAATCTTTATTCCAATATTCCATATGAGAAACTGAGCACAGAGAAGCAAAATATAATTGCTACAGGTCACGTGGCTACTAAAAGGCAAAAGCTGGATTCAAACCTAGACAGCATAAATGACAGTCCTAATAAAATCTCAATGGAATTCTAATTTAGACCTATCTAATTAGCAATTTAAATAATATTGGTGAGATATGAGAAAACTAGCCCAAATTTTTGTACAAT